>OZ007497.1:80415932-80894771 GCA_963931805.1 Microdon myrmicae | reverse complement strand
TTTTCCCACTCGATAAAGTCAAAAATGTCCTACTGTTCCCTTAATTTATCTGGTCTTGATTCCTTCCAACGGAGGTACTTGTAGGAAAGCTACACAATAACAAACTAACACAACATTCGAAAGGAATGTTTCAAGACAACATTTGAAACGAAAATTGCTACTATGACACCAGAAGTGTGCGAAATTGTAAAGAAAAATGTGCTTATTATTTTTTTCATTCCAATCCTACACATTAAAAAAAAAACCGTATTTCAATTAACATTTAATTTATTTATATAAGATGTGTCTTTAATATGAGTTTTTTTTAACGCATTTATTTGCAAAAGAAAAGAAGTACAGGTAAGGTCCGTTACAATATTAAACTAAATACTAAGCCTATTTTAACATACTACATTTTGATGTAATTTACTGGGCTCTGTATGAACGCTCTAAATTATTCTAGGTACATTTATTTTGTTTTCTATACAAATATGTTACCTTTCGGTGTACAGTATTTTAATTTTTTATTGTTTTTAGTTTAATCAAAATTTCCAAATGTTATGAGAGAAAAAAAAGGAAAACTTGAATCTGGTCACATTAATACGATTTCTAGGTTTTTATTGTTATTTTTTTGCGTATAAATATATATATATTTATATATTGCGTATATAAATATATATATATATATATGTAGCAGGTCAATTGAAAAGTCCCCGGTCTGACACATAGATGGCGGCAACTAGAATTAAATTCATATAATTTTTAGTTAGCACAAACCTTCAAAATACGCGTGTATAAATTTGACAGATGTCGGATCATTAGTTTGTGAATTATAGTATTTTGAGTGAAGCAACTTCTGTTATTGTGAATAAAATGTTTAAAAGGAATTTCGCGTGTTGATAAAATATTGCTTTTTGAAGGGAAAAAATACAGTTGAAGCAAAAACTTGGTTTGATGACGAGTTTCCAGACGCCGCCCCAGGAAAAATCAACCATCAAGGATTGGTATGCTAAGTTTAGACGTGGTGAAATGAGCACCGAAGACGGTGAACGCAGTGGACGCCCAAAAGAGTTTGTTACCGACGAAAACATTAGAAAAATCCACAAAATGATTTTGAATGACCGTAAATTGGAAATTGAATGAAATAGCAGGCACTCTAAAGATATCAACTGAACGTGTACATCATATCATTCACGAATATTTGGGTATGAGAAAGCTCTGTGCAAAGTGGGTGCCGCGAGTTAAGGGAGTTAATGGTAATTTAGGGTTAAAACCATTGTAATCACTTTAATCTATTATTATAATAAACATATTAAATAATCATGGCCAGCAAAACCAGCAATCATCATAAGTCAACATAATAAGACGAAAATAACCATTGTTATCAAACTAAGATAAAAAACCATTGCAATTACTTTAAGCTAATATTCATGTCAAGCAAAACCCAACAATCATCATAAGCCAACAAAGATACACACGACCCGAGTACCCAATAAGCATCATAAGTCAACACAACAAGACAAAGATGCACACGACCCGAGTACCCAACAAGCATCATAAGTCAACACAACAAGACAAAGATTCACACGACCTAAAGACCCAACAATCATCATATGAGCTAAGATGATAAGACGTCCGAAGCAAAGACTATAAATGCTACATGATGACCAGACGAAGAGGGGATTCTGATTTGGACACCAGCCGGCATAGCCGAGAACTAAGTAAAACTTGTAACAAAGATTAATAGCAATTAGAATTTGTAAATAAAATTAATATAAGTGAAATTCACAAATAAAGTTTTTAAAAAGTTAAATTCCGTGAATTGTGACTTAATTGGCGATCCTGCCAGGAGTGTTTTGGATTATAACTCCATCACAACCTGTGGACCATACCCGGACGAGACGAGGACCATATCTGGACCTAACTAGGACCATAGCTGTACCTGACAAGGACCATATCCAGACCTGACCAGGAACTCATCCGGACATTACTAGGCGAAAAACACACTGAAAACCACACTAAGAGTTGCATAGGAAAAACCGTGAGTAAAAATTAAATTTTCTTAAAGTGTCAGTGATTCCCTAACAATAAAGGACAACATCCGCATAAGTACGGACACAACAAGTTTTGACTGCATAGCAGATAAAAAAGGAAAGTGAGAAAAAAACACACTCACGATAAAACCCCGGGATTAGACCCACATCTCCTTTATGAAAATTCCTAAAATACGGAATAAGTCGTCGAGACCATTCGAGAGACCATCCGCCCCAACCGAATCAGAAAGTGAAAGTGAAGAAATGGCCTCAGCAGCAGAACTACAAGCGCAGATCGCTCACCTAACAAGTACCCTATCGGCATTAATAACCGAGAATAAGGAAACCAGGGAAGCCGTCATACGGATACAACAGCAAGGATTAAACAAGGAAATAGTTACGATAGAAAAGCTAACCCCCGTAACTTGGAAGCTAGAAGATCCTAGCCAAATCGACACCAGTATATTTAAAAACATACCTGTTTTCAACGGCAAACCAGAGGAGTATAGAGCATGGCGGAGTCTGATCTGGAACCTAATGGAGGAAATAAAAAGATTCCAACAGACAAATGAATATTTTAAATGCCTACAAATCCTCAGAACAAAAATACAAGGCGACGCAGCGGACATATTGGTGAACCACAATACCATACTTAATTTCTACGCTATAATCAATAGGTTAGATTATACTTACGCCGACCAAAGGCCACTTTATGTGTTACAAGAAAACTTATTGAAAATTAAACAGGAAAAATTAGAAGTTACGGAGTATTTCAATAACATCAATAAAGCCTTAAATCTAGTACTAACTAAAATCGAGATGCAAGGTACGAATAAAAGTGAAGCCTCATACACCAACGCTATGGAATCAGGCGTTAGAGCCTTTGCTCAAGGATTAAATTGTGAATACACAAGAGGAGTACTTTTTTCCCAAAATCCGAAAACTCTGGAAGAAGCGTATGCAATCGCTAGAACTATCTTACACAACAAAGAAGCATACGGATTAAGCGAAAGGTATCACTATAGACCTCGGAACTCATATGATCAGAGACACCAGAAGAGATACGAAAAATACGAAAGGAAAGTCGAACCACCACAAGGCTACAAGGAGCAACGTTATTACAAACCCAACGTACAAACATATGTGAAGCCGAAGCCTGAACCAATGGAAGTGGATGAATCTATCCGAGACAGGAGATCACACAATAACCAACAACAGAGACAGTGGAATAACCCCTTCAGAACAACTTCAACACAATACCATAGAAATGGGCCCCAAGAAATGAACAAAATACATCATAACGATAACATTTCTAACAGCCCACAGATAGGTAGCGAAGACAATGACCATGAAGCTAAGACGACTTTTTTAGCCGAATAAATGGTCTTCCGTGTTTGACCCTAAGAACCAAGGATAAAGGAAGACCCGAGCTCCGAGTGACTATTCTTATAGATACTGGAGCCACCAATAATTACGTTTCCTCAAACTACCCCTATGGAGCACCCATACCAATAGAACCCATTGAAGTTAATACAATGCATGGTACGACATTAACTCATGCAAAAAAACAAGTCAATATGTTTAATACGAATCTAATATTTTATGTCATACCTACTTTAAGAAATTTTACAATGATACTAGGAGAAGCAGGCTTAGTTCAATTAAACGCCAAGATAGACTTAGAAACTTACTCAATTACTTACAAAACCCCCAAAATGCAAATAAATTATTCTCTTGATGACGAATACTATTCTAAGGAGGTAGATGCAATTATGGAACAAAACAATAAATTCATTCCCACCCTCCCCTTCATTACCCAAGTAGAAGCCTCAATACGTACTAAACATGAAGATCCTATTTACTCGCGACAATACCCTTACCCCATGTCCGACAACAAGTTTGTAAATGAGGAAATCGCTCGACTACTGAAGGAAGGAATAATCCAAAAGAGTTTTAGCCCATACAACTCACCTGTATGGGTTGTACCGAAGAAAGGATACAACGAAGATGGAACCCCTAAGAGACGTATGGTAATAGACTACCAGAAACTCAATGCAGAAACAATTACGGATCGATACCCTATCCCTGACGTAAATTTAACAATACAAAATCTAGGGAAAGCCAATATATTTTCAACATTGGACTTAGAATCAGGTTTCCACCAAATAAAAATAAAAAAAGAGGATCAACAGAAAACTGCCTTCTCTATTAATGGAGCGAAATATGAATTCGCACGAATGCCGTTTGGACTCAGGAACGCGCCCAGTATATTCCAAAGAGCAGTTGACGATATACTTCGACCATACATCGGGAAATTCGCCTACGTCTATATCGACGACGTGTTAATATACTCTCATAGCAAAGAGGAACACTCAGAACACGTAAAAATAATTACAGATACATTAAGAAGAGCCAACATGAAAATTTCAAACGAAAAATCGCACTTCTTTAAGGAATCAATAAAATACCTGGGACATATAATAAAACACAACACAATTACCGTCGATCCGGAGAAGATTGAAACAATAAAAAATTACCCAGAACCGACTAACCTGAAAGAATTAAGGTCATTTTTAGGACTAGCTGGATACTACCGACGATTCATACAAAATTATGCGAACATCACAAAACCAATGTCCATATTCTTACAAACAGAAGAACAAGTGTCTAAGAATAAAAGTAAAAAGGTTGAAATCCAATTCGACGAACGAGCCAGAAAAGCATTTGAAATGATCAAAGAGGAACTACGAGCAAGGATAGAGCTATTCCAACCAGATTTCAGCAAACCCTTCGAACTTACGACCGATGCGAGTAACTTCGCCATAGGTGCGGTCTTAAGTCAAGGAAATAATCCAATAACCTTCGTATCACGAACACTTAGCAAAACAGAAGAAAACTACTCCACTAATGAGAAAGAACTGTTAGCGATAGTTTGGACGCTACAAAAACTAAGGAATCTGCTGTATGGTATAACAAACCTGATCATATATACGGATCATCAATCATTAACATTCGCCGTATCAGAAAGAAATCCTAATACCAAACTAAAACGATGGAAAAACTTCATAGAGGAATACGGAGCAGAAATCAGGTATAAACCCGGTAAAGATAATGTAGTCGCAGATGCATTGTCAAGACAACAGGTAAACACCTCCACTTGCTCTGAACATTCCGCAATAAGCTCTCCACGAACACAAATCTCACGAGTAAGCCAACCTCTCAATAATTATAAAAATCAAATAACGATTAACGAATCAAACAAAAACCAACCTATAAAAACAAAAAATGTTTTTAATAACTTCAGGCATGACGTATGCATCATAAATGAAGAAGATTTAAAGAAAAAACTAAAGAAAATACTTAACCCCAACGTCATTAATGCAATAAAAATACCAGAAGAACTATTACATAAACATGAAAGAACAATTAAAGAAACATTCAAACATTATAAACTAATTATAACTCAAACACTATTAAAAGATATAGAAGACAGAAATGAACAAATAAAAATAACAGAAGAAGTGCATAATAGGGCACACAGAGGATATCGAAATAATACCAAGGAAATCCTATTACAATACTACTGGCCGAAAATAGCTAACGCATGTAAAAATTACGCTACAAAGTGCAAAACATGCCTCAAAGCCAAATACGACAGGAAACCCAATAAGCACCCCATAGGAGAAACACCAGTACCAACCAAAATCGGACAATACCTACAAATGGATGTCTTCCACTTAAACGACCAAATGTACATCAGCACAATCGACCGTTACTCAAAGTACCTACACCTAAGGCACATACCAAACAAACTAAACATACCGACGGTTATAAACGAAATACTTTCGCAAATATTCAAGTACAACGATCAACAGTACGTAATGACTGACAATGAATCAATTTTTACAAGTCATCAGGCAGAATCAATGTTCAACCGACACAAAACAATACACGTAAAAACACCTATTGATCACTCAACATCTAACAGCCAGGTCGAAAGAGCACACTCGACCATTCTTGAAATAGTACGAGCTCTTGCAAAACAAAACAGCACAGATTGCGAAGAGGAAATTTTTGAAGCTGTGAAACAATATAACGCCACTATACACTCCGTCACTAATTTTAAACCCGAAGACATATTTTTTAATCGAGAACAAATACCACCACTCGAAAATGTTCTGAAACTCAACCAACAAAAAATATTAAACCACTTTAATAAAAATCGAGAAGCGAAAACATACAACCCTAATGACATAATATTTCACAGATCAAAGCGACGGAACAAGAATACAGACCGTTTCATTGAGACAAAAGTAAAAGAGGATAAAGGGAATTATATAATCACAACTCAAGGCAAGAAAATCCATAAAGACAACATTAGGAACACAAAATGTACATCATAATTGCTCTCCTACTAATACCTCAAGCGAAAACTCTTGAAATAAAAGACCTAACTGGCCAAAAATACATATCCATCGAAACCGCACCAGTTCACCTGTACAACGAGACCGAATACCTCCTTCATATTTTTAACTTAACGAAGATACTCGCACCCATACACATGGCAAAAGAAACAGCGGGACATGAAGAAACATCATTACAGATGAAAGCAATTCTCCATCGTATAGATTCGCTAATGGCGCAAATCACTCCGCATGAAGTCAGGCCAAGGAGACAAATAAACCTTTTAGGGTCAGTATTAAAACTGATAACGGGTACACCAGACCACAACGACATAGTCGAAATTGAAACCCGCTTGAATACGCTAGTAAAAAACAACAACGAACAAAAAGCGATTAACTCGAGATTCGAGAAACTACTAGAGAAAGTAGATAATAAAGAGCACAGCTCAGAAACCATCCTACAAGAAGCTTATTACGAACTCGAAACAATTACAACCACCATAAATTTAGCAAAAAATGGGAACTTTTACTCCAAAGCTATTGATACGTATGACGTAGAAGAAATAATCAAACATGAAAATACTGGTATCCCTATCATACATGTTCTAGAGTACTCTAAACAATTTATCTGTTATTATAAAGATTCTATTGTAATTACATACAAATATCCAGTAATAATCAAACAATGTCATTTGTACAAACTATATTCCCTATCCAGTAGAATTGGCAAACTAAAATTAAAAGAAAAAATAAGTCTATGTAATCAAAATTATGTAAATGTTAATGATTGTAAAAATTATATTGGGGACTACATTTGTAAAATAGATTACAGCAAAGATAGTTGCACCATACCCCTACTAAAAAACGAACCAGTACATTGTAAGTCTATAAAGGAAAACAATAAAGATATAAAAGAGTTAGAAGATGGGTACATATTTTTTAATCAAGAACAAATAGTGAATAATGTAACAATGACAGGCCCGAAACTCATTCATTTTGAAAATACTGTAACAATAAATAATAAAACATATACGAACAGAAAAAGGTTGATGAAAAAATTAATTGTACAAAACCATAATAATGATGTAACAATACTAGAGTATATGACCTCCAACAAAGAAACTAAATTTACAAACTTACAAGAATTATCCACGATACTCATACCAATCGAAGAACATCCTATACTTACACTTTTTGTAACACTTATAATAATTGTAATAATTAGCATGAGCATATGTGTAATAAAAACCATTGTAAAAATTATTAATATTAAGAAAAAACACAAATACATAGTACAATACACCAATGCTCTGGAAAAACTCAAAAGCGAGGACGCTTTATCTTAACAGAGGGGGGAGTTAAGGGAGTTAATGGTAATTTAGGGTTAAAACCATTGTAATCACTTTAATCTATTATTATAATAAACATATTAAATAATCATGGCCAGCAAAACCAGCAATCATCATAAGTCAACATAATAAGACGAAAATAACCATTGTTATCAAACTAAGATAAAAAACCATTGCAATTACTTTAAGCTAATATTCATGTCAAGCAAAACCCAACAATCATCATAAGCCAACAAAGATACACACGACCCGAGTACCCAATAAGCATCATAAGTCAACACAACAAGACAAAGATGCACACGACCCGAGTACCCAACAAGCATCATAAGTCAACACAACAAGACAAAGATTCACACGACCTAAAGACCCAACAATCATCATATGAGCTAAGATGATAAGACGTCCGAAGCAAAGACTATAAATGCTACATGATGACCAGACGAAGAGGGGATTCTGATTTGGACACCAGCCGGCATAGCCGAGAACTAAGTAAAACTTGTAACAAAGATTAATAGCAATTAGAATTTGTAAATAAAATTAATATAAGTGAAATTCACAAATAAAGTTTTTAAAAAGTTAAATTCCGTGAATTGTGACTTAATTCGCGCGAACTCACTTTTGACCAAAAACAACGACGAGTTGATGATTCGGAGCAGTGTTTGGAGATGATCAAGCGTAATAAACCCGAGGTTTTGCGTCGATATGTGACAATGGATGAAACATGGCTCCATCATTTCACCCCGAAGTCCAATCGACAGTCATCCGAGTGGACTGCACACGATGAACCCGCCCCAAAGCGTGGAAAAACGCAACAGTCGGCTGGCAAGGTTATGGCGTCTGTATTTTGGGATCCGCGCGGAATAATTTTCATTGACTATCTTGAAAAAGGAAGGACCATCAACAGCGACTATTACACAGCGCTATTGCACCGTTTGAAGGACGGAATCGCCGAAAAACGACCGCATTTGAAGAAAAAGAAAGTGCTGCTTCACCAAGACAATGTTCCGTGTCACAAGTCAGTGAAAACGATGGCAAAAATCCATGAATTGGGCTTTGAATCGCTTCCGCATCCACCGTATTCTCCAGATCTGGCCCCCAGCGACCATTTCCTGTTCTCAGATCTCAAAAGAATGCTCGCTGGGAGAAAATTTTCGTCGAATGAAGAGGTGATCGCTGAAACTGAGGCCTATTTTGAAGCAAAGGACAAATCGTACTACAAAAAAGGTATCGAAAAGTAGGAGGGTCGCGATTATCAGTGTATCACCCTCGAAGGGAATTATGTTGAATAAAAAAACGAATTTTGCCAAAAAAATGTGTTTTACTATGGAAGGCCGGGAACTTTTTAATTGACCCGTTAGTTTGACCAACGTTAGGTCTTCTCTTCGCAGAAGTTGCCACCATGTACTTAGTTTTTCCCTCATTAATGTGCAGTACCAGTTTTTGTGCCGCCTGCTCGATCTGGGTGAAGGAATCCTTTGAAGCCGATTCGGTTCTACCGATGATGTCATCTGCGCAGGCAAGTATCTGGCTGGACTTGGTGACAATAGTCTTTCTTGTTGTAACGCCAGGGTCACGGATTGCTTTCTCCAACGCCAGTTTGAAGAGGAGGCAGGCCAGACCGTCCCCTTGTCGGAGTCCATTAAATATGTTTATTGGTTTGGACAGCAATCCCGCTACTTTTACTTGACTAGTTACGTTGGTCATGGTCAACCTACAAAGTCGTATCAATTTGTTTGGAATGCCGAACTCTCTCATGGCATTATATAGTTCTACCCTGGCTATGCTGTCGTAGGCGGCCTTAAAGTCTATAAATAGATGATATAGTGGAATCTTAAATTCCTGACATTTTTCCATCGCCTGCCTAAGGCTGAATATCTGATCAATCGCTGATTTGCCTGGGATGAAGCCACACTGACATTGACCAATGATGACTTTAGCGTATGTGGCTATCCGACCTTGTAGGATAGTGGAGAGTATCTTATAGGTGGTACTCAGCGATGTTATACCCCTCTAGCTACTGCACAGTGTGATATCTCCCTTCTTATGTATGGGGCAAATTATACCGCGACGCCAATCTTCCGGCATCTTCTCTTGCTCCCATACGTGCACCACGATCTCATGAAATGGGTGATGTAACGCTTCTCCTTGTTTGATCAGCTCAGCTGGTATGCCATCGGCTCCAGGGGCTTTATTTGATTTGAGCTGTCTAATGGCTTTTAATGTTTCCTCAATGCTTGGTGGCGGCAGCATTTGGTTTTGATCTTGCATTGGTGTAGCCTCCAATTCTTCTGTGAGCTGACCATTTGGCAATTCATTGAAGTGCACTTCCCATCGCTCCAGAATGCCTTCAGGATCGGTGATCAGATTACCCTCTTTATCCTTGCAGTAAGTGCAGCGTGGTGTGTACCGCGTCATACTGTCAATTATTTGGTAGAACTTCCACGCTGGTGCGGACCTCGTTCTTTACTTTTCTCTATTTCACAGACAAGGTTTTTTTCTTTTGCCTGTGAAGTCTTTTTTCAGATCTTCTGAGCTATTTGTATTTCTCCTCGCCTACCGGCGTCCTATGAGACTGCTGCATTGACGGGTATGCAACATTCTTACGTTCAGTAGCTAGTTTGCACTCATCATCAAACCAGTCGCTCCGATCTCAACGACTGCTACCTAAGATGGAGTTGGCATTACTAATGACTGTATTCTTAAGGCGTGCCCATTTCTTTTTTACGCCCGGCATTCTGGTCCCAGGACTTACTCTCCTTCCGTCGACCTCTGCGAGGGCGAGTCTTAACGCATCACCAAGGGTGTTACTGGTATTCTCATTGCGTAAGGTAGCTGTGTTTATTCGAACCTGATCCGCGGAGGCAATACGTCTCCGTAAGGCAATCCGCGCTCGGAAAACTGTACCAACAAGATAGTGATCCGAGTGTACGTTGGCACCTCGGTACGTTCGTATCGTCCTCAGGCTCGAGGAGTGGCGGCGATCTATCAACACGTGGTCAATTTGGTTGTGAGTGGTTCCATCAGGTGATACCCAGGTTGCTTTGTGGATATCTTTACGCGGAAACCTGATACTTGCAACGACCAAGTTTTTCGATGCTGCCAGTTCGATGACTCGTAGTCCATTGTCATTAGTGTTCTCATCCAAACTATGGGAGCCAGAGTAGTAGTAAAATCGGCTCCCGACTTATTTTCGCATGCAAATAACCAAGAACGATTTTCGTATCGTATCTTGGGCAGGCATTGAGTGCCCGTTCGACGCTCCGGTAGAATTCTTCTTTTTCGTCGTCAGGGGACTCCTCTGTAGGTCCGTGAACGCTTATCAGGCTTATGTTCTTAAACTTGCCTCGCACGGGAAGAGTACATAGGCTTTCATTTATTGAATTAAAGCTCGTACATACGATTTCTAAGTAAGTTCCATTATTTTAGCGAACATTTCGAGAATCCACGACCAGCCGCAGTAAGAGGTAAAGTTAAGGAATCCAATCAATAAAAACTTCCAGCAAAGGAAGATTATAGTTTTTTTTACAATTACGAATTACCCCTCATACAATGAAAATGGTTGATTGTTATAAAAGCCGAATGTACATTATTGGTGCCGCTCACCCTATTGGTCTTTTTGTAAGAATTAATAACTCTCTTCAATGGATTGTCGTCAATTATTCCAATATTTAGCTGTCCCATCTTTAGGTGTATTTGCCCCGCAATTTGTCATTAATATAATTTCGTATTTTCCTTTGATCTTAAGTCGGACCACACCAACATGCCTCCCGAAGGTCCTTTGCATTCACAGGCTTCCTTTCAACTTACTCACCATTGAATCACCGCCAATAACCTTATTAAGTGAATACTTATGAATACTAATTAGGCGCTTAATATGGATGTGTTTATTTTTGATATTGAAACGGCCATTGACGGCTCAAACGGATCTAAGGGAAGGAAGTTTTCAATGAGGACGAACGAGCTGGCAAATAGTATTAGCGTCGCATAATGATTGCTCCCAACATCTGCTAATTAGTGACTAATTAAATGTCCTTATTTTACGCTTGATACGACATTCAACGGCATGTTTCTTTGGCCTCAGTTTCATTATACTGTACTTTTTTCGTTCTTTCTGTGCGTATCTGTCGTCCTCAGTTACAGATGGTATCTTCGTTTATCTTGTGCTTGCCATTGCCTTTATTAAGGAGAGTATCTTGGGTATTTGCTGCAAGGAATCACGCGGAAGTTCACTTCATGTTATTTCCTCGTTGGATCGACGGAAAGGGTGTTTCTTGGCGCAGAAACCTAAAGTCAATACAAAAGCAAGATGCCAGTTGAAGCTGACAGTCGTACGGCAATTGCAACATTGAACGAAGCTCACAAAACAATATCAGGGACGGGGTGTGACGATGACAGCACCACCCAAAGTGGCGATGGTTGTGATGGCTGTTATGATGTTGGTAAAGTGTATCAATATCTTGTGGAAACGGAAACAAATATAATGATCCCCTCGGTTTTTATTATTTCTACGGTTGTTTTCTTTGATTCCAGCTCAAGTTGAACTTTCCTTTGGAGTATTGACTCTGAGATTTTCTTTCAATTTCCTTTCAACTGGTGATGCGGGTTATTCTCCAGGGAAGTAACTGTGATACTCAGATACACTTGATACCACAATAATAATTTTCCTCCCTTTTTCGGTCATCACTTCCTCTAGAGCGAAACTTATCAATTTGTCGCAAGTCTCGATTATGAGTATTGATTGGTTCTATGTCGTTCGTTTTTTTTTTTTTTTTTTTTTGAACAGTTCTTCAAACTGGTAATAGAGAAGAAATATAACGCTTGATCTGGTGGTCGGTTGACCTAATACAAACATAGATATGAGGTACGTTGTCTTATGATGATAATCAAATAACAAGACTGTGTTCATTTAAGGGCTTCAATGGCTTTAAGCTTCGTTTAATAAATCATTGTGAATGCAATTTTTTAGAATGTACTAAATTAATTTTCATTTTTTTAAGACATTTTAGGAAAAGTTTTATTAGTGAACTCGGCACTTCGTGCCTCATGGTTTGCGTTTTATAGATCCGAACCATTTCCGAAGCTAGAATAGCAATGGGGAGTAATCTCGCTATGGCATACGCTGCTTCATCGAAAATCATCCTGAAGCCACATATGGACCTCAATGCAAAGCCTTGTGTTGCTCTCGTCAGTTTCGACAGCTGTTTTGTTTGTAGGGCTTCAGTCCGCACTGGTGCGGCACACCCTAATGCCGATGTGACTACCCTTGACAAGATAATTCTCTTACTGTATGTATAACAATATTTCAGACATGGCTGCTTGTATGCCTACAGTTTTTTTACTTGCATACTCTACGTGAGACTTAAATCTTAGTCTATTGGCGAGCATGACTGCCAAGTAATTAAAACCCTCCTTTGGTCTGATTTTCAATCTAGAGGTTGACATATTATACACGCTTTCGACTAGTAAATAGGACTGCCCTCTGTTTTGTGTTCGGTTAGTTCTAGCTCGACTGCTTGTAGTCAGTCTTTAATCAGTCGAATTGCGTCATTAGTGGCCTCTTCTACCTCGTTTATATATTTGGCAATTGTCACACCTATAATCTCCACTCCTTACGGTATGTTTATTTGTAAAAGTCTATCTTATATAAAATACTGTGGGGAGAGAAAGTAGATGGCTCAGGGATATGGATTCACTTTCTTCCCACAGCCTCCGTCGACACTCCACAAATTGTCCAGAAAAAAATGTTCAAGTCAAATCAAAACAAGGAAATGAAACACGTTGGTTACGTTTATTAAAGTTTTATTTTTCTTCTCGTTTTCTAACTTTCAAAATTCAGCAAGACACAACATTTATCAATACCGATACCGTGGCGACACTGCGAATTTATTTTAGTCGATAATCACTGATCGCGATTCTGAATATGACATCGTTTTGCAAAAAAGCTAGTTAGAAGTTAACAACCGAAACTTCGACAGCGCGACGACCTCAACACCACTTAAGAATTTAACTTTGAAATGCTCGCACTCTCTGGTGATCATCCGCCTCCTCTGGCTAATTAAATCTGACTCCACGACGAATTCGTCGTCAACATCCACGCATCGTGATGAAGATGGATTTCTATCCATCTGTGAGGAGCCAATTCGATCCTCTCCTTGGTGATGACCAATCGATCGAATTGGAAATTCCAATCGTGGAAACCCCTCTGGGACCGTACAAGTCAGGATGGCACACCCATTCGTTGGAAGCAACGACAACGCAGTTGCGAAGGGTGCACAAAGAAAATTCGGATGCTCAGCTGATCAAACAAAAGGTCGGGTAGTGAGGCTGGCGGAACATGCCGTCATAAATCATAGGAATTGGTTTCCTATTCTGTTGGTATTATATCAACAGACTTCGAAGAGATGATCGAGGTTATGATGCATGAGTGCATATTTATTTTAGGAACATTAATACAAAAGATGTTGCTGTCAGGCGAAAATATCCTCTTGTGTTTACATTGAGTAAACAGGAGCATTCCGTTTCAATAGTCAGTGCGGTAATCGTGGCTGCTGGTTGTTTGGACACGTATCCTAGGCATGACCTGATGCGGCGATCGGATCGGTCATGCCAGTATGCAAATAACATGCGTACTTGAAGGCTAAAGCCATGCTGTAGCAGTACTAGGGAACATTACAGGCGGCGGAAATGGGTTCTTCTGTGATGTTAGGTCGACAGGAGATTGCTCGCCATGGCCAGGGCTAGAATAATGGTTTATTTGCTCATTCTTTTCTTTCGAAAAATAGATCGTAGGGCATGCGCATTGGAAATCTGGTTTCCAGATGTGCAAGCCACCAAGTGGCCCGGAATGTCTTCTTGGACAACGGATTGGTGAAACGATAACACACAGAAAGGTTGGCCTGTGTTTGGTGGACATGTGCCGTCCATAGTTCGGTCGATTCATGACAGATGCACCGAGGTAGCTCGGTTGATGCTATAGGTTTGATGTCATGGCAAGATGGTAATCTTGTCATGAATTTATGTTTTAGGAATGAACTTTCGAAGGAGGGCTTGGAATATCTCATATTCAGATAAGCTGCTTAAAATAGGTGCAGGTAAATTACGGTAATGCTAATTGCAGGTTAGGTGGGGTTAAAGTGATGGGTGGTTCTTCGGCGCCTTGAAGAAACCCTACAATTCTATAAAAGTGGACCAAGTGCTGACCCCTGGGGAATTCCTGCCGACAAAGCTTGGAATTTTCTATCTCCTTTCGTATCGCACATCAGCTTTTTGTTGATGAAATAGCTTATACCAATTTTTAGGAGATAGCGACAAATACCTGTCCGACTAATAGCTGGTCGGATGGAGAGCCAACGAGTCAAAGGTGTTTTTGATGTGCAATGTAAACACGACACAGTATTTCTTTTTACTTTTTATTGCTTCGGCTGCCATGTCAACCTTTGTTTTGATAGTGTCGATGGTCCTGTGGGGGGCTGTTGTTTGGGTTCCGACGTACGGCACGGTTCCTATCACCCGCCAACGTTGCGTCGCCGAAATTGTTCTTAAGAACACCGGGGAGAAAAAGAGCGCACACAGAATCAAAAGGACAAACACTGGTATATTGTTGTTGCCATTAATGTTTTGTTTTCTTTATTTTTATTTATTGTTAACATTGATAGGGTACTTCCGGTATTGAGTTGGTCTTATCTGTATGTTCAGAAACGTCTATTGACTCCGTTAATTATGAACCATTACGCGGGGTCGTTTTCCTTCTCGATCTTGTTTCACAGAAAGGTTAGCTTAATTAACATTGTTGAGTATCACGAATCAATTTCGCCGACGGCTTAATTAATGTCTTTTCAAATTATTTCGCATTTCCACCGCGCACCAAACGGGGGAACCAAAACTAGATTCAGCGGCTCGGGACAAGACTCCGGGTTTGATAAAGGGCGACTTCTCTCCTTGAGGGGGTGGAATTTCGCTTCCGCACCACCGACAATGTTTAATCGTTTCTTGGGTATGTTCACGACACCGTTTGTCGCTTTATTAATCGGCTCTGATCTACGTATATTTAATAGAGGACGGGTGCGGAATGGAGGATTTAATTGGGTGAGGACCGTTTTCGCGCCCGCGCAGAGACTTGATTCTGACAGAGGTGGGTGCACTTCCGTGATTACGACTCGACATCAGCGACGTGCGCGGACTTTGGTGGATGGCGATCGACTGACTTATGAATGAAAATAATTCATTCAGTGCGTCGTGGCGGTGCGTCATGCCGAAATTAGGCTCGCTGCCAATTACGAAGAATTTTGCAGTAGTTGGTATGCTCGCATAAGAACTCAGTTACAGCGAATTCTGGCCGTACAGGCTGGGTTGACTTCGTTGGTTGGGTGTACCGGGAAATTGGCTTTGGGGACGCGAGCGAGTATGGGCATGCATTTTCGGAGGAAATTGGAATGGCTTGGGTGCAAGCAAGGGATATCGTTTAGATAGAAATGTTAACCGAAATAATTTCGGGGAAATGTGCGCTGTTCAGTTGGTTGGTAATGTTCCGTTGAGGATTTGGATATACGCTTTGTTAAGGCATATGAACTTCGGGGAAATGTGTGCGGCTTGGTATACTTGCTAATGTTCCGTTGAGGATTTGAATATGCGTTTGTTATGGCATACGAATTTCGGGGAAATGTGGATTGCTTGGTTGCGTTGAGGAAATATAGATAATTGACTGACGCAATTTTGGGGAAATGAATGCCGGGATGATTCGAATATATTCTGTTGAATTATATTCTCTTGGAGGTTTGGAAAATATTTTATTGCAGCTTTGGGAATATATGCTATTGGGGATTTGATTTTTGGCGTGTTTGCAGGTTAGGGTTGTGGGTTGATTCTCCGTGTGATGTAGAGAACCCCCACAGTCCACCAAGAGTTCTTGAACGCATATTGGTGGCTCAATAGCGGTCTGTTATTTTCGGCTTTGGTAAGTCGTCTGCCATATATGATCTTCTCCAGTATTTTCCCTATTGTATTCAGGAGGTATATGTAACGATAGAACGATAGACTATCTGATGGCTCATTTCTTCTCTATGAGGGAAATACTCGGCACAAGACTTGTGGCGGTTCTCTGGAACGCCACTGCTCACCTTCCTATTAACCATTCGAAAACTTCCAACCTAGAGCATCCAAAAACGATATAAAACAAGTATTGTGGCAGTTCCATTGAACGCCGCTACTTACCTTACAACCTATGGTGAGGAAACAGTATCCTAAAGCACATAAACCCTGGAAAGCATGTACTTACCTTTCCATAGTTTGCACTACAAAGACCTGAAATGCTGTAAATCCATAATATTCGCTAATGCAAAATCCATCAGCACCAAACAGACATGTTCCTTATAAGTAATTTGGTTGTACCACCAAGCAACCAACATTACCCGAACCATATTGATGAAATATCTCCTAATGAGTCTGCCGCACAGGTGCAGGAGATATTTCTTCTTTTGCTTTAGCTTTAAAAATGCCCACTTAAGGTCTTAAGGAGAATTGTTGGCCACGTATGTGAGGGGGGACGATTTCGGAGACGCTACAACCATGAGTTGTACACGTTCTACGTCAAGGCTAATGTTGTAAGAAAAATCAAGCTTTATAGGCTCCGTCCGGGTGGGGGAGCACCTAGCTCGAACGAGCGAAGAGGAGCCTGCCCGAAAGGATGTATATATAATTTTGGGATGCGCGCGGAATAATTTTCATTGACTATCTTGAAAAGGGAAGGACCATCAACAGCGACTATTACACAGCGTTTTTGGACCGTTTGAAGGACGAAATCGCCGAAAAACGACCGCATTTGAAGAAAAAGAAAGTGCTGCTTCACCAAGACAATGCACCGTGTCACAAGTCAGTGAAAACGATGGCAAAAATCCATGAATTGGGCTTCGAATTGCTTCCGCATCCACCGTATTCTCCAGATCTGGCCCCCAGCGACTATTTCCTGTTCTCAGATCTCAAAAGAATGCTCGTTGGGAGGAAATTTTCGTCGAATGAAGAGGTGATCGCCGAAACTGGGGCCTATTTTGAAGCAAAGGACAAATCGTACTACAAAAAAGGTATCGAAAAGTAGGAGGGTCGCGATTATCAGTGTATCAACCTCGAGGGGAATTATGTTGAATAAAAAAAACGAATTTTGCCCAAAAAAATGTGTTTTACTATGGAAGGCCGGGGACTTTTCAATTGACCTGTTATCATGGTAGCGGAGCACGAATTTTAAGTAGTGCAATCCTTTAACTGCCTTGGGTCAATAGTATCAGCCGATAATAATATGGAAGAAGAAATACGCGAACGGCTGATCAAATCCAACAAAGCCCACTATAGTCTCTCAGGGCTCTTTAAATCCCGAAATTTATCCAGAACATCCAAACTACTACTGTACAAAACCATGGCCTTATCAGTACTCATGTATGGATCCGAGACCTGGGTGCTCAATAAAAGGCACTCTGAATTCTTAGCCGCGTTCGAGAGGAAGGCCTTAAGGAGAATTGTTGGCCGCGTATTTGAGGGAGGACGATTCCGGAGATGCTACAACCATGAGTTGTACGCATTCTACCTTGAAGCTAATGTTTTAAGAAAAATCAAGCTCGATAGACTCCGGTGGGCGGGACACCTAGCTCGAATGAGCGAAGAGAAGCCTGCCCGGAAAGTCCTTTGTGGCAGAATGGAAGGAGATAGCGCGGCAGAACTTGTCTGCGATGGGAGTGCCAAACTGGATGACATCGGCTCGAAATTGGGACCGGTGGAGAGATTTGTTAAATAAGTCCAAGACCGGATCCCGGTTGTAGTGCCGATGCTGATGGTGATGATGTACGAAATACGAATAATAAAAAACATTTGTTTCGAACTGTTTATTGTGTGATCCACTTAACTACGTCTTGTAGTTAAGTGGATCATATGCGCAACGCTTTTTTATTTCCTTTGGTTTTTTTTTTTTTTTTTTTTTTGTGCTTACAATTTACAACCGTCACGCATATTGCTACAGAGCAACTTATATTTAGTTAATAACACATAAAGGACTCTTTTTATGAAATAAACGAAAAATAATAACGAAATTTCTAATACTTGAAAGAGAACCTATTAATGTTAACATTTACTATCAATATTACTACAACTGCTTAGATATTATGATTTCATGAACACCAGCATGTGCGCTCAATGTTAAAATATAATATATATTCCGAAGAAGCCAAAAAAACACCCACTACTCTATTTGCTCGTCTAAACCATCATTAACCTTGACATTTTGGCCTGGCAGACCGCCTCGTACAAAATTCTCCAAACAACCAAGGCACAATGGAAGCAAGTCCAAGCAAGTCCCAGTGTGCAACTCGAGCGTCCACTTCACCAAATTCAAATAATATTGAACACTTTCCTCACTCTCTACCCTCTCATGACGTTCATAAATGCCGATGTAAAAGCTGCAATAAACGAAATGGGACTCCTAATCCACTTCAACCTATTAATCGATCTGGAGAATGAACGGCTAATAGATCCTCTCACCTCCCGGTCAACAAAACGAACAATTCTTCGGACTGGCACCTACATAACATCTCAACTAGTAATTCAACTCTACCATCAACGTATATTGAATTGCCTAATAGGTTCATTGACATAACGAAACCAATTTCCAGACTGAATTTCACCAACCTGAAATACAGTAACCGCATCATCACAAAAGGCCCTTAAGTCTCAGTCTGTGCTTGCAACCTTGCAGGAGAAAAGGTGACAGTGGCAAAAGCTCAAACATGCGATGTGCTTGAAAAAGACTTATCAGAACATCAAGCGGTCCTTATTTTAGCCAAATACTAGTAAGAAAAATATTGACTGGAAACTTTGTGGATATGACCGGCTCGTCAACTCCGTCACTGAACCAGACAGGCGATGAAAAAGGTCATCAATGCCGAGTTAATTATATATTTGGAGTGCAACGGGCTTCTGAATGATCGTCAATACGGATTTCTTTGCAGGCGGTCCATGGGAGACCTTTTGACCCCTATAACGGATATATAGACATCTGCGATTGAGTGGCATGCTGAGTCAAGAGCCGCCACATTGGCTATCTCCAAGCCTTTTTACCGCAGTACCAAATTGACCTGTGGGGGTTTCTCTATTCTACATGAGAAACAACCCACAATTCCAACCACAATTTCCAGCTAATCTCGACCGCTTTCAGCGCGTCATACATATCAATTTCCTTCATATGCTATTCCCCTGTAAAACATGTCAAACGGACGTATAGCTAAACTCATTATCCCATGCAGATAATGCATAATTGAGTTTAGCTACACTCTTACCTGGGATTTTAATTGTTTATTTCTCATTTAGAGGGGGTGGGAGCGAACATACAGGGTAAAGTCACTGTTTGCCTTAAACCGGCGAAGGCCAGGACGATCCTTGTCCCTGTTCAATCCGAGTTGACATGCAGTCTCCACGTGACACCCCTGGATAGCTGTGGCGGTTCTATCGAACGCCACTGCTCACTTTTCCTTTTACCCCCAGGTAGCGGTTTCCTTGCGCATCCTACAACAAGAAGGGCATGTGGGGGTTTCTCTATTCTACATGAGAACTAACCCACAGTTCCAACCACAATTCCTACCTAATTTCGGCCGCTTTCAGCGCGTCATACCTACCCATTTCCTTTATATGTTATTCCCCTGTAAAACATGTCAAACGGACGCATAGCTAAACTCATTATCCCATGCAGATAATGCATAATTGAGTTTAGCTACATTCAATTCTTGCTAACCATGAGATTCCCATCGGAAATCTCATAATGTCGGTTATCAACAACAAGTCTAAACGAACGATGCTGTTGCATCATAACAAAATCGCTGGGGTTATTTCAGCGTCTTAGACTCTGGTTCTCACGCTGATTATTTCCCAAGCATCAGCGGCGTCCTATTGACTTTCCCTCAGATCATCCATTCGCTTGGAATCAATGATCTCTTTTTGCAGGTGAATGACATCGGCTAGGTTTTCCCCTCCTTCGTATTTCTATCTTTCCACGGTTCAATGCGCTCTGACTACACCATCGCCGTACCACTGGGTCGGTAGGTCATGTCAGTAGCTGCATCTGATACCCACACACACAACTAAAGCTACCCCGAGATCACAGCACATCATGTTTCTGTTCTCTCATTCTCCATGTCCGTCAATTTCCCTATTAACAAAAGTTACCCACACTTCGACACTTCGTGAGGTTGAGAGAGCAGAGGCGTGGTCTCTTTTGGTTGTCCTGTTTGTGGAATGAAATACGGATTACACCTCTGATTCAAGTTAGTCAGATCTCAATCGTTAAAGTTTACAGACGCGCTGCCGCACAAGCAAAAAGTAATTTCGCCAATATTAAGGCGTCGTTAAATATCCACCGTCACGAGTATACGCTACTTCGAGCGTCCACGCATAAGTCGTGTCTAAATTTTCATTACCGCGGTCACAGAGTCGTGAAAAGAAAAGTTTCAACCGTTTAAAATTTAATGAAATAAGTTTAATTATATTAATACGAGGTCATAAGTGTAGTAAATAAAGAAAATCAATAAAAAAACGGTGACAATATAAATTCAACAAAATAGTGCGTTTTTATTTATTCGTGCTCTTGGTGGAACAATTTTCGAAGGACCAATATCGTTGGGGGAGCTAATGGGATACTTTCCGTACGTCGGCATCAACACATCAACCCCCACAGACCACCATCCAGTTTAGGTGTGTCGACAATCGACAAACAATAGTTGATGAACCGTTCAACGGAAAGGCCTTAAAAGTGAATTATATGTAAAATTATTATCTAATTATTGTTAAATTATTATTATTAAATTAAACTGCGTTGCATATCTTAAAAGAGTACGGGTTCGCTTGACACTTCTATGCACCCAAAATAATTGAAAAACAATTAGTGCCGATACGTGACATACGAATTGTTCCAGTTTGTGTATGTGCACAGTATAATAAATTAACTCCTTAACGTGAGTTGCTATCTGTCACTCGTGCAATAAAAAAAAATAATAAAAAAACGAAACAAAAAAAGTGAGAACACGTGGTCCATAATATGGACGTAAATCAAAAATGCAAAATGGCAGAGAAGAAACAAATAATTAAAAAGCTAGAACCAAAGTCTGCGTTAATAAAATGCCCTGCGAGCTCCCACTGACATGTGCGACAACAAAAATCAACAAGCCAGACGGGGCAATAACAACTTCCATCGTGGGCACAGAGTCTGCCATCAACTTCTATCGTGGGCACAGAGTCTGCCATCAACTTCTATCGTGGGCACAGAGTCTGCCATCAACTTCCATCCTGGGCATAGAGTCTGCCATCAACTTCCATCGTGGGCACAGAGTCTGCCATCAACTTCTATCGTGGGCACAGAGTCGGCAATCAACTTCTACCGTGGCACAGAGTCTGCCATCAACTTCTATCGTGGGCACAGAGTCTGCCATCAACTTCCATCGCGGGCATAGTGTCTGCCATCAACTTCCATCGTGGGTACAGAGTCTGCCATCAACTTCTATCGTGGGCACAGAGTCTACAATCAACATTCATCGAATAAACACCATCGGTCAATAATTGTCAATCAATACATCAATTAATAAAGCTACCTTCAAGTTCACTTCTGCCTTTTTTGTGGTTCTGTCTCCTACGACAAAGGTTTATTGGTTTGCACGCGGACTACTTAGAGTTAGAAACAAACATTTTCTGGTCCTTCGAAGCGGATCCAGTGCCTAATTGGATTTACATCATCGCCGCCCAGTTCACGGCACATAGACAACTGCCAGTCACCTCGACACATCAAGGAACTGAAGCTGCAACATTCAAGAAATCATAATATCTGTAGGATCTGAAGTATCAATTTAATTTTCAATCCAATCGTCTGTGAAACAAACACAAGATGTCTGACTGGGACACAGCTACGGTTTTACGTAAACGGGCTCCGAAATCACCTGCCCTCAAAACAAAAAGTGCTATTAATCAGGCACGTCGTCAGGCGTTCAAGCGGATACTCAACAGAAACTTGGTGCCGGTACTAATAAGCAGCACATCAACACTAACAACACGGCTAAATTGGACAGGGAAACTGAAGAACTTAAACATGAAAAAGTACCTTTAAAAGTCGGCAAGATCATTCAACAGGAACGTCAAGGGAAAGGATTGAGTCAAAAGGGCTTGGCAACAAAAATATGTGAAAGGAAAACACAGGCAACGGTAGAAGCCGATCTACCGAAGCTGCGTCCAGTGCAGAAGCGAATGCTGGCAAAGACATCGACGAAGCAACACAACGGTTCCCCGTCGACATTCCTCGGACGGCGGAACACCAAGGATCTCGACCGACGACATTCCTTGCTTGGAAGAGATCATACGCTGTTTGACACTATGCGTAGCGCTGACGACAATGGTGACGACAGTGGTGACGGCGGCGACAACGTTGACAACGGTTCCCCGACGACATTCCTCGGTCGGCGGAACCCAAAGGATCTCGACCGACGACATTCCTCGGTCGGCAGAGATCATACACGTGTTCATCACCAACCTGAGTCGAGTACAAATGTAAGAACATGCATAAAAGAAGATGACAGTTCCAAGGATTCCTTAAGTCGTGGATCGGGGGACAGCGGCCGCCAGATGATCATTGCAAATCAAACGCTAGGTGATTTGTTGGAGAAAAATTCACTGGAAACCGCTGTTGATGCAAAACGAAAGTAGGATGACGAACTTTCTACAACGATAGTTCAAACCAACGTCTCCTTGACAGCTGCTCCAATACAACAACCGACCACGATTGAGGAACTCATCGCCGCTCAGTTCGCGGCACAGGCCACCATCTCTGGCGCTTTCTTCAACACACAGGAAAAGGGACAACCACGTCCGACAGCAATCGACGCAACCAAACATGCACTCAGCGCCGAATGGGAAGCCTTCTCCAAGCGGCACTGCGACATCTTCGTCACGGCGACACCGGACCATCTGCAACACACATCCTTCGCGGAGGATTGTTTCGGCGAAACCGAAGAAATATACCTGGAGGAACAGACGAAGCTCCTCGAGGGTCAGTACGCGCTCAAGTCAGCCTCCCCAACCATGGTCAACAGCACCAACCGCCTTCACCCTAGCGAGCTGCCCCCAGTGCAGCTGCCAACGGTCAACATTAAGCCAGCGGAAAAGGAACCGCACCCCAGAACAGTAAGTCAGCAGGCCGTCGACCAAAGTGCCGTCTGCCCAAAGCCCAACCAGCCCAGTGTCCCGATGCACAAAACACCGCCGACACCCGTAAAGCAACAGGGCGCTTGCACATTCTGCAGGGCCTCACACACCATTTACGCTTGCGCGGGCTTCCTATCACTCACACCTGGCCGTCGGAAGTCCTACGCACAGAAAAGAAACCTGTGCACCAACTGCTTGGGTCGCCACCGCCTGCGCGACTGCCACTCCAGCAAGACGTGCCGTCAATGCCAGTGGAGACATCACACCCTGCTGCATGTCCGGTCTACCGCCATCGACGGGACAACATCACCGCCGCAACGAGCCAAAGGATCCGCCCCCCGGATCGACCGTCAGGAAGGGTCTGCGCACATACAATCAGCACCCCTTCACAGCATTGCGCGTTGCTGCCAACAGCCAGAGTCATCGTGACGTCGGAGACCGAACAGAGGATTGAAGTCCGTGCTCTGCTGGACCCCTGCTCCAGTGGCACCTTCATTTCAACATCACTCGCCCGAAGGTTGCACCTTCGACGCCAAGCATCACCCGTCCCCACCTACGGTGTTGGGGGCACTCGTGGCCTTGCCACCAGGACTCAGGCCGCCATCAGCATCACTCCTCGCCTCCACGGCTAGAGCCAATGGACAATAAGGCCCTTCATCCTGTGAGGGCCCTCAGTGTATACACCACCACCACAATCAACGACAAGGGATCTCTCGTTCGTGGCGGATCTGGAACTTGCAGATCCGAATATCACCTCCGCCGAGAAGGTGGAATCATCCTTGGGGCAGACATATACCCCAACATCATCCTCGGAGGCATAAGGAAGGACCAATGTTTCGGCCTCGTCACGCAGGCCACTGAACTGGGGTGGGTGCTAACAGGCTCAGCACCCACCACATCATCCAGCGCAAAGGTGACAAGGCCTGTCACCAGCCATCATATGACCATTCCTCGTGGGTTGCGAATTTACAACTTCGACCCATAGGAACTTCCATTCCATTCAAATCCCAGCCACCGACCAGTTGCGCGACCCAACTACAGGACATACCCCCCGCCCGCTGAACCATTGCAGGGGCAAGGGGCAATCGAGGAACCAGGAGCTTACCCACTCGAACACTTCAAGGCATCCCACCTCACCCAGGACACCTAGTGGTCAAGCTCCTACCCAGATCCAAAGCTACCCAGGCCAACCGCTACCACCTGTAGCCACCACAAAAGGAGCAGGAGCGCGCAATGCCCCGCTTGGCGGGCGGCGCTCCCCAGCAACCAGCGGTCTCTCGAACTCCAGCAAGAAAGCACGCCCCTCTGTGCATTCACAGAGGCTGCATTGCGACGACCCCGGGAGGCACTTGGCCCGTGACTGCCATTCCGCCAGGACACGCGGACAGTGCCAGGGTAGACACCCAGCCGACTCCACGTTACAGCACACACCCCCAACGGCCGCATCCCGCCGGCCACTCACTCCAGACGGGCGCCAACGTGCGCAGTACATGGCACCACCACCGGTCTCGACATAGCGAGACCCATCACCAGTCATCACGTGGTCATTGATCGTGGGTTGCGACCTTACAACTCTAACCCAGATCAACTGGCCGGTCCCGCGTCCCTTTTTGAATTGGCAGTTATGCCCATTCAGTCAGTCGGCAATCAACTTCTATCGTGGGTACAGAGTCGGCAATCAACTTCCATCGTGGGCACAGAGTCTGCCATCAACTTCCATCGTGGGCATAGTGTCTGCCATCAACTTCCATCGTGAGCATAGTGTCTGCCATCAACTTCTATCGTGGGCACAAAGTCTGCCATCAACTTCTATCGTGGGCACAGTGTCTACAATCAACAATCATCGAATAAACACCATCGGTCAATAATTGTCAATCAATACATCAATTAATAAAGCTACCTTCAAGCTCACTTCTGCCTTTTTTGTGGTTCCGTCTCCTACGACAAAGTTTTATTGGTTTACACGCGGACTACTTAGAGTTATAAACAAACAAATATATTTATATAGAATATTAAGATTATACGATTCTATCTAAATTTTTTTGTGTTGGAATATTCAAGAGAGAAATAATCAATTACCCATGGCATTTTTCGAAGACATCTTGTATTAAACCTCCTAATCCTTCTAATCCATTAAGATAAATTCATCCAATTAATAAGTATATACGTGTTTCTCTGCAACCACGAGGATTCACAATACCTAGTTAGTGCGGCAAGTAATTTTTAAGCCTCAACAATCGCGAATAAACAAATTACTTGCCATAATATTAATACAAACAAACAAAATACAATAAATCCATTTCAACTACCAGTTTGTACCTACTTAATGGAGTTAATTAAATGTCCCAAAAAGAAAAATAATAATCTAATAAATAAAGTAACTACTGTACCTTAGAATTTATATATCGCAATAATTTTTTTTTTTTAATGTAAAAACCTAGTAATTACTAAATCGCAAATAAAACAACAACACAATGATTTTAAATATGTTTAATAACATTGGTCAATCGAACACAGAATCATATCCAATTGTGTAGAAAAAGTTGCTGCCAAATTTGATAGAGTATCGAAATAAGGATAATAAATTTTGTAAGCCCCTTCAGTGTAGCACTTAATCAATAGGACGCCCTGTTTCGCCTCTCACTTGACTCCTCTTGACGCCTTCATTAAACCTTTTCCGCCGCGTCTACAAATATTGTCGCTCCTGCTCGCAAAAGCGCAGTCCTAATGCGACCCCGCCTGCCATTGCTCAACACCCTTTTCCTGCGCCTCGTCTCCTCGTGTAACCACAGCTACTACGCGTAGCATCTCCACAGCAGGACGCCAGGCGCCACCTTCTTATATAGATTCCAGGACCTCCGTTCTTAGGTCCCTGGACGTCCCCCAATGATCTCAGCGACACCGGTTGGTAAAGCAAACCGATACCACCGGCCTGAGACCCTACCCTAGAACACCTTACACAGGTGTAAGTTAAGTAAGTTAAATTTTAAGAGAAAAAAACAAAAAAAAATTGACACAAAGTTTTTCAAATTTTTCTTTGTCTTTCAAATAATTATAAGAACTGCCACAAAGTTCTGTCGCCGAAAGGCAAATTATACAAATGTTAAGTGGTGTTTAGCTTAGAGCGCCTGCGAAGGACCAGTAAGTTATTATATAAGATAATTAAGCTAGAATTTAAGCATTTTTTGTCTAGCCTTTAATTTAGAAACTAAGAATATAAAAAGAAAATAAAAAATGTTTTAAAAATGAAAATGAATGTCTCTACCTAACCTCATCCTGGAACACGTCATGCAGGTATCCCAGTTATTAGCCACTACGGCTTACTCAAGCGGCAACCATAGGCAATACACGCCCCTCTACGCCGCCCCACACAACTCATGGTGCATCAACTACACTTCGAAGCGCGCATCCATTTCCCTAGGGCGCCCTGTGGTTGGACACAACCGACCACACACCAGGAGTCAAAAGTTGCCGTTCGGTCGAGGTCGCAGCTACCGTCATCGGGCTCCATCGTCGACACCGGTGCCGATATACTGGTCCTCCCTCGATCGGTAGGCCCCGCAACTGGAGTGCTCGCGCCCTCTACCAGTCCCGGTGGCAAACAATTCGCCTTACAAACGTATGGACTCTGGACTCGGTTTCCTCAATTATATCCACTGACACTTCATTGAACGATGTCAGTGAATCTCAATAGGTCTCAGCTCCTGACACTTCGTCTACGATGTCAGCGAGCCGCGAGCCCTAATGGGATGTGACTTTTAGAAAGGTACAACCTGTTGGAAACAACAGCCAACAATAGGTTAACAACTTCAGTGCCCCGATCTGCATCTTCCCGCACACGCTACGTCGTCACTGCAGACGCGGGCAGATTACCGATAGGTTCCGACCTATCGGACGATAAACCGGTTGGTCGAAGCCACCCACAACAGGCCGCATTCCTTTGCCCTTGATGGCATCAAGTGGTAACATCCGCGCCCACTATATTTATCAACACAGGCCCAAACCATAACCAGGAACTTGTCATCACGACAGTTTTCGTAACAATTACAGCGACTACCGAAGTACGCAGGGCCACCTTGTTCTCCAACCGTTCAAGCCCTCCTCCCGGCACCGCACCAGCCTTTCGAGCATCCCTTCAGCCCTACCTCCTTTATTTCGTGACAACGTCACTGTGGGGGGGGGGGCGTTACCGTGGCGGTTCCCCCAAACCCCACGGTTCGCCTTCCTAAAAAACACCCATAACTATCTCCAATCATATAATTTCGCTAATGCAATTGCATTAGCACCTGTAAATGCTGCACGCATCAAGCTTACCGAATTTATTTATTTCAAAGCTTCTGTAAAAGAAAACTTACCTTCATGCATCTCTTCGCATATAATTTCCTGTAAGATTTCTTTCCACCTTTTCAAGAACCCCAAGCAAATTTCAATTTCCCACAACTGCACCGCAATCTCCACCCTGCATACCTGAAACATTTCCTTCTCCAAGGACATTCGATGCATACAACGCATTATCTGAAATTCCTAAAAATAATTCTTTAAAGTGCATATGGCATCATGAATCCCAAACCAGTCGGCACCCTTTGTCTGTGTTAAAATCCTATGTCGAACAGCTTGTTTTTACAGATGCCATAAACCACATTTCTACGCACGTAAACATGCCACTAACAAACAATCTTCAATTTCTTTCCCTGCCGCAACTAATTACCCGGCATATACAAATGTAAGCAAGGGATTCGTTCTGGCCACCGACCTAAGATACAATATACAATTCCCATTGTATAAAGTATTGCATCCCATTAGCACCTTTTTTTTCCTAACGTCTATCATAGCGACGTGGCACAGCTTAGACATAGATCATGAATCTTGTAGGTTTCTCTATATCACACGGAGAGCCAACCCACAATCCTAACCTAACATTCAAAAACAAATCCACAATAGCATACATCTCCCAATCTGCAATAAAAACCATTTTCCAAGCTTTCAACAGAATATATTCTAAGCATCCCCGCATTCATTTTCCCAAAATTGCTTCGGTCAATCCTTTACCGAATTCTCATTCCCTCTTTGCGACCAAGCAATCACAATTTCCCCGAAATTGATATGCCTTAATAAAACATATATTCCAACCTACAAGAAACATTAACCATCTCCCTTAATTGCATCACCCCACATATGATTTTTCCCAAAATTGCTTCGGTCAATTCTCCACTTAATTCATATTTCCTCTTTGTGACCAAGCAATCTTAATTTCCCCGAAATTCATATGCTGTAACAAAACGCATATTCAAATCCACAACGGAACATTAACAACTATACCAAGCCGCATACATTTCCCCGAAATTACTTCGGTTAATATTCTATCTAAACGATATTCCTTGCTTGCACCCAAGCAATCCCAATTTCCCCCGAAAATTCATGCCCATACTTGCTCGCGTTCCCAAAGCCAATTTCCCGGTACACCCAACCAACGAATCCAACTTAGCTATACGGCAAGGATTCGCTGGAACTGAATTCTTATGCGCGCATAGCAACTCTTCTCGAAATTCCTCAGAAGTGACAGTAAATTTATTTCTGCTATGAAATTTTCTCCATTTCATTAACACCTCCCACATAATGTATCATACATCCGCATACCTATTAATATAATTAAAACCCCAAACAAGTCTCTATACACACTAACCCTTGTATTTTAAAACATCTATTGTAATTAACCTTAGTACCATTTTTATCAAGCTTTGTAATATAAATACTGTATAAATATTATACAAACTCGCACTATCAAAACATAGCCAAAAGCATACCGATGATAATAAATCCAATCTATCATAAATCAACACACGGCCCCAGTACAGAAAACTCAAACTTTTCCACAATAGACACACCAACAAATAGGCTGAACCCCACACTCAACCTTATCACAATTCGAGGCATAAATACCGCCAGCGAAGAGGAACCGAGGCGATTGATTTTCCAGCCGTGAACGAACACACACGTTCACTTTTCGAAAAATAAATAGATTTAAATACAAAATTTGTTTTAATTAACTCGCGGCGTCGAGTGTCCTTCATAGGTTCATTGCCAAAATTGTACGATTTCAACCACCGGATAGACTAAAACTAAAATAGACTAAAGTGAAGTACGATTTAATTAAGAAACTATTGTGCCGAGGTGTCTTTGCAAATTTGCGGCTAATTTCACGATTGTACAAAGTTGCACACTGCAATCTATTGAATAAACGACAGTATTAAGATAGACTAGAATAAAACCCAGTTGAATAAAGAACCATTTGCTACGGAAACTGTGTTTCTCATCTTACTTATTCCTGGTTGGGCGATCATTTGTTCCTGGTTTTAACCTTCCCTCGGCGACGAGCAGTGTCTCATTTAACAGTTTCGGTGGGAGTTTCGCAGCCTCAGTTCAGTGGGAGTGTAGTGAACCCGAGCCATACGTTGGCACACAAACCCCTCCCCCACAATCTCCTTTGTCTTTACCGCCTGTCTCTTTCGTTGTTCGACTGCCTTCAAACCCGTGTAAATAACAACGATCTGTTCGATCGCACACACACCCCAGTGCAGGAGTGCATTTCTGTGGCGCCACACCCTTAAAAGAAAAGTTTTTCTCTCTCTTCCATTTTCTTAACCCTAACCTAGGATGTTTTTCATGTCAGAGCTCTATCCTCGGGAAGTCGATTTCCATCCGTCTTCGAAGATTGCGTTTTTATTGACTTCACATTGTATTTTTCACGTAGTGCTACCGTAAAATAAATAAAAATAAACAATAGAAATCATGTGTTTTATATTTTTACTTGTCCGGTGTTTGGCGTTTTCTTTGCTTCGTCGTAATCGTGTAGTGCTCGAGGGAACAATTAATTATGACGGAGGAGGAAGTGAACGGAGTGTCCGTGCCAGGCACAACACTTCCTCCCCACAGACATACTCGTAATAATTCAACAAAATTCGATAGGTGAATTTGCAGTTTCAATACATACATCTACACCCCAACAGAGGCCATTATCATCACCCTGACTTACGGGAAGAGGGAGCGGTTTTGGTATAGAACAATTCCACTACTTACGACTGGAACCAAGGGCTTCCAAATAAAAAACCAGCGAGGGAATCAAAGCCGCACGAATTGTGAGAACGTTGTTATATGATTATCAATATTTGTGCAGACATGAAGCAAAAAACTAGGTGTGACAATTCACATGAAAAATCATCATCATCATCATCGGCACTACAACCGGGAACCGCTCTTGGCCTTATTTAGCAAGTCCTGAGGCTTGTTAAATTTTCCATAATGATTTATTTTGTCTGGGGAAGGTCATTAGTCTTGCGCCAGGGGCTCCCCGACGGGGAAACGAACCCCGGTGTCCCGGGTGGCAGGCGGGTATACTAACCACTATACTATCGAGGAGCCCTCACATGAAAAATAGCATCTGTAAACAGAATACAGTGTTCTTCAGCAGAGCTAAAAGAAAGCCCGATATTTTTATGTCGTGTGTCTCTACGTGCACTTTGTCTTGGGGAGGTTTAAAATAACCTATTATCTAAGTATTCTTCACGTTCTATAAAAAAGTTTTTATATTACAAAGAAAGAAAACGCGAAATGGGCAACAACAAAAAAAAAAAACAAATTGAATATTGTTAGTAAGACGATACATGTCCTGATGCAATCCTCTCTTGTGAAATTGGTAGTAAGTTGCGGCTTCCAAAATTCTTTACTTTAGTAGGACATATTTTGAAAATATTCAATCTTCATATCGAGAATATATATGTCATACTTTACACAGTACACATAATTCAGTGCAATGTCGTTCATTATGCAATACTTGCATCAGATGGTATTGATGAGAATTTCTAAATTACTGTTGGGAATTTCTAGGACCGACATCGGCAATGACAGAGAGTTTGTGGTTATTGTAACTCCTGATCTATCTATTTCCCACAATTGATAATGAAGTTATGTCTCGATTCTAAAAATAACACCACAACTACCTTTCGGTCCGTTGATCACTCAATCAAAAACCATATTTGCATTATGCATCAAAATTCTCTCTTTCCCTCCGAGTTTTCGCACGTGGTTCTGGTTTGGTTTCTGCCCTTGGCAAGGAGGGAGCAGGGGAGCAGATGAGGAATGGTGAACAAATTAACTAAATAACACAAACGTATTGGTAGTCATTCTGCATGAATAGTCGTTGCAGACATCAGATATGACAGTTCTTGAGGTCCATGGCTTTCGATCGGACGTGATATTTAACCATATATACATTTTTATTTCAGATAATTGATAGATAACAGCAGTTAGCCAGGCCGGAAAGTCATTTTCTATAAAAGATGACCATTCCCATACATGCCGAGTAATAGCATGGATGTATAGTGCCGTTCAGTAGTATCCAGCAGTGTCAATTATTCTGTAATTGGCTTCGTTTGAACAAAAAGCGTCACGCCTGTCCACTCGATAGTTAAGTGTCCTTGTTTGTGTTTCAGTTAGAACTGCCTTCATCCTAATTCGGACTTCGTGAAGTTAATTAAGTCAGTCCAAGATGCATTCCCGGCAACAGAGCAAAGCTCCAACAACAACAATAAAAAGGGGGGAAGAAAAATAAAGTAAGCAAATAAGACAAGACACAAGTACCTGGGCAGAATTTTACACTTCCGTTTCGTTAAAATCTAAGTTCTGAAGAATCCTTCAAGGCTGTGGAAAATGATACTGTACTCTGTACTGCCAGCCGCTAAGTGTGGGCGAGGGATAAAACCGGAGGTAAACCAGAAGCAAGCTCACTCCGAAACGAAATAAATTTCTGTTGAGTCTCTTTAGAGCTCTTTGGGAAGATTTGTGTCGTTCCAGATCATAAAACAAGAGATTTATCTCAACAGTTGGGCTTCGGATGAAACTTTTACCACTCGTCTTCTTTAGCCCACCTTACTCTAAAATATGGTGCCGTTTGTTGTTGAGTCGAGCCATTGTCGACCGTACCCACGGTTACTTCTATGCGACACATATACAGTTTTCATCCTTCCGTGCAAGGATAATTGTTGTACACCTATCCCAGAGACTATTCACCATTATTTTTAACTTCTCAACTAATACAAATTCACTCAGTTACCCTGATGTTCGTTCTACTTTTGCTTTTGCCTTCTTCCACTGTTTAGCCGCCTTAGTGTTTCTCTAATGTGTATCACCCATGCCCTTCGTCTATAATGAAATCTCTAAAACTACCCCAGACAAGATGGCAACGGCTTAAAGTTTTTATAACAGCACCTGGTGACTTTACGTATGTATCGTATCGTCACCTTCCATCCTGGTTCTCCGGTTGCAATCCTAATCGGCAAAGCGACATATTACATATATGCAGACGCCATGTGGACCATCCCCTTCCCAGAGTCCTCGTATCGTGTTGAGGTCGATGTCGAACAGCATTCATTTTAGTTGTCAGGGATTACATAAAGTACTACTGAAAAATTATAAGTAAATGGCTGAGTCTGTTGGGTCCATGGGGGGCGTTATATGTGGTACGTATACTTGCTAAAGGAAATTCTTTTAATACTTTTGTAGCTATCATGTTGGTGAAAGGATTATCTAGCTGCCAGTCTGGTGTGACTTTCCCCGGCCAACAACAACAGAAATGGGAATGATGAAGTGAATCTGATTTGCTTGGCTGTCAGTTCTGGAAGACTTTTAGGTACACTTAATAATTTGTGCGAGATGTGATCCATAATCCGGCCGGAAAGTTGTGTCGAGTACATGATGTTGGATAAATTATTGTCGTTTGTTGTCGGAGATGGAAATCCCTAAGATTAACTCCTGCGCAATGAAAGCGGGCCTCAAAAACAATATGGAGATTGACGGATGGGAGTACGGCCGAGTGGATTTATTCCTGTGTCTCATGCAGATAATTTCGGAAGTCTGTATTTAGTGGCTCTAACTTAAGTTGAAGACTGTGCTTCCACTTGTTGTGGCAGAGGCTTTTTTGCCCATTAGTCATGTTCTGATTATTGTCAAGTAGAAATCTTCTACTGAAAACACTCCATAATATGTATTTGGGCTTAGTTCATCATTTCTTAAGGCGTTCTTAAAGCTTCAGATTAAGATGAAGAAAGTACTTATAAGCAGACACAACATTTACGAAAAGTTAGATTCTATTGCTGTTTCTATAAGTTGGTTCTTGTAATTATGTGTACGGCACATGAGCGTTTTGGGGGAAGACAGGTTCTTGATAACTTGTGAATGGTTCTACATCAAAGCTTGTAATCCGGTCGGTTCCAACTGAGACGATTGGTATATCACAATAGATTTATAGAGGTATACCTAGTTAGACAACATGATTCAATTGAAACACCTTTATCCCATGACAATAAATGCAGAGTAATACTAAAAAAACCAATTATTCGCGTTCAGTTATAATAAATTATATTTCCGGAGAGCTTCCATTAATTGAGATCGTATCGAAGTATATCTTGCTGCTCTCTATGGCACATTTCTGGTCTTTCATTAATTTATTGGTATATTTACTAGAATAACTCGCCCCCTGTGGGATACCCCTCACCAACCACATGCGTGTTGTGCATGTCCTTTGTCAAAAATTTCCTTTGCATTTCATTTTCAATGATCTTGAGCCAAACATGAAAATATCTAAAACTAATTGGTGCAACAGAACTAAGCTCACTCCTTTTTTTTTATTCCTACATACTTCATCGGTTACGATTGCTTTTGTACTTTTGCAAAGTGTTGCCATCTAATTCGATGGTTACTTTTATAATTCTAATCTTGGCAGCAACAACAAAACATGTGAAATTTTCAATAATTATGAGCCCTAACCCCGCTCTATATGTACCTAGTACAACACACCCAAAGAATCATATTTATTCCCCAAAAAGAAGGATATTCTAGCGAGCTTAGGGTTCGCTGGATTAATTATTCACACAAAATAAGCCGTGAAATCAATTTTCTATTAAATCTGTATTTTTCATGCTCTTGACAACCGTTCTTTCAGTTTTCGCTCCTCCGTCAAAAGTGACACTTGTGTCACTGGAGACATCGTTTTTCCTCTCGCTTCTTTTTGCTCATAGTCTCCAGTTTTCCAGTACTTTCCAGAATATTCCAGTACTTTGTTTTGGAGTCTTGCCAGCTCGTCACACTACCCTCCGCGTAGATTAGTTCATCCCGAACTAAGTTCACTGGTCCTCTGGGTAAACCAAAGTTGCCAGTCGGTCACGATGTACCACTTTCATTTTGGCGTTCGGCGGTGGAAGTTCTTGACTTTCTTCCAAATGTTCTACTGCTCTCCTTTTCGGGTCAGCTCTAGCCTGCCGCCATTCTTCCTTTTCCAGACGACGGAACTCCTCTTGCATTATAGTATAAGAGAAAATGCATGTACACACCCTTAAGCTCTTCTAGAGTTTCCATATCACGTAAGCGATCTAGATCTTCATCTTTAATTACACGCATATCATCTGGTATTGGAGCATCTGACGATTTCATAAGCGTATCCAACTGGTAGTTCCGCATCTTTTCAAATAACTGGAGCGGTTTGTTCTTTGGAGCTGACAGTAAACACCAGTGTGCGTCGTAGTAATAGACTTTCCATAGATCGTCGCACGTTAATTCTGGTTTCACGTGTTCTTCTCTATAGACCGCAATGAACGGCCCCTCTAGCCGTTGATTACGCCTACAATCTAGGGCTTGCTTGATCTTTCCCCCCGTATGTGGTGGCTTACAATAGCGGTCTCGACCTCGAACATTCGTCGATCTCTCTTGTTCGGACACCAGCGTGCGTCGTAGTAATAGACTTTTCGTAGGTCGTCGCACGTTAATTCTGGTTTCACGTGTTCTTCTCCATAGACCGCAATGAACAGCATCTCTAGCCGTTGATTACGCCTACTATCTAGGGCTTGCTTTATCCTTCCCTCCCGTATGTGGTGGCTTACAAAAGCGGTATCGACCTCCAACATCCAGTTGATTTACAAAACGCCCGTTTGTAAATCCATTCAGCTTCATCTTGTAGTTCATTGGGTCCTTCTGGAACAGGCACAACCGGAACTTTACGCAATTGCATTCGCTCAGGAATATCCGTTTTACGGATTTCATTGTCCAAATCCGTAAAGTGACCCCTTTCCAATTCACTAGGTTCGTATTAGGGTTCATATCCGTCCTCGTCATAATTAGTGAAATCCTCATAGTCGAAATCTACACCGAAACTGTCCTGACCTTCTTGCAATGACGCGCCAGTGCCTAGAAGTCGTCTTTTCTTCTTCTTCTCAGCAATTGGGCTTCCTTCGTCGTCTACAATAAAATCCTGAGCATCAGACTCCGATTCCTCATCATCATTGAAATGTTTTGCAGCGTCAGTTTCCCTGTGACTACGTTCAAAGCGGCGTTCAACATCGTCTTCGTCATCGAATAGCTGTTCGGCTATAGCCTCACGTGCTGAACCTTCATCGATGTGCTGTTCCTCTCCATCACTTTCTTCGTCTTGTGTACGACGCAGACGCTTGGAACGCTTTCTGCGTTCGACTTTCAAACCAAGATTCTCTTCAATAAGTTCACAGTCGTCGTCTTCCAGTCGGCCGTCCAACTCGTCATCATCATTGTAAATCCGTTTCGGCATCCAATTTTGCATTAACCTCTGCAGCTTGCGCATCCAATTTGGCTTTAAACTCTGCGACTTGCGCGTCCAATTTTGCATTAACGTTTACATCTCGCGCATCTAATTTTGCCTTAAACTCGGCAGCTCGCGCGTCCAATCTTGCCATCATCATCCTGAACATCTCCGAAATGTTCAACGGTGGCGAACTCTTCTCCGTTACATTGGCACAATTTTGACTCGCTGTTTCTTCTCCATCCGGGCAGTCTGGCCCACTCGTAAGAGCATCTGTGGCGACATCAATATCCTCTTCCTCTATTGCTGCCTGCAGACGCTGTCGAAGAATTTGCTTTTGTCCTCTGCTATTCAGGTTCCGGTCCTCCAAATGTCGATCTTACATCGTCGCCACACACTTTCACAGACTTATTTCTTCAATTAATCCCACTTCTGACACCAATTGTAGCGAGCTTAGGGTTCACTGGATTAATTATTCACACAAAATAAGCCGTGAAATCAATTTTCTATTAAATCTTTATTTTTCATGTTCTTGACAACCGTTCATAAACTTTTCGCTCCTCCGTCAAAAGTGACACTTCTGTCACTGGAGACATCGTTTTTCGTCTCGCTTCCTTTTGCTCATAGTCTCCCGTTTTCCAGTACTTTCCAGAATATTCCAGTAGTTCCAGCAGCAATTTCCAATTAACTTTCATCAATGGAAGAACTTCCGTTTAATTTAGAACTGATACTCTCCTGCAGGGAAATAAAGTACCATTGCTACTCAAAAGGAATTGTATATAAACCTTTCCAAATATAAAGCATCTATTAAAGTTTCTACTGTCTAAATATCACCAGAGGTCAACAAAAGTTTGTATCTTATAACTACCGGCAGGGACGAAACTGTGTACAGTATAAATACCACCAGATGTGTAGGAAAGTTGTAGGATATGTGTGTGTGTCCAACAAGCGTAGAACATACCTTCCACACACAGGGGGTTGTTGATTTGGTGCGGGCTGGATGGTTGCGTCAGGAACACGATGGTGTCTCGTGGCATTTGATGGTGGATCTAAAATAACTTGGATATTATTGTAACATATATCAACGAATACCTTTATTGAGACACAATCCAGGATATAAACGAATTCTCAGCAGAATTGTCCCCAACAAAAGAATAATCCACGCCGGTTGTTTTGTGGTAACAATAAATGGTTTATTTTAAAAGATGAAATATGTTTTCTTGGACTGAAAATGAAATACGACTGATGTCATCAATAGATTAACGAAGAAGAAGGATAACATAGAAAAGCAAAATGGTTGTCATTTGACAACCAACAAAATTAATTTTAAAATGTCAGCTGATTGCTGACATTGTTTAGGGTGGTGCCACAGGTATCATCTAATTGCGAATTCGCCGGTTGTGTCAAGGGCGAATCCGCAACAATATGTCTTCGACATGTGCCGGCTTTGACTCAGGTTCACAAAGATTTCCTATCATGCTAATGTGTAAGATGCATTTTTAACTCATTGTCACGGTCATGAAATACTCCACCTATTTTCCAGCGATCGTTCAACAAAATGAGAAAAGAAACTCCACGGAATACCTCGGACAATCATTCAGCAAGCAAGAAATAAAACGCACGGTGGTATTGTTTCGTATGAATGTTGTTTATTTTGATTTACTACTAAATTTTGACACTCGAACAGTTAATGCAATTTACAAATGGTTTATTGGTTTTCACAAAACTATTGTTAAATTAAGTTGCACAGTTTCAAGAATTACGTAATTGTCTGCGTCCGACTTCGACTCTGGGGTGCACTCCGGTAGCAAGATGCTTGGCATACAATGGGTGCCGAATAGGATTTGGGTTTATGATCCTGTGTGATGAAAAAAATACTTGTAGGGAATTTTGAATGCGAATTGATGCATGAAAGGTAAGAATTCTTTTACAGGAACTTTTAGGTTATGCGTTAGATAACTTTGATGCATGGAGCATTTACAGGTGCTAATACAATTGCATTAGCGGGAAACAATGGGAGTTGGGTTGTAATTATGATTATGGGGGGTTCTTCAGGTAAGCTTTAAAGAACCTTCAGCCAGCCCCCCCCCCTGCAGTGACGTAGTCGCGAAATCAGTAGGGGGAGTGGAGGAGCCGGTGCGGTGCTGGAAGGAGGGCTGGATGCTTGGCGGTCCAGGTGGCCCTGCTTGCTTCGGGAGGCACGGTGGTTAGTTATAGAAACTTGTCGTATTGCTGAGTTCCTGGGTCAAGGCTGCGCTTGGGTCTATAATGAGGGTGGACCTGGTTGTTACCGCGGTGAAGCCGGCAGGGACAAAGGGTGTGCGGTGGGGTCCACTGACCTGTTGTTGGTCGCATGGACCAACAGGTGTGTCGTCCGAGTAGGGTCGGGGCCTATCAGGGGCTTGGCCCTACGGCTGCGTGCGGGGTGAGGCAGGTAGAGGCGGTGTGGGTTACTAACCTGTTGTTGGCCGGTCTATCAACAGGTTGTATTTTCCTAATTGGGTCAAATCCTATTAGAGACTCGCTGACATCGGTTCTCCAAAGTGCCAGGAGGTGTGACCTATTAGGGGCTCGCTGACGTTGGTACTCCAAAGTGCCAGGATAAGGGTGGACGGCTCGCTGACATTGGTACTCCAAAGTGCCAGGAGAAGGGGTGGAGGGCTCGCTGACATTGGTACTCCAAAGTGCCCGGAGAAGGGGTAGAAGGCTCGCTGACATTGGTACCCTAATGTGCCAAGAGGTGGAATGAAGGACTCGCTGACATTGGTACTCCGAAGTGCCAGGAGATAGAATGGGGGACTCGCTGGCATTGGCACAGGTTCTACGAAGATTCCCCATCAAAACACCTCTGTAGATTATTTTCACCGAACGATGAAACCTGAAGCAGCTCACAAAGGAAAAGACACACACAATTTGAGTCACTGAAATAACCAAGCAACGATCGCCGAGTTGCGTTCAGCAAATAAGCAAAACAGGATAAATAAAACACACAGGGTTTTAGTGGTTAATTACTTTATTTATTTTTGATTAGCACTAATACGTTTCTTTGTTTATTTGCGATCTTTATTTAAAAGAAGTTATTTTTAATTTCCGCTTTAATTCGTTCACGCGGTCGACTCACACGATTCGTTGTAAATTTACTTTCATGATGACACACTCAGTGGAGTGCACACGCTCGTGTGCACTCTGCAGTGGCGAAGAGATGCTGCGCGTGCGATGGTTGCGATACATTCGCGACAGGGGCAAGGGGATTGCGTGCGGTCCACTGACCTGTTGTGGTTCGTATGGACCAACAGGTGTGACGTCTGATACGGTCGAGGCCTGTGGGAAGTTCGCTCGCGTTCACGTTGAGGTGAGTGTGAGACAGGTTAATTTAAAGGGAATTGGTGGTTCTTTGTGAATGCTTTAAAGAACCCCCACACATTCTTTATCCGAACCACGCGAATGAAGATTCTCTGTCTGATCATATATTTCCTCGTCTGTATTGTCCAGACAATTAAGACCAATGTACATCGATACCTCCTGCCCTAATCGACTTCATCTCTGCCCGCTCGCCCTGTGCTCTGATATTCATCATCATCATCATCGGCACTTCAACCGGGAACCGGTCTTGGCCTTATTTAGCAAGTCGTGAGGTTTGTTAAATTTTCCATAATGATTTGCTTTTTCCGGGCAATGTCATTAGTCTTGCGCCAGAGGCACCCCGACGGGGAATCAAACCCCGGTATCCCGCGTGACAGGGTGGTGTACTAGGCACTATACTATCGAGGAGCCACTCTGATTTTATGGGTACTCCAAAATCCCGTTTGTGTAAAAAAAAACAAAAAAAACAACAAAAAAACTGCCCATTGAAGTGCATGTACGCCGGAACGCTATCGAATGACTTCCGTGACATTTGGAACTATACCTTCACCACCAGTCGAAAAGGACCATTCGAGAGCGACACCAAAAGGATTAGATGTGAATGAAACCATGACGAAATTCAACTGGGATTAGGAAAATTACAGAGCTATAACGCACGAAAATAAAGATTCCATAAAATGAGGAAAAACTGAATGCTCAATTATACTATTGAATGATGATGAGCAATGATACTAAGGGTTACGATAAAGAAAGCCGCCTATGGGGTGTATATGATCCTGCTTCGCACAAGAATATCTTGGATGAATACCATAAAGTCGAAAAGGCAGACATATTAAAAACAAACCCCACACATGTATTTCAAATAAACCGAGGGATAACGACCAACGTTCTGTAATGTGGGGGAGACTATTAGCGGCACAGCATTTATTTCTTCGGAACACGCCACAAATCACAGCGCTTCAATTCCTGGAAAATGCCACAAGCCGCAACGTATCTAATTCTCAGACGCCGCCAGACGCAACCATCGTTTAGAAAGTTCTGGAAGATAACAAAAGCCAGATCCATAAGGAGGACGTGGTTGCATGGCGAGTTCAATTCCTCTTTAATCGGGTATAAGTTCAGTTCGTCGGTTATCGTCAAGAAGATCAGTTCTTCCATTATCGTTAAGAATTCAATTCCTCCGTTATCATTAAGAGTTCAGATCCGCCTGAAAACTGACTTGAGAGAACATTTTCAGATTAACGGCGGTGAAATAAATATATTTATAAATACACTGAATTTGATCTAGAGCCAAAATCGTTAGCGCTAGCATTTTTATACAGTCCATACAACGGAAAAGGGAAATTTAACGTGGCGAATTATACAAAACACAGTCCGCTACAACCACAATTGGTGATTCGAGCGCTATCTATCTTACAAAGTCTTTAAATAATTAGATTTGTACATAACTTTAACAGTGAATTCTAGAAAAAATTGTTTTCTGTTTTTCAAAAACTGCTGATTATAAATGAAAATATACAAAATATTGCGAAATAATAGCTGACGTCCTCGAAATGTTTATTAACAATTACTTTCTCATGACGGAGATGATGTGTTACAGTGACGTAACATTACTCTTATAGCTTATAACACAAAACCTATTTCGTAAATTCGTTCAGGTTATATAAATATTATTTAAGATAAATGAAACTTACACTGAAACCAAGACATAAAGGTTACTATCCCCAACTCTACCAACGCGGATCTTAGCATCCCTCTCCACGTGCTTTAATTCCATCACAACCCATAGTAGCAGACATTTATTTGATGAGTTATCAACTAAATTGGAAACACACCAAATGTACCCAATCCCTTAATCGAATTTATCCAAAGGATATCCAGCAAAGAAATCCCAACAACTTCAGACCATTAACTCGAAAGAGTGTTTCCGAACAAATGAATCTGCTTTAAGCGCAAACCAAGTGCTCGTCCGCTCCTTACAGCACAAAATAAATAAGCAAAGTCGTTATTTATGGAGCGATAATGTGCGACGATATTATTTGCCGATGATGGTGTTACTGCCATACCCCCAAAGCGGTGAGTAAATAAAAACAAAAAAAAAAAAAAAAACAACGACAACAAAAATGTATATGTGTATATTAAGAAGAGAAAAGTAGGATAGGGAATATCGAACACAGATCCACGTGCCAGAGTAAGAAGTGGTAAAGACCCCATTGCCCCATCACCCACAATTCACTACCTATAGCCAGCCATTCACACTTCGACGTCGCTACATTGTAGAGGAGCTCGTCCTTAGCACTGAAAAAGGATTTTTCAACCAGAGACGTGACAGTTCATAAATGTATCGTCTTAAACGTGATTTAAATATTTTATGCGCATCTTATTCGATTCCGAAGCCGCTGTCGATTCACAGTTGCTCAATAAAAGAATCTATGGATTTTAGGATGCTACGACAATTTCACTGTTATTTGCATAGGTGTTAACACACCTTTAGGGGATGTACGGAAAATCCGTATTTGAATTTTGAATTTTAGAGCGGTTGACAAAGTCATTGGGCATTTCTAAAAAAAAAAGACAAAAAAACTCACATAGCAAAACAACAACAAACTTTCCCTCTCAACTGAAATCATTCAAATCATTGTTTCTTTTGTAAGGGCTCTCTTAGTGTTACGGTATTCCGGCAACTAAAGGCCAACAATAAAAAAATCGATTAAAGCAATTGAAAAATGTTAAAGCCCACTATGAAAATACAAGACGATTCCAAAACGCCTAAAGGCAACGGAAAAGGTCCTTTGCAATATATTCGAACATTCATCCAAGGGATACCCACATAATAGGTAACAGAAAAAAATAAATAAATTTTCAAACAACTTTTAGTAGAGTTATCAGACCCTAAATCCTTGCTCAGATCGGAAGGGGATTTCAAAGAATTTGGGTCATCTAGAGAGTGCATGCACACACGAATAGTAAACGGACGGCTGAAAAGGCACAGAAAAAAGGAAACTCCATAAGTCCTATGCCGCAGAAGGGGGAGGGATTTTCGAAAATTCCAATTTTGAATTTTAATCATTTCACATAGAATCCTTAAAGTTCATAAAACTGTGAAAATATTCATTGAAAACTTTTGATTTGTTGCAAATGAAACCAAGCAAATGTTTTGGGGTAGTAGGGGAACCGGTCGGTACACGGACGATGGTCTAAGTTGAGTTGGGATGACCATGTTGTGGCCTAGGTTATCCCAAAGATAGTCGTTTGAGGTTTGGCTGGAAGTTGTAATACACTTCTTTTACGGATCTGTAATATTCAGGATAATAACATCCTTGGGACACATTTAAAAGGAAATTGGAAAAGTTTTTTTGTGCACATTTGCCGAATTTTTAAACTAACTAGCCGGGAATTGCAGGTAGAAAAATGTTTGTACGAATGGAAGTCTTTGCATCAATTTACCTCATGTTATACTAAATTTCCACAACTGGGATCACTAGGGTAACATTTACAAACAGATATTGAAATTTCCGAACATATACACTTCTGTTGATGTGAGTTCGCTGTTACTTGCAGAGAAGTGTTCTTATCATTTCATTTCTTTCAAATTATTTATTTTACGACCAGTAAACTCAAATTTCAAGTAAACGATAGAAATTTTAAACTCGAATTGAAATACAGCAGTGCTCTATAATGTTGAAAGGAATCATTTGGCATTTATTGACTTGGTTCACCTTGTTATAAGGGCTTTTGTCGTTATACTCTTATTGTCAAAATGATGACAGGCAAAGTCATTTACTCCGGAATCTACACCTTTTAAAAGTCAATTGTTATGGATTCCCTTTCATATTTCGGGATTAGAGAACAAAAATAAATATTGATCATCGAAAATCACTTTATTGTTTTTCAAAATATTCCCCATGAAGATCTATACACTTTTGCATGTGTTTGAACCAATTGTCGAAGCACTTTTGCCACTCTGATTGAGGTATCTCCAACACATGCAGTCTGAATGCAGCTTCTTCGGGTGTCGAAAAACGTTGACCTCTCAGTTTGTTTTGTTACGTACGGGAATAAAAAGAAGTCATTCGGTGCCAAGTCAGGACTATACGGCGGATGACCCATCAAATCGATGTTTTGGGTGCTCAAAAATGCAGTTGTCGCAGCCGATGTGTGAGAGCTCGCATTGTCGTGGTGAAGAGTGATCCGTCTTCGGCGGTTGGTTTTCCTGATTTCTTGGAAGACAACTGGCAAACAAATCGTTGTGTACCACTCAGAATTGACTGTTCTGCGTTGTTCTAGTGGTACGGTTGCGACATGTCCAGTTTTTCCGAATAAACAGGCGACCATTTGCTTGGAAGTGCTTCGTGCGCGAACAACTTTTGTTGAGTTTGGCTCATCTTGAAACACCCAGACAGTCGACTGCTGTTTACTTTCGGGGTCATACGAGTAACTCCACGATTCATCACCTGTCACGATGTCATAGAACGTGTTTCGAAGCACCGCGACCGTATTTTTTTAGCATTTCTTTCGACCCATTGACACGAGCCTTTTTTTGGGCGATTGACAAATTGTGTGGGATCCAACGCGAACAAATTTTTTTGACAGTCAAATGTTTATGCAATATTGAATGTATGCTGGTCCCTCTAACGCCTAAGGTTGTCTCAATCTCACGATAGGTCACATGACGATCTTCCAATATCAGTTCGCGCACAACATCAATGGTTTTCGGAACAACAACTGATTTTGGACGACCTTCACGAAATTCATCTTGGAGTGAACTACGACCACGATTGAATTCACCATACCAGCGATAAACACTGGTCCCTGATGGAGCTTCATCGCCAAAAATTGAATTAAGTTCATCCATGCACTGTTGCTGAGTTAATCCACGCCGAAAGTTGTAAAAAATAATCGCACGAAAATGTTGACGATTTAATTCCATTTTTGGGCCGAGATGAATCTTTTAAGTTACTGTAAACAACACAAATAGCGCTCGTATGTCAAAACGTTCTGAGTGCGTATAACCTCAAAAATGTCCAACTTTACGACAGAGCTGTCAATTGCCGGATTGCAACACTAGGGTTGCCAAATCCCGAAACGTAAGAGGCAACCCTCCTATGTGTTCAAGTCGTCATGGCAGCCATATATAAAATGGAAGAAATGTCACTAGCGGGAATTTGTCTTTAGTATAGTTTGACGTAAAAATTGTTGTACTTTGTAATTTAAAAAAAAATTGTTTCAATCGTAAAATTGTGTATTTTACTTAGTTTTAAAACATATCGTCTTAATTAAAAAACCGAACATATAATTCCTATTAAGAAATATTAGAGAATATTGTAGGTTAGCTTTTTAAATGGCCAGAAATGTCTATTTTTGTTTTTAAGCAAAGCTATATCTTTACTTCGCATATACATATATTTTATGTTTACATATATGCAGGTATAGAAATGTGGTAGACTGCGTTACATTGCCCAGCCGTCCGGTAAAATACTACCATGTCAGCCTATATACTACGTAAAATGATGGAAAGAAATCTTTCATTATGTTTCAGGCTTTGGCGGGCAAAAAAAAGTTTTTTTTTTCTTTGCGACCTAGAGATATGTTGCTCGTACGCCTTCATGGGCGTGGGTTCAGCAACACCTCCACTACACTTCCACTAAACGTTGCGAGAACAAAAATAATTGTCCAACACTAGAAAATGAAACGAATGAAAACCTTTTTATTTCGCAGATTTTATTGTCTCGTTTCTCCACCTTTACACTTTTTTGGTTTTTGAGTTTTAACTACACAAGTGGTTTGACTGTTTTACGTTGTAACTGCTCAAGTGATTTTGAATGTTTTAAATTATTGAGTTTCTTTTTTTTACATTAGTAGACATCCATCCGCTTTGAAACACTCACATCGACTCTCTATTTAAACTTTATAATGAACCCGAATCCTTTTTACTTGCGTAGGCGAACTCCACTGTGTATCACACTCGTCTTTCCGGGCGCACTCCAGGAGACTCGACTCCTATACCACTATTTTATCGACTGGACGACTTTTGCGCACCTATAACCTTGTTGGCTCGTGATGCGAGCTCATGGGTGGTCGAACCGTGGGAATGAAAAATCATCTTTGGGATAAGTATTTGCAGTTGTCCAAATACTACGGTAGGGATTAGGATGCATTTGGGATAATTACACAATGATGGTTGTGTTTACAACCATGTTAATTGCGTATTGCATTCCTAGGGAGTCTTGGGTCGAATTCCAGTGTGAGTATTTACACTGGCATTGAATTCGGCTCTTGGCAGCTAGGCGGGAATTGCGCCGGTGCTTTGAAGATTGCATAAAAGCTGCCGTGAGTACTGGTGCAACATGAAAATCTGTTGCGCACGTGTGGGACAGTAAATGTAGGCAGACAGGGGTTCTGCTGATTGTTTTCATAATCCACTTCGGTTATCTAGTATGACAACCGAAATGTTTTCTTTTTCGAACAATGCTGAGATGCATTGATGTATGCGGTACTGGCGTACCGAATTTCTTCTAGGGAAAATTGATATACGCGTTAATTGCGTGAATGTCCTTGATGGGCAGATGCTTGAAGTTGGATACGATTTGCGTAATCGAAAGGTAATGCAATCGGTGGGAGAATGCTTGGGAAAGTTATTGCGCTTGCATACGCAAAAATGACGAAATTAGTGGAGCTTTAGGAAGGAAGATTTGGAGGTAGGTTGTAAAGGTAGCAGCGGTGTTAGTAGAAACGCCACAATAGTACCCTTCAAAAGATTTAAGCGGACCGAGCCATTCAATTTGTTCTCGGTTTCCTAATGATTAAGTCTGCGGAGTTTCTGCATGTTGTCGATCCATGCACTGATAACTTCCCACCCTTTGCTTAAGCCTAGCTTAACAGCTTTTATGGTGGTTGTGTCTACTCTAGCCTTGACTTGGTCAGCGACCGCATCCCGCTCCTCCTGAAATCTACTGCATTCGGTTAGGGTGCGTTCCACGTTTTCCACACATCCGTTGCAGGACAAGCAGTGCGGGTTTTCCTTGTGCTTTAATCTGTGCAGGTATTGTCCAAAGCACCCATGTCCTGTTAGAGAGTCTGTGTGGGTTCTCTAAACCACACGGAGAACCAACCCACATTGCCAAACAATCTTGACCGCTAACAACGCGTCACCTCAACCCAACTCCCCATTCGGAACCTGCAATACACACATGCAAAACCTGCAAGCGCACCCATCCCAATATGTAACAGCATCCGTCCCCAATCCGCAATAGCATACATCCCCCAATTTACCAGGAACCCATTTCCCAAGCTGAAATAAATGCATATTCCAATTTACATCATCATCATCATCATCGGCACTACAACCGGGAACCGGTCTTGGCCTTATTTAGCAAGTCCTGAGGCTTGTTAAATTTTCCATAATGATTTTTCTTTTCCGGGCAAGGTCATTAGTCTTGCGCCAGAGGCTCCCCGACGGGGAATCGAACCCCGGTCTCCCGCGTGACAGGCGAGTATACTAACCACTATACTATCGAGGAGCTATTCCAATTTACAGCGGAATATTAATCATCTCCCTCAATTACATCACCCCACATACATATTCCCAAAATTGATCGGTCAATTCTTTACTTAAGTTGTATACCTTCCTTGCGAACAAGCAATCTTATTTTCCCCGAAATTCATATGCAGTAACAAAACGCATATTCAAACCTACAACGGAACATTAACCATCACTACCAACTATACCGAGCCGCATACATTTCCCCGAAATTGCTTCGGTTAATATCTTATCTAAATGCTATTCCTTTGTCGCACCCAAGCGATTCCAATTTCCCCCGAAAACCATTTCAGTTCATTTCCTCCTTAAACTACATTTCTCGCTTGCAACCAAGCGACAGCTAATTTTCCACGAAACGATCACAACAATCAAGACCCTTGATCATACTTGGCTATGCCGTCAAAACCAATTACCCGGTATGCACAACCAACGAATCCAACTCAGCTTATACGGCGAGGATTCGCTGGAGCTGAATTCCCCATGCAAGCATAGAAATCCCCTCCGAGTTCGTAGGAAGTGGCAGCGAGTTTATTACTGCTCTGACTCAACCGCCACGAAGCGATGAATAGATTCTTTCCATTCATTAGTCAGTCGAGTAATAACCACCACAGAGGACAGACGTCCCTTCGTACCCTCCAGCGCGCATCCCTGAATAGTCGGGTCATTGAGCTCAACGAATCGTCATCGCAAAGTAATGGGCGTGTATTTAAGATAGCGTGTATGAGTGCAGTCTTTACACTATTTACAGCCGTCATTAATTCAAACGGTTGTGCTGTTCCCATGCCACTTGGTTCAGAATCGCTACGCGCGACGTGTTTACGCAATATTTACACGGCTAGGTGTTTGATTAACTACGCTCACCATTATGTGAGATTGTGACACTGTAATTTTGAATTACCAACTACTTAAAATTCACGGACTTAATTGAATTAGAATTTGTTCCGAGTGCGAGGAATTTACACAAATGGATTTTGTAAAGTTAATACATGATAAATAAATGAACGTTAATTCAAACAACATGCCAGTGCTTGACTCTTTTTACTTTTCTAAAGCCCGCGGGCAAACTTGGTGCCTTTCGCTCTCGGTGGAACAAGTAGGTGGGAATATCGGTGAACCCGTGTCCTTGCCGACAGACATACCTATCCCCCACAAGTCTACCTCACTCTGTGATCTATTTGTCCACTCTTTGATGTTCTGTATCATTTCGCGCATCTGTCATTCTGTAATGGCAGTGTCTCATTTATATTGCTAGTGGCAAAAGCTTCGTTCTCGGACAGCCGCAAATTCGCCTTTGTATACAGGCTCTTGCGTTTAGTTGGCACAGCTTGTATGTAAGTAGTCTGAAAAGTAATGTCCACGTGCTTGCAGAACACGAACGAAATGAGCTTCATAAGCGCACCCGCAGCAAATAGAAACAACATTCCCTCCTACTATGCATGCGCAGCCCCGAGGTAGATCGTCCATCCAGTTATTTCGAGAGCGGGAAATAAGGCGTGTTCTAGTGCTATGTCAACTCGACATCAACAGCGTGCTGTTAACATATTTTTAACTGCTGAAAAACTGACTGTTACTGAAATTCGCCATAATTTAAAGGCTATTTCTGCTGAAGTTACCTGTTGTTAACGGATCAATTGAAAAGTCCCCGGCCTGACACATAGATGGCGGCACTAGAATTAAATCCATGTGATTTGTAGTTAGCCCCAATGTTCAAAAGACGCGTGTATAAATTTGACAGATGTCGGATCATTAGTTTGTGAATTATAGTATTTTGAGTGAATTCAATTGACATGTTAGATCTACTATAAATTTATGGCACACGTAGCAGATGTCCGATTACCGTCCCAAACGATAGTCATCACAAATTCGTCAACGATTTGATTCAAAATGACCGGCGAAACATCCGAGGCAGTATGGCAAATCATATAATATCCAAGTGTTAAGGTTAGAAGTCAGTCTAAAAGGAAAGTCAATCCTGGCTGCCTGGTTCGCCTGGTTTTGATGTAGGAATTCACCGCAATTGTGAATGTTTCAGATTGCGAGTGGTATTCTTTTGGTTTTGTATTGGGCACATGTGGTGGTTTTCGGCGCAAAGCTAATAACCTTTCCCGTAAAAATAAATTACTGTGGAAAATTTAACAAGCCTCGAGACTTGCTTAATAAGGCCAAGACCGGATCCCGGGTGTAGTGCCGATGATGATGATGATGACTTGTGTTGGTTCCTGCTGCTGAGGCTTCTGCCGATGACGTCCTTATTGACATGTAAGGTATGCGGCAACGTCAATTGCTAAAGCGAAACACGGTCTTCTGTTTCAATATTTTATTTTTATTTTACATATAATTTCGCTTCAGAAATAGTAGCCACAATCACAAAGAAGGAAAGAGATCTAACAATTAGCAAACAAGTGGCGTTCTTGATCTCTGTGAAATATCGCCCTACTGTACCCCAGACACTCTTCATATCTGTGTGAGGCTGTGGGGGTTCATTAAAGCTACGCAAAAAACCACCCACAATTCCAACCCCAAATCCCTTTGCCAACCTGCAGTTACCTGCAAGCATTTCCTTCCCAAGGACATGTAATGCACCTCACCCAGAACTCCCTGTAAAGAATTCGCTAACATTATGCATTTAACGCATTATCAAAATTCTCTGAAAAGAATTCTTTACATGACAAGCATTATGATAAATTAGGAAACCTTATCGGCACCCCTGTCAGCCAGCGTACCGTGCCACACACGCGCGCAGCACAATTTCCTGGTTTATACACAGTCTCGGCAGCCGTTTGTCCAATCAATAAAAGCAGCGTCTAACCGTCAAGAATCGATTTCTCCAGCATATAAACATGCATACAAAGAATCCGACCCTTCCCGCCGCAAGATACAGTGCACAATCACCATTGTGTACCTAAATTCCTTTTAGCACGCAGTTTTGCTAATTGCATGCAGACTATTTATACAGCTGCATTTATGTCTTCAATGATGCCCTTTGTTCTTTCCTCCTTTCTCAGTTTCGTTTTTCCCATGACATCGTAGCATGAGTAAACACTGGAGCAATTAGCACACTAGCTAAGATCGACCCAGAGAGATCCTCTCCAATTCACCACCACAAAGAGGAACTTCACGTTTCTCTCAAGGAAGGAAAACTCACGCTTAGCTGAGAGGGACTCATCACGAGTCTCTCGAGGGTATTCCTTGAGCACAAGAGTGGGTTTTTATCCATTGTACAGTAGTGGGCATACCTAGCGAGTCGTGCGTCAACCTTATTAAAAATTAATTAACTACACACGTTACAAATTATTACATTTTCAAATCAAAATTAAATACAAAACACAATATCATCATCATCATCGGCACTACAACCTGGATCTGGTCTTGGCCTCATTTATCAAGTCCCTCCACCGGTATCCGGTCTATATCCGAGATTTGTTAAATTGTCCATAATAATTTGTTTTTCCGGGAACGGTTATTAGCCTTGCGCCCAGAAAACACAATATATATTTTTATTAACACAAATCATAGAACTTAAATTGAAAACAAAAATGGTGATTATAAAAGCAGTTCTTACCCCGGCGATGATATCTCCGAATATTTCGCAGATCGATCATCGCCGTACTTCTTTTCGTTGGGTTGACGATGTATAGGAGAACAAAAGAAAAGAACAGAGTGGTGACAGTTGCGGTGACAGGAAGGTTTTCCAAAAATTTTAAGGGAGGAGAAAGAATAGAAAAAAGACAAGTCCAAAAACTAAAGTGAATTCAACAAATTGTAAATAAGTCAAAAGATTGTAAATAAACTCTAATTCAAATCATCATCATCGGCACTACAACCGGGATCCGGTCTTGGACTTATTTAACAAATCTCTCCACCGGTCCCGATTTCGAGCCTCTGCCATACAGCACCCGCAGGCTCTGGGCATCCTGGTCTACGCCATCCCTCCATCGCAGACAAGGTCTGCCACACTGACTCCTTCCACACATCCTGCCACAAAGGACTTTCCAGGCAGGCTCCGCTTCGCTCATTAGAGCTAGGTATCCCGCCCACGGGAATCTACCGAGCTTGATTTTTCTTATAACATTAGCTTCAAGGTAAAAATAAAACTTACCTTCATGCATCTCTTCGCATATAATTTCCTGTAAGATTTCTTTTCTACCTTTTTGGGAATACCCAAACCTACTCGGTACCTTCGGTTGGGGGAAAATTTCAATTTCCCACACCTGTACCGCAATCTCCACCGCATACCTGAAACATTCCCTTTTCAAGGAGATTTAATGCTTTCAACGCGCTAGATAAAATTCCTAAAAATAGTTTGTTAATGTGCATATGCACCATATATACAAAACATTTGGCACCCATTGTTATCAATTGAAATGCAACGACGGACGGCTTGTTTTTACAGCTGCAGCAAGCCCGCCAGCGATTCGTTGTTCAATAGACAAACAATCATCAATTTCGTACGTCGCCACAAATTAATTGCCCTGCATATACAAATGCAGGCAAGGGATTCGTCTCTGCCGCCAATCCCATTAGCACCTTTTTTTTCCAACGTCTATTATAGCAACGATACACTGCGTAAACATGACCCGCACTACCGGACGAAGGATTTGGTCGCTTCTTCCGTTGTCTTTGCCGCCTGTCTGCGTCGTTGTTACATTGCCTTCGAGCACGTGTAAACACCATCAGATTTGAACGATCACACACATACCACCATGATCTTCATTACAAGATCTGGTTTCCTATTCCACCAAGAGAGACTTTACGTTTCTCTGGTGGTAGGTAAGAACGATATCCTTAGTGGAGAGGATATCTACCACGACACCACAAACTCGCCCCAGAGCGAATCATCTCTGCAGGAGATGATTATCGTTGAGTCCTTTACCACCCGCTGGCCGCCACGGTCATGCCGACTTCCGCTCTCCGGTACGCACGGAGACGCGAAAAATCACCGAGTCGCGTGTGGGTAATAATTTAGGAACAAAAAAGAACAATAAAATAAGGAAAAATCATGTGCCTCATAGACATAACTCGCATTTCCAACGTACAGTGTAGTGTTTGCAACCGCCGTGTCGAATATTATATTCGCTGCAGTCTTCGAAGATTGTGTTTTCATTGTCTTCACATTGTAACTATCACGCAGTGCCACCGTAATATGTTAGTATCCAATAAGAAAATGAAACGGAACAATAATCCATGGATTCAAACAAGTTGTTCCAATAGTGTGTTTTCTATTTGTACTTGTCCTGTGTTGGTGTTTCCTTTGATGTCGGAACAATTAGTGACAGTCGGATGGGGATAGGAGTGAACGGAGCGGCCATGCCTGGCACAATACTCCTAATCCCCCCAGTGCCGTCTCCGGAAACGTCTCCCTCACACATGGGGCCAACAATTTTCCTTAAGACCTTCCTCTCGAACACGGCTAAGAGTTCAGAGTAACTTTTATTGAGCACCCAGGTCTCGGATCCATACATGAGTACTGGTAAGACCATGGTCTTGTACAGTAGTGACCTCGTTGTTCTGGATAAATTTCGGGATTTAAAGAGCCTTGATAGACCATAGTAGGCTTTGTTGGATTTGATCAGCCCTTCGCGTATTTCTTCTTCCATATTGTTATCGGCTGATACTATTGACCCAAGGCAGTTAAAGGATTGCACTACTTCAAATTCGTGCTCCGCTACCCTGATAGTTTGACCAACGTTAGGTCTTCTCTTCGCAGAAGTTGCCACCATGTACTTAGTTTTTCCCTCATTAATGTGCAGTCTCAGGTTTTGTACCGGCTGCTCGATCTGGGTAAAGGAGTCATATACAACCGATTCGGATTATACGCCGAGAAAACTTAAAAATAATACAGTTCCAACAGAGACTCTTTTGCAAATACTGCGGAAGGTAAAGTACGATGACCTCGAAATTAATGTGGTCGAACATTTCACCACAGCAGGTCCAAAGCGAAGAACCGGAAACTACCCTTCTTTCTGGTACAATTAACCCCAAATAGTAAAATTGGTAGTCTACCGAAAATAACGGTCCTGGACCACCAAAGTGTAACATAGGACAAACTAAAAAAAGACAGAAACATATTTAAATGCGTCTGCTGCCAAAGATTTGGATATTCAGTGGCCAACTGTGAAATACAGCATCGTTGCGTGAAATGTGCTTAAGATCACAATGCAGAGGAGTGCCCTTTGGGTAAAGAAAGGTCAGAAAATGATCAATGACTGTAACCCTTTAGCGGTCTTACGCACAAATAGCGACAGGCGGGGGAAACCCAACACAGCTATAAATACTTCGGCACAGACTGAAACAACATAACAAGCAGACGTGTTTACAATCTTGCTCACACTAAAAGACAGATGACACACCTGCAAAATCAAATAAACGAGTTCTACTCGCACTTGCCCAGTCTAAATAAAAAGTCGATATAAACCCTCCAACCAAAAGATCAATCAAAGCTTTTGTCATAAATGTAAATTCACTTATAAGGACTGCGAGAAGAACCAATCTTTTTAACCTGCTGCCAGGTGAAAACCCTGATGTGTTTCTGGCTGAAAAACAAAATTAAACCAGAGGTATAAACTTCGTCACAAAAACGATGATATTATACATAGAGACCGACCAAATTCCTCACAAAAACTACTTTATTATGGGTGAAGACATGAACCCCAAACATAAAGATTGGGGAAACTGTATGTCCAAGAGTAGAGGAAATCAACTGGCTAGCTGGTTAGATCAATATCACGTAGAATATAAAACTGACCTTCTAACTACGAAATATCCATCGTTCCCTAGATGTATCTCCTATCTATATATCATGCTTATTGACACACGACTGAGATCATTAAACACCAACAGACATAACAGAAATTATTTACGGACAACTGAGTATCACAGTGAACATGTGGCCGCTCACTGGAGCGCCACCAATTAAACTTCCCATTACCGCATTTTGAGCTCCCATGTAGGGCATATCAAACCTGAAAATAAGTACTTACCTGTTCAAAGTGCAATATAAAACATAATATTTCCTTAGTCTGCATTATCTGCACCTAAAACAGGCAAATCCATAGAGACGGATTGGTCGCATCAACATGCAACCAACAAGTACTGAACCAATCCTTGATACACGTTTCGGTTCGATATCCATGAATTAATCGGCATCCACCACATTAAAAGCAATTTGGTTGCATCAAGTAGCAATCAACATTGCTTGAACTATATCAATGAGATATACTTTCACGCGCTAGCCGCACACATGAAAAATATTGTATCTTACCTTTTGCATGCATGCCCACATCGAACGGTCATCCGACCGACAAATACATGGGGGTATCTGGCTGATTACGTGGAGACGCCAACAACTACATGCACATGATCAGCAATCATGCTACACGTAGTCGCTGATGGTGTATACATCCCAACCCTTTACAGGATGACTCGCCCCAGCTGCGAATGATTGTTTATTTAATATCAAGTTCATGGTTCACATGCTGGGCGACACACCGCACGAACGAAGATGTCATCATCGTGTGTTTGTTAAGTATCAACCCTTTCTTTGAGATACAAATTCAAAAGGGATTATGACCAAATATGGTCATCGGAGCGATGATTGAATATATGGTATTCTATCGCTTCGATGAACTTCTTTAATCGCGATACGGATTCCGTGGAGGCAAGTCGGGCCTAAATAAACAGAAAGTCGATTTCCAACGGTTGTGTGGCGCAGACGCGATCCTCGAGTGTTGCGCTGCGTAGTGCGGGTAGTAACATAAACTCTCCAGTTATAATATGCAAACCGTGTTAAGACAACAGGACGAACCTTTTGTTCAATTATAATATTCCAAACGTGTTAAGTTTAGTTCTTTAAATCAACTATAACGAACCTTTTCTTCTGTTGAACAATCCATACCGTGTACTAAATTATTTAAACCAAACTATAACAAACCTTTACCTTTGTGGCAAAAGCAAACAGTACCGAATTTCAATGTTTAAAAATTTAAGTTATACCGTAACTGTATGTCAAAACCAAGCTTAAAATATAAATAAATAAAGACAAAAGAAAAGAAAGAAGTTGAGTAGTAGTGTTCCAAAGTGACAGAACTGATGGGGATATGAATACAACCGGTGCCAAGGAGGGCACACATATTCTCCTACCATAAACACTGTGCCTTCACGGTTATAGTAAAGCTTCCGAACGAACTGACAGATCTGGAGGAATTCGTGGTCCCACAACCCTACAAATACGGGGCAACGCAATGGCCACTGTTCACCAGATCGCTAACAAAAAAATTATGTTCGAACGATATCATTTTACCAGCAAACACAGAAACCTGACGAATGACGAAATCGGCAAACACATTCAACAAATGGACGAAACTATAAAACGAGAAATGGACAAAACAATCGCTAAATCAACGGAAACGCAGAATATGAACTTGTGTAGGAGCGCAACAAAACTTTCTTGTAAGTACAACCTTGTTTTATTTTGACTGCATCCCCATTTCATGCATCCCCGGCGCGGACGAGGACTTTGAAAGCCGAAAAAGCGGCGAAAACCAACAAAACGGACGTTGCTCTTCCCTCGGGTTTTGAGGAAGAACGGCGGCGACCACAGTAGGACATTTGTTGAATCTTTACACTGCACTTTATATACACACACACTTTGTTTATTTAAATATACACACCTTGCAAATAAAACACCATTAGTCTTACTTAAATTACCACACTCGTCCTTCGAGTTTTTATTATCATAAAACACAATACACACTCTGTGTTCTTGTGTCCAACGTACCGATTTCAATTTAATTGACACGCATGCAACACAACTTCAGGAAGCCATTCAAAACGGATTTTACACTGTTATTATTTAGCAGTGCGATAGGCCTTAATCGTATATCCGAGTGGGGCGATGGATATGTACAGACTCTTTTTTTTAAATCAAATTTACAACGCGACGGGTTTATATTTGATGTCTGTTTTGGGCGATAGTTTGACTTAGACCCTCTGATAGAATCTCCAAAACCGGACGACGTTCATACACAAACACCCTTATCTCTCTTTCGGTTGTGCAGACCGAAAGATACATCCATTGTTTACACACAATAGAACTTTTTTGATACACATGAGGTATGCTTCGCAGTACATTTCCTTAAAATCATAAACATTGAAAATGTTTACGATCTGCGTGACCTGATTGTGTGAAAGCGTTTGTGGCAACTCTAACAGATACACACAATTCACAGGCAAAAATAGTGAAGAACACCGAACGAAAAATCGAATAAGACAATACATCAGAACCGTATACCAAGCGATAAATAAAAAAAAAAAATTCACATCAGTGGAATATAGTCGAGTTTGGAAATCAAATTGTAAACACGGTCAGTAGCCTGGTGTGTAACGCTTAGGTAAAATTTTTTTCGTGATTCGAGCTGTCATAGCGTCAGTTCGAATCACACGATCTTCTTCACAATTATTTCAAACGCTATAATTGGTGACCCCGACGTGATATGAAACGACGCAGCACAGACACACTCCCCGTAGTAAACAGAACTTCACACACGCAATCATGACTTCTGCATAGAGCACCAAGGCACACTCGCTTGGCTTGCTCCGACATTCTCTCGTTCGCTCGCTCGTCGCTCGCACCGAATCTGATCGTAACGAAGTTTCTGGGAAGGGGGTGGTGTGGCAACTCTAACAGATGCACACAATTCACAGGCAAAAATAGTGAAGAACACCGAACGAAAAATCGAATAAGAAAAATACATCAGAACCGTACTCGTATACCAAGCGATAAATAAAAAAATAAAAAAATAATTCACATCCTTGGAATATAGTCGAGTTTGGAAATCAAATTCTAAACACGGTCAGTAGCCTGATGTATAACGCTTAGGTAAAATTTTTTTCGCGATTCGAGCTGTCATAGCGTCAGTTCGAATCGCACGATCTTCTTCACTATTATTTCAAACGCCAAACGTTTATACTTAGAACCTTGTATTTAGACAAGTATATACATTTATGGTCAACGATGGCAAAGATATTTTGTATACCTTATTGCTTCGTTACCATGGAATTGTTCTTTGTTTTTAGTAGCACATTATTTTCTTTGTGCCGTCATGGATTTTTCGCAGATGCGGTATCTGGATTCCATGGTTCGCCCGTATATGCATTTTGTGTCTAATGCATTTTTACCGGTACTCATTGGATTGGGTATGTTGATTTGGATTAATCAACATATGGGGCTTCACATGAAAGTGAATCCTGTTAATGGTGGGGGATGGACCCCAAAAAGGGTGGGTATTAGGGGTGGGTAGGCGTTGCGTGTAACACTTTCTCAGGAGTGGTCTAAAGAGGTCCCTTATCCTTTTAAGGACTAGGAGACACGCTCCCTGAACAAAAGGTCAAACTGCTACACAGTTATATTTAACAATGAGTTAAATAATGCACCCTATCCCACGAGTTTGAAAACAGCAATTATAAAGCCTATAGCAAAAAAGAGCAAAGACTGTACAAACCCAAGTAACTTGCGTTCGATGAGGTTACTTCCAAGTAACAGTAAAGTATTCGAGAAAGTCATAAACAAAGTTTTCCTCAAAGGAGTTGATGACAACGACATTATTCCAAATAACCAGTATGGTTTTAATGCGGGTCATGAAACCACACATGCCAAAATTAAATTGGTTTCCTACATACAATGAAATAAATGAAAGAACCAATGCACAGGTGCCTGTCTGATCGACTGGGAAAAAGCCTTCGACACCGTTTGGGTTGTCAGACGAAGCATGTATAAGCCTTTACTCTATATACTTTATGATATGTTAAATAACAGGAGGTTCCTGGTCAAAAATGTCAAAGTGGCCTCCAATATAATGTATGATATCAAGAATGGTTTACAACAGGGAGCGAGTCATTCTCCGATTCTTTTTAACATTTCCGTTAGCGACATATTAAGCGCACTTCCCCACGCAATTGCGTACGCAGACGATCTCATAATTCACAGAACAGCTCCGAAAGTTGAGATCATAAATAATTTACTGTAGCGAGATTTCAATAAAGTGCTGCGATATTGCCTCGATTGAAACTTAAGATCAACTTCCAGAAACATGAAGCTATTTAGAATCCTCTTGAATAAAGCCACGAACCAGACAAGAAAAAACGGTCGAAAGTTAGTTATCATGGGACCGCATGAACACAAACTGGAAACCAAGGTGTGGTTATGTGGGGGTTCTCTATACTACATGGAGAACCAACCCACTATTTCCACCCTTATTTCCCCTACAAGCTGTTCCACCTGCATAAACATGTTTCCCAAATAGACACATAGCTAAACTCATTATTCTATGCAGATAATGCATAATTGAGTTTAGCTAACCTATAAGATTTCCACTAGAAATCGCATTTCATGTCAGTTAGCAACGGCATAGTCTGATCAAACAACGCGATTGCATAATCATGCAATCGTTGGGGAAATTATCAAAGTATTTAATTTAGTTCCCACGATCAGATTTCCCTAGCCAATTGGACGCACTATTCACTTTCCCCAGACACTCCATTCGCTTGGAATCAATGATCTCTTCTTGCAGGTGAATCGCTACAAAACATTTTCCTCTCCTTCACGTTTTTATCTTCCCTGGGCTTAATGTACTCTGAGATCACCACAGTAATCGCACTAGGTCAGTAGGATATCCTCAGAGGCTGCATTGATACAAGCACACAAGCTAAGTCAACCCCGAAGTCAGATAATCGTCATTCAAACGGAGCACACGTCTCCTGAGTCGCTGTGCAATATACGGTCACGTAATAAGTCGGATCTAAATTTTAATTACTGCGGTCACAGTGTCGAGAAAGAAATGTTTCATCTTGTATAAAATTTATAAAATTCAATTTAATAATATTAATAATAAGTTCTAAGTGAAGTAACATAAAACCAAAAAAAACGTAGTTACGAATTAGTTAAATAAAGAAAACATTAACCGTAAAACTACTACAGTGCATTTTTATTTGTCATACTACTTCGGAATAACAAGTGTCGGGGATTCAAGTAAACCAAGTGCCCGCGTTTTGGAATAATACTTCGAACCCCCACAGTTATACACATGTGGGGGATGCTTTGGTCAACGCTAAGAAAAGGTTTGCTATGACAAGAACGGTATTTCATTGTAGACATCTTGACATCGGCTCGTTGGAGAGACTTGCTAAAGAAGGGCAAGAGCGGATCCCGGTTGTAGTGCCGATGATGATGTTGATGATGATGATCCTCATTTTATCAAAAACTGTTCAATTTTACCAAACACAATTTTTGTTGCAATTGACTTGCGAAATTCTTATCATGCGCACTACTAGTTGCTTTGGAATGTCGTAGAAAGCAGTTATGTAATTTTATTATTTCCATTTCAATGCCGAAAACATAATTCCAAACGAGACATGAAGATTGTTTAACTAAAGGATCGCCCTGACCCTCCTGCTTCCTGACTCACGTGGTTTATCTAATTAGATAACCTCTCGGGTTGCATTAGAGTAATTGCGATATCGAAAAAATACAAGTATATGGAATTTGTTAAGCTGGTTTATTTACAACTACAAACAACATAAGCTATCGACAATATATTTTTCCTTAAAATATGTGTTTTGTTTATTCTCAATCGCATATGAATTGTGAGTATTTTCTTGTGTCACGTAATCCAATATCAATTCCCTTACTGGAAACCTCGCTTAACTTAATCTATTATGAATAGTGTTATTTCGCAAGACAGTAAAGATTTGATGCTGCACAATTGCCTCTAACCGCATCAGGATTATATTTATCCTCAGGCACATTTTCTTCATTACCCATGGCTTACAAAAGATTTGGAAATAAAAATCCATGGAAAACGTTTCTTCGAAATCCACTTATGTTACAAAGCAAATGTAAGAAACAATGCATAGACACATCTTCTATCCGTTTTCATATTATGGAGTAGCAGTGTCACATTTCAACTGAAGCTCAGGCAAATTCCTTTTGAATATCCACAGGGCGTACATATGGCTATGTCTCTGTAATTAAGAAATTCATTATGCCAAGGATATACCAACCGCTCCATTTTCTAGAGATTAAGAACATTCTAATTTACATTCAAAAAAGGATGAGGTCTGTATACAACCCTACCCCTATGAGCTCTTAAATTGATATTTTCTTCTTTGAAATCTTTAATCCCTAGACTCCACTGCAGAGATATTTTCATATTTTATGCCTCCAAGGCAACAGTACATCCAACCGCAAATAATTTTCCAAGACGTTAAAGGATTGTGGACGTCGGGCCGCGACAACGGAAACCCAAAGCTTACAACTCAAAACAAAGAAATCCCAACAACAACAAAATCTGAAATCCTATTCGTTCTCATTTTAATTTTCTTACAATTTTCTTTGTCTCTTCTCTTAACAAACAAATTCCATAAATAATAAAAAAAAAAAATGTAGACAAGAAGAAACACAAAAAAAAGGAAAATTGCGGTGAATTTTACACTAGAGAAAAAAATGACTTCCAAAACCGCCATCATTCCAACTGGATCTAGATATAAATCCTCCACGTAACCCTACAACTAAACGATGCAAAATAAGTTGCGTCAAAGATAATTCTTGCAGATGAGTATTCCTAAAACGCTTGCTGCCTCATGAATATTCATTATTATTTAATATTCTCATAAAATAATACACCCCGTTGAAGGATTTACCATCCATACGCCACTCTCTTTCACCTGAGAAGGACTACCTGTGATAGCACAGCACCACAGTTCAAGTGCTTGTTTTCAGTGAAGCACCGATGTGTTTCTAGTCTAACAACAGATACGACCATTCCTTTACGGAAAACTAATTCGCGTTAAGTTCTTAGTTAACTTGCTACCCACTTCACTCACTTCTGGCGTGGGTGCATACGCTTACTTTCAGTAGTCAAGTCTGGCCTCTTTAATTTGCATGCATAATAAATCTATGCTTTGGAGGGATTGAAGGAAGCCCACGGTTTCACCGTCACATAGTGAAACGACGAAGGAGTGTAAATCAACAACCGGCATAAAAAATAAGTGTACAGGGACCCAGTTGAGAACGCTGCAGAAAAACATAAGTCTGGATTTGATTAGAGTGAGTGACTTAAGATGTTCACTTTGCCACCATTCTTATTGGTTACTCGCGTCGATAATTTAAAAAACTTGAAGTATTTCAGATTTAGAGTAATAACAACGATTGCGTTTCCGTCAAACGATTTCCATATTATTTACCCCAAAAATCTCTAAAGGTCTTCTAACAGCCCCGGCTTTGCAAAGATTCACAAGTATATAGTTTGGGTTTTTAGTTAGTCGCATGAAAGGTCATTTTTCTACCTTTGTACGTGGAAGTAGTTTTATATAGATTCTGCGAGTTTTCTTCTCCGGATACACCCTTGGCTTTCCCAGATTGAAAGGTGACAGAATAGTTCGATAACAGTTTCCATATTTATGTATTGCCTAAGTGCACGTCCGAATTGTATAACTTTGTGACACATTTGCAACACACAAAAGAAGAGTCAGGCTTTATTTATATTGTCACTCTAAATTATACGCACTTGATTGTAACTAACTCATTCAGTTAGTGTTGTATATCTCTAAAAGAATTGTCTCGATTTTACAACAATAGATAGTAAATTAATTGCCAATAGAACTACGCTCATCCACATCGTTTTTGTTAACATGGGCGCTGATATGGGTTTTACATTTTCTGGTTTTTAAAGGTGAGGTTGTATAGTATTATAGCTTCAGCACGCTCACTTAAGTCTTTTTCGGATTACTTCTATTTTGGCGTTAAACTCTTCTAGTATTCCTTAATCTAACACGGCTTGGAAAAGAATGTGGGCAGGATTTAGAGAACCACGAATATATAGAATAGGTAAAATCTTATGTGCGTCATTGTGAAAAGGTTGTTGGTAGTGCTCGGTAGGGACACATCCATGTGTGAGGACCTCACTGTAGATTCACACCGACGCAGCGGAGCTAATAACACAACCGAAGTTTTCTAAGAAAATTCAATAGGGCAAGGAATGATTGCAATGTCCATAAAGTCGACACGCAGCATTCTTGCTTAAGCAGAAAGTGAGTTACTTTCTACACTAGTCGGCATTTTTGGAAATGCTCGAAAGCCATCTCATCACACATCCCATCACTCATGGTCGATAGCAATCAAGCTGTTAACGCAATCGATTAAATGAATCTTTCCTCATAACCGTTCTTAATGTCGCGATAGATTCACGCCTATAAGCTTTCGTTCTCGGAGTATTTCCCGAACACTCAATGATCTCACATTCACAAGTCAGGTGGCATAGATAAGTTTCCTCATACATGTTTTCTAAGTCCTTTTCTTCAAATGCTAAAACGTTGCGTAAGTGACTCCATCTGTTCTATTCAAGTGAGGGAGGTTGTATTTTTTAGTTAATTTTGGCTTACCTCCGTCCCGCGGGTCCTGCGGGTCCTTAATGGCCGAATTGGTCCTGATGTGGTTGTCCGGACCTGGCAGGTCCCACAACGACCTGTCCTATAGCTTTCTCCAAAAAGAAGGGGCAGGCGCGAGATACCAAGCGGGACTACTCGCGCTATTTAATAAAAGACGGTTTTTTCTTTTTGTCTTTAGTTATTTATTTTGTTTATAATGTTTGGCCTATGGTCTCGGCCTCCGGATTTCGACTAACGTCGAATAAAAAAAAAAAAAAAATCATGCGGCGAGAGGCCATTTCAGCGAGACAAGGACAGATGTGTCCTTCATCTTGTCTCTGGCTTCTGGTCATCTTGCGATAAAAAAAATAAATCGTGCGGCGAGAGGCCACTTCAGCGAGACAAGGACAGATGTGTCCTTCATCTTGTCTCTGGCTTCTGGTCATCTTGCGATAACAAGAATCACCCACATCCGTGAGGATGTTGCTCTGGGTCTCGAGATATCTGAAAACGAAAAGAGGGGGCAAGTATCTAAGGATAGTGTGGACAGGGTCAGTGCAAGTGTTCTCTAATAACTTGGTTGGGGGGATGGTGGAAAAGAAATCGTACAAGACCGGTAGGACGTTTTCGGCGTCTGATAATCTGCGGTCGATGTATATGTGTATTTATGCTGTTTTGTACTGTGCGTGCATGTTTATAGTGTGTCAAAAGTAGACCCTATGGGATGATAATAAAATTGTCTGTCCTGTTTAGGTTGACACCGTTATATATAACTTCATTGGGATAATATTTTTTGTAGTCGGATTCTGAAGTCCAATGTAAACCAAAACAAGCTCTGAGGCATTGCCTTTCGAAAACCCGAATCTTCTCCATCAGATGTGGGCTTACATTGAACCACACGTGATCATTGGCCTGATGAAGTCCATGTAGCATGAGCCTTTAACTCCATTGTCGGGTTGGCTACTGCGAAATAGTCTTCTTGTCATGGCAATGTTTCTCTTTGCTTTGGCCAAAGGAGCCTCTATATGTTTGTTAAAATATAGATATTGGTCCAGCCAAATGTCCAGATATTTGACTACATCTTAGTCTCATTTGTATGTTGAAAACGTCCCCATTCGCCTGTCCGTAGGAACACTCCACCGCCACCTGCAACGCACAGTGCTCTGCCCCGCCCGGGCAACAAAGACTGTGGTGTCTTTTGTAGAGAGTCGTCGCATCACGAAAAACTGGGCACACAGCTCTTCGTAGGGCACTTGCGGCTGGAAAGCGTTTCTTAGTCGCTCCTCCGTCTCCAGGCACGTCCCTGGTGGCTTTTCACTTATCAGGCGGTGCGCTTCACCGTCTAACCTTGTGGCTAACCACCCAAGGAAGGTCTCTTCCTTTTCCTTCACCAAGCAAGTGAAGGTCCTTCTACAACTGTCGATGAACTTCTGTAGTTCACCACCTGCATTCGGACCCTCTTACCCCGGATTGTCTTCGAGAAAATATCGTAAATCCTGTCTACAGCCAACATGGTCTGTGGGGAGGAAGTATTGCGCCTGGCACGGTCACTCCGTTCACTTCCTCCTCCATCATAAATTGATCCCGCGAATAACACCGAACCAAAAGAACGATTAACTAAATACATCCAGGAACGCCGAGCATAACAATCACGATCACTAGTGGAAACATCACACCAGGTAAAAGTACAAAACACAGGATTCCTTTTGTTTAGTTTTATATTTATATTAATTTCTGTGCACGCTGCGAACTTTCACTGAAGGAATAATAAGGCAAGGAGAATATTTATGTTTATGCTAAAACATGGTACAAATTATCAGATTCGACTCGACACTCGATTATTGCACGGCGCCGCGCGCGCGGTACGGTGAATGGCGACGCGACCGCCTCGTTCCGTGGTTGGTAAAAGACTCACCGATCTCCTCTCCAATAAGGATATCGTTTTTACCTACAGCCAGAGAAACGTAAAGTCTCTCGTGGTGGTATAGAAACCAGATCTTGTAATAAAGGTCATGGTGGTGTGTGTGCGATCGTTCAGATCTGTGCGGTTTACACGTGCTCGAGGGCAATGGGTAAACGAAGCAGACAGGCGGTAAAAACAAAGGGACCGAAAAGATCGTCGTCTATGGAGTGTATCGCGTCTAAGTAAATAGACGACGATACAGTGAAGAAATGTGGCAAAAGAAAAGATGGGACGAGGGTGTCATAAAAGTCTTTGATGAATGATGCCCTTGTGTAAATATACGAATAACCATTCGAAAGAGGTGCTAATGTATTACAATACTTTATACACTGAGAATTGTATATCGTATCTTAGGTCGGTGGTCAAAACGGATCCCTTGCTTACATTTGTATATACCGGGTAATTAGTTGCGGCAGAGAAAGAAATTCAAGATTGGTTGTCTATTGAACAACGAATCGCTGGTCGGCTTGCTGCAGCTGTAAAAACATACCCTTCCGTCGTTGCATTTCAATTGATAACAATGGGTGCCGAATGTTGTGTATTTATGGTGCATATGCACATTGAGGAACTATTTTTAGGAACTTTATCCAGCACGTTGAAAGCATCAAATGTCCTTTTAAAAGGAAATGTTTCAGGTATGGGAAATTGAAATCTGCCTGGAATTCTTGAATAGGTAGAAAGAAATTCTTACAGGAAATTATATGCGAAGCGATGCATGAAGGTAAGTTTTCTTTCACAGGGACTTTTTGGATTATAGATTTGATCTTTATAATGCGTGAAGCATTTAAGATGCTAATGCGATTGCGTTAGCGAAAGCTTATGCAGACTGGGCTGTACAGATGGGGGTTTTTCAGGAAGGTAAACCGTGGGATTTGGCGGCACCGCTACAGGTCCGTGTAGGAACCGACGGCGGGATTCGCTCCAAACTGCCAGGTGTGCCTGGCGTATTTGTGGAAGTGCACTCGTCCCCTGGCGTACTTTTAAGAAGAAAAAATGTCATCGATGCTGGTGAAGGGGTGCTCCGGCTTCCGTTCATCTATTTCCTTGTTTTCATTAAGGCAGCTAGGTGTCCTTGCCTTCAATTATTTGAGGCAGGAATCAAGCCCGAGCAAACACCCGAGCCGCAAAAGGAATGGCGAGAGGAAAACAGAAATGGGAAACCTCGTCGGGTCCTGAGTGAAAAAGGAAACGAGCAAAGACCCAAAAATCTGGGTAACCTCGTCGGGTCCCAGACTAAATGAAAAGAAATGGTCTCCAAGAGAAAGGGGGGGAACAACCAAAGGAAAGCAACCCGTTTAAAAGGAAAACGCGAATGGGAGAACTCGCCGATCTCCAAACCGCAAGGAAGAGTGAAAGAGGAATGCAACACCCAGTACAACCAGAGAAACAAAATGTTCCCAAAAAACTACAACAACAATACCGCCCGTAGCGCAAAACCAACTACCGACACAAGGAAAGAAGTAGTAACAAGCAGAAATCGGGCAGAGAAGAAATGGTTTCGAGGAAAAAAAAATGTTTAGATACAAAATATAAACAAAAACAAAATAAAACCAATAACAATAATTATGTAAAAAATATGGAAAACGACAATAATAGAATGAAATAAATAAAAAGAAATAAAAATTGAAACGGTGGAAAAAAATAAAAACCAAAAAATACGTCTCCTATTAAAAAAAAAATATTAGCTCCGCTTCAGCTGTTGCCACGGGGTTGGTACTGGTCCTGGGGTGTGCTGTTTAGGCGCGCCGTTCTGTTTGCCATCTCCAGTTTCCGCTTCCTCTTCCCCAATCCTCGATTTTATGATTGGAATGATTACATAATTGGATGAATTTGTTATATGATTTGTATCTCTTTACACTTCTATCCTAATTGCTCTCTAGTTTAATTTTCTAATTAGACGAAGATTGGTATCAATTGTTACTTCCAAGAACGATTACGAAATGAGTCCGGGGAACTGCATGCAAGAATCGATTTGATTGGCAGTTGGTGAAACGATGAAAGATATCTCTCGGACAATAACACTTTCTCCAAAAATGATCGTCGTAAGTGTGCGCAGATACGTCCTTAGCCGGAATTATCAAATGCGAAAAGTAACTGACTAGCTCTTTGCTTTATTTTATTTGAATCTAGTTTTATTTTATTAATGTGAATTAAATTTGAATCAAATTGTTATATGTACCGTCGAAAGCCAATAACGTTATATGTATTGCTGTAGTTGGGCTGGTACTCTTGGGGCCTCAGGGCTCCACCCACTATCGGTCGTGGACCTCCGAGCCTTATCTGCTCTAGGATTTAAAGCGTATTCTTACGATCGCCAGTCCGCACCTGCTGCGCCACCTGTTATAATTTATTTGAATCAAAACAATGCGTATGCCAAAATGTTAGAAGTAAATTACTAATTATATATTGTTGGTGGGCTCCTCGATAGTATAGTGGTTAGTATACCCGCCTGTCACCCGGGAGACCGGGGTTCGATTCCCCGTCGGGGAGCCCCTGGCGCAAGACTAATGACCTTGCCCAGAAAAAATAAATCATTATGGAAAATTTAACAAGCCTCAAGACTTGCTAAATAAGGCCAAGACCGGTTCCCGGTTGTAGTGCCGATGATGATGATGATATTGTTGGTACTGTGGGGAGGAAGTATTGTGCCAGGCATGGGCACTCGGTTCACTTCCTTCCACCAGCTTAACGAAGACAAGGTTCCGCGGGAAAGAAAGTCACAAACAAAAGAAATAAATGCACCCTTGGAACAGCAGCCGGGAAATTAAACACACGGATTTAGTTTATTGTTTTATTTTTATTGCTTAACACTTTCATTTGGTTTGGATGTATCCAAGTATTTCGATGCATTTATTTTGTTATATCAGTCATTATCTTTAAAATTGGTAGTGTTTTTATACTGCACTTAAAACTTATTATTTCACATTAAATTGCTCTTTATAAATTTTGCACACGGCGAAACACTTCTTTCACGACCCGACTTCCGTATATATACGCTTCTCTTCCGCGCGACGGAGAGCGGGAGCGACCACGGCCGTGCTGGTCTGCGGATGTAATTTGACTCAACGATATTTATTCGTTGTCCAAGGGAAATTTGGGTGCATTCGCTTTTACGGTGGTGATAACCGGATCTCATAGAGGAGATCGTCATGGTACACATGTATATGTGTACGTCGGTTCTTTTCATGGGTCGTAGCCATGATAACGAATCTGAAACACCAAGAAGGGGCATAATGTGCATCCAGGAGATGTGTGTTCGTTGAAACAAACAAATCGAATTTCGTGGGATGCTAATGGGTTTGTGTTTGATTATGCATCGAGGTCATGAGAAATGGATTCAGGGCAATTACAAGATAATGGGAAAAACGACCTATGCATCGTTCGGTAATGAGGGTCAGCTGGATAAATAGCAGCCACTCATTAAATGAAAAATGCGATTAGGATACCACAAACGATATGGATTGTTTATGGTATCGCCAGGAAGCCTATGGAGGAACAGCGTTCTTTTGTTTGCACTTGGTGCTAGTTAGGGAAATTGGCTTCAGCGTCGATTGCGCTAATTGAATGCAGCTGCTTGGGTATTTTATTGCTGGAAGAAAAAGGTCGCCGGCCGATGTATACGTTAAGAGATTTATCATACCATGGCGAATCTAAAAAATAGATGACGCAATGTTTATGGTCCCTGGTGAAGGTTACAAGATATGTGAACCGAATTGTTTTCTTTTAGGGATATGCTGTTTATTCCATAAAGAATTCTTTGTAGGGAAAATTTTGCCGATGCGTTAATGCATGGGAAAATGCCCTTGTAGATGCAATTCTTTTTATGAATTTTAGGTAATGCTTGTATGCATTAATGTCCTTGGAAAAGGAAATGTTTATGCTGGGTGGAGATTGCGGTGCAGGTGTGGGAAAGTTAGAATTTGCCTGGCAACCGAAGGCACCGAATAGGTTTTGGGATTTCTGAAAAGGTAGAAAAGAAATCTTACAGGGTATTGTGTGTGAAGAGATGCATGAAAGGTAAGTTTTCTTTTCCAGGGACTTTTAGATTAAAGATTTGATCTCTTTAATGCGTGAAGCATTTAAGGTGCTAATGTGATTGCATTAGTGAAGTTATGAGATTGGGTGGAAGTTATGGGGGTTTTTCAGGTAAGCAAACCGTGGGGTTTGGCGGAACCGGCACAGTACTCATGGTTTCCGTGACCTGCGTACCTACTTCTTCACCTTGATCCACCAGATATCCTCCTTGCACTTTTATTCACTTCCCTTCCCCTTTTTTCTATAGCGTTCGGTTTGTATCCGCCGACCTTTGTACCAGTTGCTTGTAATATTTTCAGTGGAAACAAATGCGATTCAATAACATAAATATTTCTTTATATCTTTTCAAATCTTTCGCCGTTTCCAGCACTGTGACCACACTCTTATAACTGTCACCACCATTGCGACTCTGTTGTTTTTATTTTTTCCCGTTCTTCTTTGTTTTTATTCCTCACTGTTATCCCACCGAGAGAACCACGGCGATGACGGAGAAAAAACTGGGTTTGCATACACCAGTTATATGTTTTCTCTTTGTAATGTTTTTAATGCTAAATGTAAGTTAATGTTTTGTGTACTATGTTTTTAATTATGTGAATTTGTAAATTGTATAAATTAATGTAGTTATTTTATGTTGTAAATGAATGTTATTTTAATTGGCAAATAAATGTAATATAATTTAATATTTTAAGTATTATGTGTAAATGAAAATGCACATTGTGTTTTGTATTTAAGTTTAATTTGAGAATGTGATAATTGTTTGGAACGTATGTATTTAATTAATGTTAATTAAGGTAAATGTTTAATATTTTATGCGTTTCGTTTAAAGTTCTCTCGCTGGGACAGAGGTGATGGAGAAGTTACTACATAACAGAGGCGCGTTTGCGTAATTAATTACCTAGAAACGAGGGGGGGGGGGGGGCGGTGGAAATTAGCATTTCTAATTATGTAACAAATAGACCAAGATTGGTTACTTTCCCCTACTCCGCTGAAGGGGTATGCGTACGATGGAAGCTTCCATCACCTGGAACCTGTGCGCCTCTCCACTATATATGACCATATGTTGGAGACCGCTTTTAACTTAGATTGCAACCCCAGCCCTTGAGAGGAGTTTGATCTATCTCTTCGTATGATATTGTACTCTCTATTCCATATTTTATGCCTCTGGTTTAGCTTCGTTTCACTCCCAAGACGCACGTCAGGGGTTTCGTCGTGCAGCAATTTAAATAGAGTGGCTCTTCTCTCGATCCTAGTCAATGAATTCACGTTTACGATATGAACCTTAATCTTTTTTTCCTCTGCCATGTGTATATTGAACGAAGGTCAGGTTGGTTCCAAGGGTAAATATTTGTTTAATAGATGACCGTTACACGTCAATCACCCAGCAAAACAAGCAACAACTACATTGTGTCCAAATAATAAAAATAAATAATCTTCAATTAAAAAAAAAATCGCGTCTCTTAAATAAAAATAGCAATATAATTTATTTTACTCGATTGATCTAATAGTGTAGCACCCCCCTGAAACCTTCGTAAATTTCTGTCTGTTTTTTAACTAATTTACAACGCAGTAATTTTTTTTTCACCACAATAGCTCAAAATTGGCTTATAACAATTTGCTAAAGTAAAAGTTGCGAAATATTTTTTTTTACCACAAAATTTTTAAGCAAAGCCAAAAGAGCTATTTCCATGCGATAACACATTTATTCAAGAATTTTTAGGAAAAAAAAGACCTTAGATGACATAATAAAACAAGCCATAACATTTTCTGTGAGGGAGAGCCAAAATAATTCGACGCAAACGGGTGTCTGGTCACAGAAACAAACAATATAGTGACAAGATGGAAGCAGTACTTTGAAAACCTGCTCAATGTACGCACCCATCAACCACAACTAAACGCACCAGACGTACATACAGTCGAGCCTCAGATCCCAGAGCCATCTTTCAACGAAGTTGTAGACGCAATAAATCGATTGAAAAACAGCACGGAGTCGACTACATACCGGCTGTGCTTGTGAAGCATGGAGGAGAGGCAATAGCTCGAAAGATCCAACAGCCCATCAAAACAATATGGAATAGGAAGCGACCCCGGAAGAATGGAAAACCTCAATAGTCATCCCCATTTTCAAAAAAAGTGACAGACCTGGCTGCGAAAACTACAGAGGAATACAGAGGAATATCATTGCTCCCAACCGCATACAAAATATTGACAAATGTCATTCTGGCGAGAATCGCACCGTACGCAGAAGAAATACCAATGCGGATTCCGTAGGAACCGGACAACAAGCGACCAAATGTTCAGAATAAGGCAACTGCTGGAAAAGAAGTGGGAATACGGAGAGAAGGTTCACCAGCTGTGTCAGTCGCAAGGCAAAGACTACCATATTGTACTTGAGCTGGGAATCCCGAAAAAAGATGCCACCCTCAATCAAATTTGCATGAACGAAAACACTGGACGAGTTAGAATAGAAAACCACCTCTCATCTGAAATCCGGGACGGACTAGAACAGGGGGATGAACTATCACCGTGTCTTTTTTACCTTGTGCTCGACTATGTGATCAGAAAGGTACAAGACGAAAACATGGCCGGACCATCGCTGAACGGCGTCACACAAGTGCTCGCATATGCAGAGGACATCGCCGTGTATGTAAAAACGGTGAAATCATCATGCAAGCGGCAGAAGAGGTGGGCCTAAAAATACATGATTACGGCGAGAGTAGGTGAACCTCAGGGAACGCACATAAACGTCAGGGGCAAGATATTTCAAAAAGTTAAATAATTTAAATATCTGGGAACGATACTGACGGCCAGTAACGAAATGTCGAAATTAACAAAAGACTGCATTCCGGCAACACTAGTTGGCACGCAGTCAGTATACTGTTGAAGTCCAAACTGCTATCACGTAACATAAAGCTCCGTGTCTATACAACCATAATCATGCCGATTATTCTATACGGCTGCGAAACATGGGCTCCCACAAAACAGGAAGAAAACAAATTCCGCGTATTCGAAAATAAAGTTAAGGGGTATGTTTGGAGGTAACTATGACGAGGAGGCAGGACAATGGAGGAAACTCCACAAACACGAACTGGAAGAGCTATACTGCAAACCTACAATAGTGAGAATAATCAAACCGCGAAAATTAAGATGTGCCGGATATGTTGCGCGAATGGGCAACGATAGGATCCTGCATAGATATCTTGACGGTAGACCAACGGGAAAGAGGCCGAGAGGGCGGCCGCGACGGAGATGGGAGGACAATGTTAGGTTTGACCTTGAGGAGTACGGATCATATGGTCAAGCGTGGAAGGAGAGTGCACGGGACAGGGAGCGATGGCGGAGTCGAGTCGGTGAAGTCATGAACTTCCGGGTTCCTACAGGCCAATATATAATAAAAAAAAATAATAAAATTTTCTGTGACGAGGTGTGGATATTCCGAAATTAAAAAAAAAAAGAAAAATTAACTCAAAAAAGAACTTTTACTGTAGTCAATTTTGGTTATTGAACTGGAACAAAACAGATACTAACTTTACGAAGGATTGTATGCGGAATTTTTTGTGTAATGAGTTTGTTGGGGTGAGGGGATGGATGCCGACGTACGGCACGGGTTCACTATCATCCACCAATGAGTCTTTCACAAAACTCTCCTCCGGAATTCGAGCACCAAGGTAAAAGTAAATAAAAGGCAGTGTGGGAAATTTTATTGCACAGGGTTTGTTTATTGATCTAATTTTTACAATAAGTTTTTCGGACGAAACAATTCGGCGGACACCCATTCACGATTCGCCTTGTATTTGTTGCAACTGGATTCGCTTATAAAAGCGCTCTAAAAGCTATGTTTACATTTATTGATTAGTTCAGATGCACTGTACACTCAAGTTTAATTGATAAACCGCGAATTCGCCCTTAAACCACGGTATTGGCATGCAGCCGTATTGATCGGAACTCGACAGGAGACACCCTGAGGAAGCTACGCGTTTGACTCTTAGTTTCACCGCTTGGGTTATGACTCGACACCGCGTGTGTGTGCGTTGACGGCTATTTCTCGACTCCGTGTGCCTCGTTGGAGGAATGTAATCTGACTAATGTGCACCGTTCGGGGGATGAATCTCGACTGACTGGACGAAGGCGAAAATCCATTCACCGTGTCGTGGCAGTGGAGTCATCGCTAAGTAAACTTACTAGGAACATGGAGAAGGGTTGCTATGCCTACATAGAGAATTTTTTTTCGGGGAATTTCTGTCGTACAGGCTGGATTAGATTCTTCTGTTGCTGTGTATACGGAGAAATCGGTTTCGAAGGCATAACCAAGTATGGGCGTGGGTTGTCGGTTAGACAAAGGAACCTGGGTTGGTCGCGATGGTTGTTTCGTGGAAATGCAACGCATCGTGCTGGTGACTTGTGGCGGTTACGCCAAACCCCACTGTTCACTTACCTAAAAAAATCCCCATAACTTCCATCCAATCATATAATTTCGCTAATGCAATCGCATTAGCGCCTTAAATGCTTTGCGCATCTAGGATTATCTAAGGTATAATCTAAAAAGTCCCTGTAAAAGAAAACTTACCTGCATGCATCTCTTCGCATATAATTTCCTGTAAGATTTCTTTTCTACCTTTTCAGGGATCCCAAAACCTATTCGGTACCTTCGGTTCCCAGGCAAATTTCAATTTCCCACACCTGCACCGCCATCTCCACCGCATACCTGAAACATTTCCTTTTACAAGGACATTTAATGCATACAACGCGTTAGATAAAATTCCTAAAAATAATTCTTTAATGTGCATATGCACCAGGAATACCAAATCATTCGGCATCCTTTGTTATCATTTAAAATGCTATGTCAGACAGCTTGTTTTTACAGGTGCCATAAACCATATTTCTACGCATGTAAACATGCATAAAATCCAACTCATCGTTTGGTTTTCCACTAACAAACAATCTTCAATTTCTTTCCCTGCCGCAGCTAATTACCCGGCATATACAAAGGCATGCAAGGGATTCGTTCGGCCACCAATCCCATTAGCATCTTTTTTCCCAACGTCGATAATAGTGATATCACGTAAATAATGAACCGCATTACCAACGGCGCATTTGGTCATATCTCCCTTTTGTCTTTGCCGCCTGTCTGCTTCGTTTACCTATTGCCCTCGAACACATGTAAACAACTCAGATCTGAACGATCGCACACATACCACCATGATCTTCATTACAAGATCTGGTTTCCTATTCCACCAGAGAGACTTCGTTATCGTTAGTGGAGAGGATATCTACCACGACACCACAAACGCACCCCATAGGCGAATCATCTCTGCACGAGATGGTTATCGTTGAGTCATTTACCATCCGCTGACCGCCACGGTCATGCCGACTTCTGCTCTCCGGTGCGCACAGAGACGCGAAAAATCACCGAGTTGCGTGTGGGTAGTAATTTAGGAACAAAAAATAAGTAAAAATCATGTGCCTCATAGACATAACTCGCATTTTCCACGTACAGTGTAGTGTTTGCAACCGCCGTGTCGAATATTATATTCGCTGCAGTCTTCGAAGATTGTGCTTTTTTATTGACTTCACAATGTAACTCTCACGCAGGGCTACCGTAAAATGTTAGTATCCAATAAGAAAATGAAAGGGAACAATAATTCATGAATTCCAACAAGTTATTCCAATAGTAGTGTTTTTCCTTGATTTAGAAATAAAACTAAATAAACGAAATAGTGTGTCTTATTTTTACTTGTCCGGTGTTAGTGCTTTTCCCTCGGTGTTGTACTTGTCGGATATCTTAGTGATTTGTGGGGACGAGGTAGAACTCTCGCCCCTGCTGGCGTCGCGACGTCGTACCCCCCATAGACTTACCAGTAAGGAGAATTGGTGTTATTTCAAGTGGTTTAGGTAGGATGGGAGCCGAAATGGTTTTCGGGGAAACTAAATGCTGCTTGGTTGCAAGCGAGAAATATAGTTTAAGTAGGAAATGAACCGAACTGGTTTTTGGGAAAAATTGCGTGCGGTTTGATTATAGATGAGGGAGATGATTTAAAATGTATTTTATTGCAGGTTTTAGAAGTGAATTCTCTTGCGGTTTGGGAATGTATGCTATTGCATATTTGGGGATGGATGCTGTTGCAGATTGGGAAATGTATTCTTGCAACTTGAATGGGGCGCTGGGCTATGGTGACGCGCTGTTACCGGTCAAAATTAGGTAGGAATTGTGGGTTGGTTCTCTATGTGATATAGAGAACCCCCACAAGTTAATTAGTATCATGTAGTGCTCCAAAAAGCCCTACTACCTTTTTCCCCTTTCCTACATCCAAATCCCAGCAATAATACGCAAAAACGTAAATCCTATCAAAACCCACAAAAACCCAAACATGAACAAAAATTCACAATAAACGAATCAAACATTCATTATTGCCTAACATTTGCCCCCATGGCATTATTAACCCAAAAATTCAAATTAAAATTAAAAGTTACAATAAACGAATCTAATATTCGTTTATTGTTCTACATTTGGTCCACAGCATCACCCAAATCCAGAAATTCAGAGATCGTTATCTCTATCCCAAAAATCCCATTGAGTTAAACAAACAAAAACTCAAAAGCAGATACATTCACACATCTGCGTAATAGTTTCGTAAGAATTCAAGAAATTGGTTTTTTATCTTATGTAAATAGATCTCGCTCGAGATATCCAACAAAATCAAGATTGTTGTACGAAAATGTGTATCTTTGGGATACAATTTTCGATTCCTTTTCCTTTATAAAGGAGTAGTTTAGTGATCTCCAGCTCCTCAATAGTATACTGGTTAGTATACCCGCCTGTCACGCGGGAGACCGGGGTTCGATTCCTCGTCGGGGAGCCTCTGGCGCAAGACTAATGACCTTGCCCGAAAAAAAAAAAAAAAAAACAAATCATTATGGAAAATTTAACAACTTGCTAAATAAGGCCAAGACCGGTTCCAGGTTGTAGTGCCGATGATGATGATGAGTTTAGTGATCTCCGGGCCGCAGTCTAAATTCACAGTCCCTGGAGGAAGTACCCCAGGAAAATCCTGAATAATATAATAAAATCATATTCATAAAGGAAACAAGACGTGTTTTCATTTTTTATGGACGACGGATATCTAAATATCACCTGGCCCCCACGGAAGACCAAGTGAAGACATCAGGACGAAGGCCGAATAAAAGGACGTTGCTCTTCCCTTTGAACTCAGAGCAAGCACGGCAACGACCCCTTTTGTAGGACAAGTTTTCAGGAGCGGTCAAATTTTAAGAGATCGCCTTGTCCTTTTAAGGACTAGGAGACACGCTTCCTGGAAATAAAAACCCGTACAAGAAACACAACAATCACACGTGATCTTTGATTTTAATGTGATAACAAAATCCAATAACGTATTAGCCTATGAATGGACAAAACGTTCACGACTTAATTCCAGCTTTGGTTGTTGCTTTAATTTTACAAAAACACCCAGAAAGTTTATAAAATAAAATTGAGCTTTCACATGCACAGCTGACCTTTGTTTCTATCTCACCAACAGTGACGTTTATATTTTGAGGTACTTAATTCTTAATTCTCCCCGCCTTCTCTACATTTCCTCCCACCGGACCTCCTATGGTCTCAACGAAGCGCTTTCGTGGATGCAGAAATGTCAACTCCAATTCCACCTTGTTCGGCTTCGGCCTCTCTACCTATATTCTCAAGCACCGCCTCCTAAACCATTCTCACCACCAGTCTTAAACGGCGCTTCTACCCTTGACTATAACCTGTCCCCACCTCTCCCCGGTTCCCTTGCCTTCTTAATTTGTCCTGGTTACCTTAATTAAGATAGTTCTTAAGCTCTCTAGTTTGTAACTTATATATACTTTAGATGTAATTATGTTGCTTGAATTGAGCCAATAAATGGGATGGTAGCGCTACTAAACTATTCAATATGATTCTGATTTTTGCCAGAAAATTACACGACAAATAACTGTTCGAAATATATTGGGTCTCCATGTCTCCTCCCATATGTAGGACTCATAACTGACCATATTTATCGAAGTATCCAAAATGGGATATTGATTACAGGTGCACATCCATTACTTGTGGGGTAAAATTTGTATCTATTGTTGCGAACAATGTCGTCAATAAATGCATCAGGGGCATGGAGCAATCCATCATTTGGCTTCATAGAGAATACTGTCGATGCAGATGTACCATTATAAGCTTAACCGAAAGGCACTATCCTCCATTATTTTCTCTCAGATACTGTAATGGAAAACATGGGTGAGTCCTTGAGATACAGTGTTTTTTTTTTTTCTTTTTTTTTAAATTGTACTCCGTTCCTTCATTCACACAACCGAAGTTTGTGAAAATTTATGGGTTTTATTCAGTGATTTATGACAGCACAAGAGAATACATTCGCATTGGAAAAATAGGTACACAATACACAGTGTGAAGAACATGAAGTGGCGTCGTTACCGCATCAAGATCTCTGGTATTTCAACCCACATGCTGTTGGTTACGCGAGGATGTCAGTAAGAAGGGACGTAGATAGTGGAAGCCGAACTTAGACACTGAGATGTTCCGACAGGGAAATTCACATCTCAATGGCAAGGGATGCATCCTTTAGTTTTTGTGCTTTCCTCCTTTTTGGGTTTTTTTTTTATCTCGCTTTTCTTAGCTTTGCTGCGAACACTTTCCAGAATGTTATTTATGATGGCTGACGGCGGAATTTATAGATTGCATAACTAAGACAAATGTAAAAGACAACCTTGTACACTTTTATTTGTGACAACGCAACGCTAGAATGCCATTTTTAGTCCTTAAAAATGCGAGTTTAATAACAGTCGTAAAATAGAGTTGACTACTGACAACTTAACAGCTCCCCTCGATACGTGACAATGTCAGCTTTTGACTTAACTTCTGATGTTATGGCTTTGACCTCAAACTTCCTTCACGGTATGAACGAGTAATTACATTTTTATTTAACACCGCTCTGGTATTTCAATGCAGTCGTGGAAAAACACCGTATGAATTAATTTTTGAAACAGTTTTGAGATACTAAAACTCTTATGCCTACCATGGCAATGAACACAATTATGTAATTTAAAATAGTGAGTTTGTATGAATTCCACACAAATTCACCAGAAAGTGTCCAATAGATAATTTCCTAAAACTCTATTTACGCTCTTTATAAGCTTAAACGTTTAATAAATAATTATCGAACGTCAAATGTCGTTAAACTCCTGACATATTTCCATTATCGATTGGCACTCTTGGGGACTAAGGTTTTCTCTAAGTGCAGTTCCTCGCATAGTTGTGCCAACCTTGAATCTGATGTTGATTGAAGAGACGACTGACCATCCGAGCACATACGTCTAATATATTGGAGGGGTTGTTCCTCCGAAGGTCCGTCCTCGGCCACGGGCTACCTCGATTCGTCATCAAAGTTAAGTCCAGTCGACGTGTTTACTCGCATCTCCAGGGGAATAATTGAATACTCCCTGGTTGGATGCAACTCCACCTTTACCCGAGGCAATCAGAACAATTAGAGATTAAAATCTCTGCCTGTACTTTTCTAGGCACCAGGATCATCTACTTCCTGATTTTTATTGGGAGCCCAATTATCATTCTTGAGCGCCCCGGTACTATGGTCGGTCTGTTCAAAAAGATTTCGACCCCAGGTTTGTTGGTGAGCGCTCTACCAACTCTATCCCCTCTTCATTGGCCTTGTTGGAGCAACGGGGGTCGACAATTTTTTGCAGACCTTTCCCTGTGTGGGTAGGGTCTTCGGGTGATTGCAGACCGCGGTTTGGAGCTCCACAGATCCTCGAAGTGCAGTTTCGCGTTCGGGTGCCTATTGTTGAACTTTCGCTGCATTATTATTTACAAAGTCAACAGAAAAACTGTCCGGATTTATATTTGTCTGGGGAAATTCCAAAAAAAAACCTGTCCATCAACTTTGCAATTTTTTGACAGGAGGTCGTTACCTGTTACGGGTCGCATAGCCTGTGCCTAACCCACATCACCAATATACCCAACAGCCTTTCTTCGGACAACCCCGGCAATGAGTCCATCCCCTAGACTTCCCTTTACCAAAAGGCATCTGGACTGTCGTTGCTCTTGGGGCATCAATTACATATATCGGGTGGAGTACCTTCAGCTTTAATATGCTGATCTCCACGATTAAGCGGTTAGTGTTTCCCCGACCAATGTCCAAAGGAAGTTGTACAATCGGGACCTTGGTCGGCGATAGTTGAGAACAGCTTTGGCTGAGTTGCTAGTTTAGTTCGGTCGGGTTGGGTTTTCGGACCCGACCCCTGCAAGTTTTCCGATCTTTCGCATTTGCGTGGACCACAAAATCTGCACAGTTTTCCGCTTGTATTGTGGAAGCCACTCTGCCTCTGTAGACTCCGTGCTAGTAGAGCTAGAACGGCTTCGGTCTGCCTTGGGCCGACAGTGCTCGAGCCCATGTTTTGGACTCATTGAGACCGTAGGTGCACCCTTGCTCTGCTTTTGAGACTTAGAAGACTCAGAACTGCCAGAGCTGGAGCGGCTTTCGCCAACAGTGGTTCGACGCTGATGTGGCAGGGGCACCTGGTGATTGCCACCCTTAGTCGCGTCTACTCTGCGCCGCTTTCGAGGACTTGAAACTAGCAGAACTAGAGCCGCTATGGCCATTATTTGGCGGACGGAGTTGTGGTCGGGGTTTCTGCCGATTGTCGCCTTTATCGGGCGTGCCACCGTGGCCCTTGGGTTTCCTCCTGGTAATCTCCCGCTACCCCTGATTGGCCGTGCGGGTCTGCAGGCTCTGGCGTTGACGTATAGTCGTGGCCATTTCGGTGCGTGTAGAGGTGGGTGTTGCTGGGGAATTTCTTGTTCTTTCCTACCTCACTCTGTACCCGGACCTTTCCCACGTGTGACCTTTACGGCCACAAAATTCACAGCAACACCGAGTGCAATAAACTCTGTGGTTCGGTGTTGCTGGTTCCTTAGGGACGGAGGGTTGGTGTGGTCCCGGATGTGTTTTCTTCTGGGACTCCCTCTGCTGGTGTGATGGTCTTTTGGCGGGGTTTGGGATCACGTGGAATGTTTGATGATGACGGTGAAGTGTTCCGCCGAACACTGTTCACACGAAGACAAAACGGAGCGTAGTGGCACTTTAATAAAAAACACAGCGCAAGATTTGTCTTATATGTTTCTTTATTTTTTTGTTATTAAATCCAGGATTCACTACACTGGAACGCCCTTGGCCATTTTACAAAGGTATTCACTAATATAACACTTAAGTACTCGCCAACACGTTCCGCTCGACACACTCGCGACGTTTGGTGGTTCATTTACTTTTCGTTTTACAATTGCGACGACACACGAAACGACTCTCGTGGTAATGGAGGATCTGACCTCTGTGAATGCTACTTGATAACTGACTATCGCGACGGTTGCGTGGCGCGGATCCTGAATCTCGAAGGTTGTCCCTGGTTGATCTTTTAGCAGGTGTGCCTCTTAAATTAACCACTTTCCAACCCACCATACCTACCTGCAATTTTGGGGCAGCGCAAGCTACCCTTCATTCTCTTTCACCTGAAAGTTAAATCTTATCAAACATGCACACCAAACAAATTATTTCATTCATACATGGACCGTGCCAGAAAATCGGCTCGGCTTGTCAGCAATTATAAAAGATAAATACAAGCTGGCCAGCGTAATTGTTGACAGAGCTGTAGCCGGTATTCTTGCTACGGTTCATAAGTGAATATCGCGCCTATACCCTTAGGTCCGCAACACTTGCGACAATTTCCTTTCATCGATTATCAACCGATCCTGGAATTTAGGCATGGAAAAGATCATTATTTAGGTAACCTTACCCATGCCATGCATATGATGAACCGCCTGAAAACCTAAAGTAAACATACAGGATCCCACTGTGTGCGTTATACTTACCCGCATATTAATCTAAGCATATAGCCATCCAGCCTAACCCTTTGCCGCCGTCGACGAGGTTCCTGTTGACTTATGTCAACAAAATAATTTGCCTCCTTGTGCACCGGAGCCATATGACTAGATTGGATATTGCCTACATCAGTGTTTCCAAGGAATCTTAGGAAAATACCATGACGACCCCTTTTGTATCATAGGCACATCATATACATCATCTGTGCATCATCATCATCATGTACACCATTGATCTGTGAAATAGCGTTTTTGTTTACTTTGAAACAAAAATCTATTTCGATCTCTGGCATACATCACCAACGATGTACTTCTGTTTGATCAGGTGCCCACCGATCATCGTCCTCATCGCAGGGCATTGTACTTTTCCTATACGCCCACATATATAATCCTCCCTTATCTATGCAATTCGCGGCCATCGAACAGATGGATGTGAGTTGCATCATCTGAGTCAGATTGCAACCCCCGTCGCGTACACACAAGCTGTCGTGCTATCGTTTTGTCATCAATTAAGGGAGTCAGTCGGGTCGCGAGAATTCGATAAATTATATGTTCGATTCGCGTGTAAATACACCTCATGCGAAAATTCCGAACTTGTATAGTGTCATCCTAAAATGATTCAGTGGCCTGTTGCCGTAAATATATTTAAGTTTAGCAATAATACCGGAGTTGGACAGTGTCATCCTAAATTAACTCAGTGACTACCAAAGATATTAAGTAGATTGTGCACTAGCATTTCCGTGTTAACACATTGTGTACAAATAAATAACTCATCGTGTATTAATCCGGGAACAAATAAAGGAACATTAAAAATAAATTCAGTTCGTTTCATTTATTTTGCTTGATGGCGAGCATAACATCGGAGGATTCACTTTTCTGTGTTCTCCGGCGGATCAATTAGTGCTCTCAATAAATCCGCGGTGTTTTCGCTCAACCTACGTCCGTGCAGACCCCTCTAGCGAAAAACAACCCACAGTTGTCTTCTTTGTGGTGGTGGCGTGTAATGCGCACGGCCATCCTTTATGTCATGCCCATATTCTCCCTACAGAACGGGGTGTTTCACCTTTTTAGTGTAGTGCTCCAAAAAGCCCTATCACCTTTTTCCCCCATTCCTACATCCAAATGCTAGCTATTTTACCCTAAAACCCAAAATCTTATCAAAACCCGAAAAAACCCAAACATGATTCAAAATTCGCAATAAACGAATCAAACATTCGTCTATTGCCTAACATTTGCCCCCACGGCATAATTAAATCCAAAATCAAAATTAAAATTAAAATTCACAATAAACGAATCCAATATTCGTTTATTGTTCCACATTCGCCCCACGGCATCAACGAAAACCAAAATCCAGAGATCATTATCTCTATCTGGAAATTTTCCGTTGAGAAAAACAAATACAAAACCAAAACCAGATACATATCCACATCAGTGAAATAGTTTCGTAAGAATTCAAGAAATTGAATTCTTATCTAAAGTAAACACAACATCTCACTCAGGATACTCAAAAATCGAGATTGTTGTACGAAAATGTGTATTTTCGGGATACAATTCTCGATTTATTTGCTTTATAAACGAATAGCTAAGTGATCTCCGGGCCGCAGTATAATATCATCCGTTGTCCCTGGAGGAAGAAATCCAGGAGAAGGGCCGATCTTTAATTTGAAAAGAAATAAATAAAATGTAAATATATACCAATACCAAAAGGAAAAACGACGGGACGTCGAAGAAAAGCGAGACGCTTTAATAGATTTCTGGTGAGTAGAGCAGTGGTACCCCCACAAAGAGAATATTTTGCAGGTCTGGTGTATCACCTGGCCCCCACGCAACACAGGACTGACGGCTAATCAAGGACGTTGCTCTTCCCTCTGCATCAGAGGAAGCACGGCAACGACCCCTTGCTGTAGTTCAACATTAGGAACTCGTCATATAAGTGCTCTCTTTTCTTGCAGAAACCTTGGACCTGCGTGGGTTGATTGTGGTGGTACTGGACACCACCGCCCCGTTGTGGTACCGACGCTCCAGGTCCTACTGGTGGAAATCTGTGGGGTTTCTCTATATTATATGGAGAACCAACCCACAATTCTTTACCTAATTTCGACCGCTAACAGCGCGTCACACTATCCCTTATCCCACTGTTCGGCTATTTTACCTGTAAAAGAGCATAGCTGAATTCATTATCCTATGCAGATAATGCAGAATTGAATTCAGCTACCTTTTTGCCATACGGCAACTCCATTTTTGCTAGCCCATGAGATTTCCATCGGAAATCATATCATGCCGGGTATCAAAAACAAGTCGAAGCAAACGACGCCGTCGCATCATTGCGAAACCGCTGGGGAATTTGTCAAAATATCTAATTAGTTTTCATGACAAATTACCCTAGCCAATTTGGCGTCACTTCGGCTTTTCTCCAGACACTTCATTCGCTGGGCATCAATGCTCTCTTTTTGCAGGTGAATACCATCAGTTTAATTTTCCTCTCTTTCACAGTTCTGTCGTCGTGCAGATCAATGTACTCTGAACTCACCATATTACCGAATTAGGTCAATGGGTTCCGCTCAGAACTACATTGATTCATGCATATACAACCAAATCCACCCCAAGATAATCATACATTGTGTTTCTGTTCTCTCATTCTCCCGCTCTCTTCGATCATCAGCTTACCGATGTAGCCTACCACACATCGACGGACGTAGCAATGAGAGAGCAGAACTATGTTCTCTTTTGGTTGTCAAGTGCAAAATTAAAATTATCCAATTTCATCCCTTTTCGAGTCAGTTATTCCATAACCATCACCACGGTCGCATGTGGATATATACGCTCGCGCGCGCAACTAAAAGAAAGACATGTCTGTCGGCAGTTTGAGTATCAACAGCCATTCCCATTAAAAAGTTAAAACGAGTTTGAGTTTAAATTAGATCCATTTCAATTATTTTCGGTCAGCAAGTTTTAATTGTTCAATTTTATAATGCATACCGCTTTATCTTGTGGAAAAGCCACCGTGGGGTACTCACTTAGTGTGTGGGCGTGCCTTACATTCTGCTGCTTCATATCATCTATACCCTTGGATTATATTTATAAAAACAAAATATTAACAAGAGAAATAAAAGAAAAGATTAACTCTAAAATAACTTTCAGTGTGTATTTATTTCGTCTTCGCTTGTGAACCCCAATTCTTGCAGAGGAATTCGATGGGGATACGAAAGAACTGCGTGCCAAACGTTGGCACATTACTCGTACCCCACATTGGTGACGCGACAAAGGATACGCATCTTCAATTTAAAAAAAAAAACTCTTAATCAAAAAAAAAACCTTCTGATAATTTATCAACAAAAAATTCTTCAACTAAAAAACTTCAGTGAAATTAAACAAAATCAGTTATTTAAAAAAAAAAAGGCAATAAAAAATATTCCAACTCAAAAAGCCAAAAGTAATAAAAATCCAAAATTATTGTAAATAAAATAAAAAGTGCCAAAATAAGAAAATTTTTAAACAAAAAGATCAAAATCAATTAAAAAAACTTAATTAAACAAACTACGAAATTAATAAAAATTAAAAGGCACCATTTCCACAAAAATTACAAAATTAATTTAAATCAAAATAAACCGCCAACAAAAAGACAATAAAATTACCCAACAAAAACCAAAGTGAAATAAATTTAAATAACTTAAAAGACAGGGCAAGTAGAGCCCCAACACAGCTTTACTATTACTCAACGTCAAACATCTTGGACAAATCATCACATCTGGAAACACCACGGCGCGGCGACGCCAACGATACCGCCCAGCTCTAAAACTCCCAGCGTTGGACTACAGGTTTTTCGTTTATTTTGCATTTCAAAAGTGGTCATTTCTTTTACGGTGAACTCATTCTGAGCCACCAAACATAAAAATTGTAAAAACAGTATATATTGATAAACTTTTCTAGGAATATTTAAAATTCTTTTAAACAAAAATTGTAAACTATTAAACCAAATACACAAACATAATTAGTCATAATCGCATTTAGAGAAATAGGTACTTTTGTTGTTAGGGTGTTTAGGTAAATTACTCTAAAATTCATCGTTATATAAGCTTTCGAGCAAGTGAACTCGAATCTTCATCGACGACTAATTGATAAATCGAAAATATAAAGATTCGAAATAGTATTCCATTTGAAAATGATTAACCGTTTTTGAAAAGTAAACAAGTTAGCTCCAAAGTTAGGTAAAAACACGATTCTAATAAATTGGTTTAAGTAGCGATAAAAATAATTCAAAACAACATAATAATAAAACATAGTTGAATTCAAGTAATGTTACGTTTTTATTAAAATAAACTTAATCAGAATTTGAAAAGATATACAGTTTATTAAATGATTATATAAAAAATGTTGGTCATGCCTTGAAAAACAAAAATATATAACGACACAGTTTTAAAGCATTATATTTCGTATGCATCTAATATTAAAATAAAAATTCAAGTGTTTTTAGAATTGGGTTAACGAACACGGTTAAAAAAAAAGAAATCCATATTTTAGCTGGAAATTTACATTTATATACATAAAAATACAAACAAATATATATTACGAATTCGTAATATACACAACCTTACTGTCTGAATTATAAATTATTGTAAGCCCCTTCTGGGTACAACCTGCGCACAACACGACATCACTCGACTTAACGCGACTTGCTTTTGACTCCACACGACTCCAATTAGCTTCACGCGTCCTCTTTGCATCTTTTCTCCACTTCCGCTGACGCATCCTAGACTCAATCGAATCTCTTGCGGCTCCTTTCGACTCACGCGTCTACTTTACGTCTCTTGCTTTCTCACGCAGACACAACGCGACCTCTTGCTAACTCCCTCACGCCCGGCTTCTCTTTTCTTCTCGGCATCACAATGCCCACCACGCGAGCCGGTACATCCCAGCAGGCGCAACCGCGACCTCAATCCCCCGCTTTCCATGACGCTTCCGGCGTCGAATTCCCATCCTCATTACAAAACGTAAAGCTCCCTCCGTTCGACGAGGAGGATCCAGAGCTTTGGTGGGGGACTGTGGTGATCTCAAAGTGCATTGAACTAGAAAAGACAAAATCGTGAAGGAGAGGAAAATGTATCTTGTGCTATTCGTCTGTAAGAAGAGATCATTGATCCCCATCGAATGGGGTGTCTGGGGAAAGTGAGTAGGACGCCAAAATGGCTAGGGAAATCTGATCGTGGGAACTAAATTAAATATTTTGATAATTTCCCCAGTGATTGCATGATTATGCATGACATGATGCTATTTCCGGTGTAAATCTCATGGGTTAGCGAAATGGAGTTGCCGTATGGCGAAAAGGTAGTTAAACTCAATTATGCATTATCTGCATAGGATAATGAATTCAGCTATGCTCTTTTACAGGTAAAATAGCCGAATAGTGAGATAAGGGATAATGTGACGCACTGTTAGCGGTCGAAATTAGGTAAAGAATTGTGGGTTGGTTCTCCATATAATATAGAGAAACCTCACAGTACTCCCCCGCCAGTGACGTAGTCACGAAATAATGGTAGGGCGGAAGGAGTAGTTTGATGGGTGTCGAACGGAAGTTAGGTGAAGTGTCTAGAATATGAGTGGTGGCTGGGCTTGGGTCAGTATAGGAAGTGGACCTGGTTGGTACCGCATGTGTTGCCGAAAGGAGCAAGGGAATTACGGCGCGGTCCACTGGCCTGTTGTGGTTTGCATAGTCCAATAGGTATGACGTCCGAGTAGGTCGTGACCTATCGGTAGCTCGCTCGCATCCGAGGTTTTCGTGTGCGGAATCGAGGAGCTTCACGTCCAGTGTTAATTTTTCTCCGCAGCGACGGGGTGCCGTGTGCGGGATGAAGAAGAACTGAGTCTAGGGTCGGGATTTTTCGTTCATACGTTGGTATGGAGAGCTGTTTGCCGCCCTTGATAGCCGTGTGGTTTTGTAGGAGCTGGCGTTGACGTGAGGTCTTAGCCATGCGTGTTTGTGTTGGAGTTGTAGACTTGCATGTCGTTATCTTTGTTCGTGACCCTCTGCTATCGAATCCGTGCCATCCCCTTTTTACCCTGTTTTTGCATATATCATTGCGAAACCGCTGGGGAATTTGTCAAAATATCTAATTAGTTTTCATGACAAATTGCCCTAGTCAATTTGGCGTCACTTCGGTTTTTCATCAGATCATCCATTCGCTTGGGATCAATGTTCTCTTTTTGCAGGTGAATTCCACCAGCTAAATTTTCCTCTCCTTCGAAATGCTGTCTTTTTATAGTGCGATGACCTATGAGATCATCACTAGGTCAGTAGACCAGTCGCATACGCGGCACTGATACACACACACTAAGCCAGATCAACCCTGGGTTATTGTGCTTTCCTTTTGATTTCTCCATCCTTGCTACGTCCATCGACGTCGAACGAATACACAACTACGTTTCTACCTCGATGAGTGTGGTGAGTTGAGGAATACACGGGAGAGCATGATTACCATTGGCGGATCGATGTGTGAAAGCAGAAATCACAATTTCCACCCTAATTCAGGTCAGTCGCTTGTCGTTCATCATCATAGGCAGTCATGCTGCCCCGCGAAATAAAAATTAAATCTTCTCAGCATACAGTCAATATCCAACTACAGCAGCGTACACACGTTACGCTGCATTCAGAGTCGTTTGTCGTTCACAATCGCGCGCAGTCACGTCGCCGCTCGAGGCTAATCAGGATTTCAGTTCTTTGTGTACCATTTGCCAAAGCGCATCTTTTCGATAGTTACATTGAGTTGTGATCCTTTTCTTTGCAAACACTAACATAAGTTATTCAATGTAAATCTAGTGATAAGTTATGATAAAGATAAGCTAAAACAAATTAAATTAAAAATAAAGAACATAAAAAAAAAACAACAAAATAAAACAGTGTTTGTGGTTTCCTTTTTTTTTCTGGATTTTCTTCGGGCGAACATTTGTTTTCGTAGCGACGGTGCAGTGGGGAAGAAGTGAATCGTGTGCCCGTGCTTGGTGCAATACTTCTTAACCCCCACAAATCCACCCCATGGTTGGGAAGATTGTGCAGTACTCATAGTCTGGGGATGACTTACAGGTGTTCCAAGTCCATACTGGAGTTGAACTGCAGTATGGGTAGCGTCGATTGACCTACCAAAAATGTCCCCAGTTACTCGACTCACTTCAAGTGAATATTGCATGTGCAGCGATTGCTGCATGTACCGATTGTGATCTGCAGAAGTCATCATAGTGTCCAATGTCCTTCCGCGAAATTGAGGCGAATCATCCACAAGTGTATTCACAGGAAGGGGGTACCTATAATGTGCTTCCTGCGAATACTGTTCTTGACTAATCTGTGTGAGTGGGGTAATTTGTCCTGCGATAATTCTGATTGGATGTGTGGTCAACGCTATTCCGCGTATAAATGCATGGTTTAAGAAGTGCATCGATATTGATCATCTAAGATGGATTAATCACATATGATGGAGGCCAGCGCTCCAACCTGAAGGGTTGTCGTTACCTAGGAGTTTTCGTGTCAGTTTCTACTTACAAATGAAGAATATCCTCAAACAACTTTATTCGCGAAACTTGGGAGAATTATTAGTTAAACTGTAAAAAAGCAGTTGAATAAGTAATCATTATAAAAAACAAAGAACAAACATTTTAATACGTAAATTTCTCACTGCAGAATTAACCAGAAGCGAATGGCCATGCTGAAGTGTGCATACCAATGTTAGTTCCAAAAGAATAACAAGTGTTTCATTTTAAACGTGGAAGTTATTAAACAGAGAGTCGTTTAGTGGTTTCATCTCGTTTTTATGTCCAACGAAGTACCCAAGAAAGGATCATGCAAATGATGTTGCAAATATCACATACTTCAACATGCATACGCAAATATAGTATACCATGCTCAGCATAAACAGTAGCAAGTGATAGCTTTTTATTCTCGTAAAAACTTTCCAGTTTTATCTTCATAAAAACAAGTTCTTTGCTTGTTTTTGTGATGTGAAACGGATTTTGTGCCTCACATCTTTTTGCCACATTCTTATGCATTCTCTTATCTATACACATATAGCCAGACGGTTGCTAGTATTTCCGGCAACTCCACTCTAAACACCAAGTCACTCACATCAGCTCCTATAGCATAAAGCGTAAATGAGTAGGAAGTTCCTATTCCTTTATTTTATGTGCGACATTATGATAATGGAAAGCGGATGCAACGCCAGATAAAACTATGATAACAAAGTTTTGTTTATAGACTTTAGAGAAAGAAAATGAACATTTGCACAACTTCACTGTCGTACCGTCTTCAAAAAACACTTTCACGCAACATCCAGCCGAAGTGATATCGAATGCAAGCATCTATATTGGTTGTTCAACGTCATTATATTCACATCTCAACAAAACACCGACAACTTGCTTAGGCTAGTTGAATAGAAAGCAAACACAACCTGCTGTTCTACCAGAAACATTAATTACAACAAAACAAACTGGAAGAGGGGAAGCAGCACCAGCATCCTTTGAAATGATGACAAGAGTTCAGAAAGCAGTGACAACAAAAAATGGGGAATTGAGAGTATTTGTCTTGGAGGACATTGTGTCCGTATACGAAATCTCACACTTCATAAGATTAAACTCATTTCGTCAGCTAATCACAACCCATCAGTCCCGAAGAGCACATAGATTCATCACTGAGGATATTTGCCGGCATCTCAAGTTATTTGCAACGTCGTTGTCGACCACAAACACATACATTAAAAGGGTGGTGCACCATGCCATTACATCACCACTAAATGGATTAAACGTAATTAAATCCATAGCTGGGACGAATCAGGCAACTACCACGAAGGGCACTGTTCTTCTCATCGCTTCGAAGGACGAACAGGAGTGTAAAAAACATCCTAATTCATATCAAACGTCTTTCTAAAAGGCGAATCCTTCAGGGCAACAAGCAACAGCTAACAGGAAACCAGCATAGAGTCCGTAAAATGTATACTACTCATACCATTTTGTATCTATATCTGTTCATCTCTATCCCAGCCGCAACATCAAGATAGAAGGACTAACAGTGGCAGTAATTCTGCTGACCGAGATAAAAACGGATGAGACAAGGAACGTAAACCACATCAAGTAAGGGTTTTCATATGAACCCATGAATGATGATTGGGCGGAAGATGAATTCGATCCTTGTTCGAGTCCTATTCTTGATCAACTTTTCACCGACTACTTAATTAACAAATGATTTCGTAGAAATTCAATGCCTCTCTTTCCGGTTGAAAAGTATGTGAATAAATAATATAGTGCGTAATATAACAACCGAACATTTTCACTGTATCACATGTGATGTTTCTTTCAACACAATTCTAGTGAAAAAAAATTTCTCAACAGGCACGCATTTGAAAATTGAATTTATATGTTCTTGTATTATCAAATGAAATGGTTGTACCATTCCCCACAGCGAAAAGAATTGTTTTCCTTGTCTCGTTTAATACGTATGTGCATGAACGAACTCGAACTATTTTATATTTGTTCTTAACATCGGTGAAGGATTTTGTCAATCCTTTCACCCCACCATATACCGCCATCACATATGTTCTTGAGTGGCGTTTTATTGAATTCTTTCAACATCAATTTTCCAGTAATTTCAACACTCCATTTGAATATTGAAATTGTAGTGAGGGACGAAAGTTGGCATTCGAGAAGTGCATCCTCTTACAAAGTGAAGGACTGACAGATACAACCAACTTGTCGTGATTTCTGCTTTAGTTATAGCTACGTTTTGAAATGCACAAGTGTAGTTGGTGCAAGCGAAGGAGTGCACATCATCGGAATAGTACTTTAGCCACTCGTTATTTGATTGTCAAATACATATACCTGGCACATGCATTTCTTAGTTTCGCGAAATTCAATCACATTTTACAAGCACTAATGCACAAAATGGTTTTCCATTTGGTTGCTTTGCACTCGAGTGCACACAGTCTCAATAAGTTTGTAATAATAATTGGCAGATGCGAAGCTTTCCTTTGAGATGTGCAAATACTTGGCATACTTTATTTACTCGTCTCCATAAATATCTTTCTGTTGAATTGTCATTTAGTCGAAGTTGTTTGTTTGTTTTGTTTGTTTTATATCCACATTTATTTAACAATTCAATTACATATTTTACTTAAGACTAAATGTTAACTTCTACTTTACAAATATCATTCTTACATTAACTTACTGGCTCTTCGCAAGCACTCTAAATTATACATTCTCATTTTTTTTATGCCTTTCGGTGTACAATAACTGGTTTTATAACAAAACACAATAATTGATGTTTTCTTTTTAAAATGTATTCTATTTTTTTCTATATCATGTATTATTTATATTTTTTTTTTGTTTTTATTACATACTATATAGGGGGCTTGTGGCGGTTCCCCCAGATCCCACGGCTCGCCTTCCTGAAAAAAACCCCCATAACCACACCCAGTCTGCATAAGGTTTCGCTAATGCAATTCGCATTAGCATCATAAATGCTTCACGCATCAAATAGATCCAATTATTATAATCCAAAAGTACCTGCAAGAGAATTCTTACCTCTTCAAGCATTCCTTCGCTTACAAATCCCCTGTAAGAGTTCTTACTTCCCTTATCATAAATTATCCTGAAAAGAAAAACGCCGGTTCACATATCATGTAACCATTCCAGCCAGAGATAATTATCATGTCGTCGCCTATTCCTACCTTCATTCATGTATACGATAAATTTCTTTATGTATACATTGACTGGCGACGTTTTTCTCCCAGCAATAAAACTCCCTGACTCGCACAATGTGCAACCTAAAGCAAATACGCATTCCGCGTCCCTTGGCATCAATTGAAATCCAAGCATAAACAATGCAAATAGGTATTCAATACGTACCCTTACTAGCGATGCCATAAACACCATTTCCCAGTAATCTAGCTAAAACTAATTAGCACATTTCTACATCGCATCGTGGTCTCTTTGTTTAGCTGCTACGCACATGCATCCGACGATTTCGGTTTTATTTGCTTTACCGATATCGTATCCTAGGAATGCACTTTATGTCTTTCTTTGTGCTAGGCACACATACGACCATGACCACGATGAGCGAGTGAGCTCTGAACAAGCAAAAGATCGTTGAGTCGTAATTCATCCATCGAAGGAGTCGGTCGGTTTTGTCTACCTCTTCGCCGTGCCGTGCATACGGTACGGTACGTTTATCGAGTCATCCTTTATTCTCAGCAGAATTGCAATTTATATTTTAAAGTTGTTTCCTAGTTTCGTATTCATATTATTTTCTTAAATTAATTTCGACATTATAACTAGTGCACAATTAGCGTTAACTAAAGAAAACAATAAAAACCCTCAACATATAGTATCTATTCCGTGGTTTTATTCGCTGTGCTGTGTTATGAACCCCCTTGCTGCTGAACGGATTTCTTCTAGTGGTCAACAGGATACTTTTGTGAGGACGAGGTAGAACCCTGCGCCCATGTCGATGCCACGATCTCGTACCCCACAGGCTGACAGGCAAAAAAAAAAAAAAAGGAACAAAACGGACAAACATAAACAAGGAATTATTATTATTATTATTTTATTTAGTGGCCTGTAGGAACCCGGAAGTTCATGACCTCACGGACTCGGCTCCGCCATTGTTCCCTGTCCTGTGCGCTCTCCTTCCACGTTCGATCATCCCCTCCGATCTCCTCGAGGTCCAATCTAACATCTCCGTCCGGTCGGTCTCTTCCCCGTTAGTTTACCGTCAAGAATTCTATGCACGGTCCTATCATCGCCCATTCGCGCTACGTGTCCGGCCCATCTTAATCTTCGCGATTTGATCACTCTCACTATTGAAGGTTTGCGGTATAGCTCTTCCAATTCGTGGTTGTGGAGTTTCCTCCATTGTCCTGACTCCTCGTCATATTTACCGCCAAATATACCCCTTAAAACTTTTTTCTCGAATACGCGGAATTTATTCTCTTCCCGTTTTGTGAGAGCCCATGTTTCGCATCCGTATAGAGCAATCGGCATGATTATGGTTCTATAGACACGGAGCTTTATATTACGTGAGAGCAGTTTGGATTTTAATAGTTTACTGGCTGCATGCCAACTAGCGTTGCCGGAATGTAGTCTTTTGTTAATTTCCTTTGACGTTCCGTTTCTGGTCGTCAGTATCGTTCCCAGATATTTAAATTCTTTGACATTTTCAAATATCTTGCCCCTGACGTTTATATGTGTTCTCTGAGGTCCACCTGCTCTCGCCGTAATCATGTATTTCGTTTTGTCTTCGTTTATTTCTAAGCCCACCTCTTCTGCTGCTTGAATGATGTTTTCACAGTTTTTACTTATAGTTTCGAGATTATCGCCCAAAACGGCCATGTCATCCGCATACGCGAGCACTTGTGTGACCCCGTTCAGGGATGATCCGGCAATGTTGTCGTCTTGTACCTTTCTGAGAACATACTCGGGGACAAGGTTAAAGAGACATGGTGAGAGGCCATCCCTTTGTTTTAGTCCGTCCCGGATTTCGAATGGTTCTGAGAGGTGGTTTTCTATTCTAACTCGCCCTTTGTTTTCGTTCATCCAGATTTGAATGAGAGCAGCATATTTTTTCGGGATCCCCAGCTCCACCACAATATGGTAGAAACTTTGCCTTGCGACTGAGTCGTCGGCTTTTTTGAAGTCAATGAACAGTTGGTGAACCGTCTCTCCGTGTTCCCACTTCTTTTCCAGTAGTTGCCTTATTGTGAACATCTGGTCGCTTGTTGACCGGCTCCGACGGAATCCGCATTGGTAGTATCCCAATATTTCTTCTGCGTACGGTGTGATTCTTGCCAGTATGACATTTGTATATGTTTTGTATGTGATTGAGAGCAATGATATTCCTCTGTAATTTTCGCAGTCAGATCTGTTGCCATTTTTAAGAATGGGGATGACTATTGAGGTTTTCCATTCTTCCGGAATGACTTCCTTGTCCCATATTATTTTAACCAGTTGGTGGATCTTTCGAGCGGTTGCCCCTTCTCCATGCTTCACAAGCTCTGCCGGTATGCAATCGATTCCGGGTGCCTTGTTGTTTTTCAGTCGATTTATCGCGTCTACAATTTCGTCGAAAGAGGGCTCTGGGATCTGGGGCTCGGCTGTATGTACATCTGGTGCGTTTATTTGTGATTGATGGGTGCGCACATTGAGCAGGTTTTCAAAGTACTGCTTCCATCTTGTCACGATATTTTTCGTTTCTGTCACCAGACAGCCATTTGTGTCTCGGATTATTTTGGCTCTGCCTGGGTAGCCATTTCTAATTGAATTTATGCCGGCATACATACCTCTGCTGTTCTTTGCTCTGGCATTTTCTATGATTTTTTCGATCCGAGTCTTCTCCCATTCGCGTTTTTTGGGTTTGAAAAGTCTAGTTGTCTCTTTCCGAATTGTCGCGTATCTTACTGCGTTGACTTCATCATATGCTTCTAAGTGGATCATTCTGAGCCGTTTACGTTCTTCGATCTTTGCCCTGCACTTATCGTCAAACCAAGGTTTGGACTTAGTTGTTTTCTTAAATCCTAATATCTCTTGGGTTGTTTGTTTGATTGTGTCTCTGATCGATGCCCATTTAGTGTCCACACTATTGGCTTCCTCTTCCTCACTACTGTCATTCTCTAGGATGCTAAATCTATTCGTTAGTTCGTCTTGATATTCCGCCCTTTTACGTAGGTCTTTTAGTTTATCAATCTGGAACTTTTTGCTCGTCTCCCGTGACTGTCCATGTGGGTTTGCTGCAAGCCGACTTCTAATTTTGCCCATCACTAGAAGGTGATCGGAGTCGCAATCTGCTCCTCTAGGAGCAAGGAATACAAATAAAAATTAAAAAGAAAAAATAAAAAATTATAATTTAATTAAAATAAAATTTAAAAAAAAAATAAAAAAATAACTAAAAATAATTGGGAATTGGGGATAGGGGATAGGGGATAGGGGTAAGGAAAGCGGTGCGCCTGAGAAGCATACTATGTTTGGGGACATGTAGCCCTTTCTTCATCACTGATCCATCACCAATTGGGATCGGATCGACCTTTTATTGATTTATCTCTTTCACCGATCACCATACTAAAACGCAGGCGCTCTGGAAAATTAGAGATATGGTTATCGTGGAGAATTTATTTATCCCTGGCACCACGGAAAGCATGGTAAATAATAAGGACTTCACGTTTGTTCTTGGATAAGTCCTGTTTTATGCAAGAAAGGGAACGCTTCCGGGGGAATGAACCCATTCTAGAGAGTACTCTCCATATACATATAATTGGGATAGAATGCTCCCGAAATGAGATCATTTTCACTGCACATTGCCCTTGTTGTGTGACCACGAATAATCTTGATAATGCAGTTATCTATTCTGTTTAATCCTGATTTGTCATACAGGACTTTATTGTGATAGTAATTCTTGTATTGGCGGTCTGAGGTTCTATACAGTCCGAGGCAGGAATGCAAACACTGCTTCTCGAACACCCGATATACTGTACCATACCGGGCAGCCATACACTTTTTCATTTTTACAACATTTTTTATTTTTCTTTTTATATTCTTAATTTCTAAATTAAAGGCTAGACAAAAAATGCTTAAATTCTAGCTTAATTATCTTATATAATAACTTACTGGTCCTTCGCAGACGCTCTAAGCTAAACATTACTTAACATTTGTATAATTTGCATTTCGGCGACAGAACTTTGTGGCAGTACTGATAATTAGTTGAAATACAAAGAAAAATTTGAAAAACTTTGTCAATTTTTTGTTTTGTTTTTTTTTTTCTTAAGATTTAACTTACTTAACTTACCTACTTTTTTTTTTTTTTTTTTTTTTTTTTTTTATGTACAAGCACTTAACCTAACTTAACTTAAATCTTATACTACCCTAATTCTAGAAAAGCTAAGCCTATGTAAGCTAGCTGATGATGTATGATTTTTTACCGACTTTGGTACCCAGGTCTTTATATGCCATTCAACCACCAGAACTGTTGACGCTGTCTAATACTATCGTCCCGATCTCTGTGGGAGATAGCCCTACTGAAGCGCTTGAGCTCTTCTTCAGTGCGCGTTACTTCCCGGTCGTAGCACAATCGCCCGTCTACAGATGATCTACTTACATGATAGATCAGCGGAATTCCGGATCTATCCTGTATAAGCCCTTTCATATCCAAGTCAAGCAACGCCTCTGGTGGAACAAAGCCGTTGCGACGCACGCTCTCATAGTACAAGGTGTTTGGATAATAAGCCCCGAAAATGAGGTCATTGGACGACCTTATTGCTCTCGCAATATGTCCTCTGATTAATTTAATCATAAAATTATCCACCCTATTTATGTACGCTTCATTATATAAAGTCTCATTTGAGTAATACTTTTTATAGTCCGATTCCGGTGTCCGATATAATCTGAGACAACTTCTGAGACACTTTCTTTCGAACACCCGAATCTTTTCTATCAAATTTGGACCTATGTTGAACCATACTGGGCAACCATATATGAGCATTGGCCTGATTAGCGTCATGTAGCATATGACTCTTACCCTGCTGTCAAGTTGGCTACTATGAAATAGCCTCCTTGTCATAGCAAAAGTTTTCCTCGCTTTGAGCAAAGCAGCCTCTACATGTCTGTTGAAATACAGATATTGGTCTAGCCAGATGCCCAGGTATTTAACTAAACTCTTGGTTTCCAGTTTATCTCTATGCGGTCCCACGATAACTAGCTTTCGCCAGTTTTTCCTTGTGTCGTACGTGGCTTTATATAATGGAGTTCTAAATAGGATGGCTTCACATTTCTGGAAGTTGATCTTAAGTTTCCAGTCATCGCAATAGCGCTGCACTTTGTTGAAGTCTCGCTGTATTAACCTATTTATGATCGCAACTTTCGGAGCTGTTCTGTAAATTATGAGATCGTCTGCGTACGCAATAGCCTGCGGAAGTGCATCTAATAAGTCGCTAATGTAAATGTTAAAAAGAATCGGAGAGAGTACCGCGGCCTGTTGCAAGCCGTTCTTGATATTATACGTTTTATTAGAGGTCACATTACCACTTTTGACCACGAACCTCCTGTCCTTTGACATATCGTAAAGTACATATAGTAAAGGCTTATGTATGCCATATCTGACCTTTGTAATACAACCCTTCGATCCAGACGGTATCAAAGGCTTTTTCCAAGTCGATCAGACAGGCACCTGTGCATTGGTTTCTACATTTATTCCATTGTATGTCGGAGACCAGTTTAGCTGCGGCATGTGTGGTTTCATGACCCGCCCTAAAGCCAAACTGGTTATTTGGAATAATGCTATTGTCGTCTACCCATTTTAGCAGAGCTTTGTTAATGATTTTTTCAAATACTTTACTGATGCTTGGGAGTAAACTTATCGAACGCATGTTCATTGGGTTTGTACAGTCTTTGCCCTTTTTTGGGATGGGCTGAATGATAGCCGTTTTCCAACGCGTGGGATAATATGCATTATTCAACGCGTTGTTAAACAGGACCGTGTATATATCTATTGCCTTTGGGGGCAGGTGCTTGAGTACGATGTTAGGTACTCCATCTATTCCCACTGACTTTTTGCTTCTTAATGAGTCGAAGATACTCTGGATTCCTTCCCTTGTTATTAAAAGGCTATTAGCCACTACACCATTGGCATTAATGTCAATTGACAGATTATCGTCACTGAATTCCGTAAAACCAGGATTCTCCGATTGCCAATGTGAAATTTCATTCCGGAGGTGCAGGTGATTCAGTCGAATTCTGTCCTCCAGGTCATGGTTTCGGTGAATGCTTTCATTCACCTTGTACATTTCCTGAAAGACAGCTCCCACAGCGTTCGCCTTCTCCAAAGGATCTTCGATCACGAAGAGCTCACTATTGAGGATAGCGTTCTCTGTATCTATGCCAATGTTGGTTAGCAGCTGCTTGTTTACCTCGGTACGTGGAATTTGGAGACACTGAATCTCGTTTTGATTATTTCTCCTGAATATTTTATTTATTTGTGGGAACATATTCGGGTTATTAGTTTTTATAGCTCGAATTCTGTTGTTCCAATACAAATTTGTTGCTAATCTATAATTAGCTTTAAGTAATTGTTGGAGGTTTTTTAATTGAGATTTCAGTGATATTATCTCCTGGTCTTGTCTGTCTGTAAACTGTCTGTGTAATTGTTTTAATTTCGATAGCAGTCTGCTCTTTTTCTTGTGGAGTGCGTTTATTGTTGCGTTTCTGTACATGTTAATGTGATCTGTAACTGTTGTTTTGGGAATTGTTTTGTCCATTGTTCGTTTTACGGTTTCGTCCATTTGTTGAATTTATTTGTCGATTTCGTCATTTGTCAGGTTTCTGTTTACTGGCAGATTCAAGTCATTCGAACAAAGTTCTCTTGTTAATGATCTGGTGAACCGCGGCCATCGCATTGCCCTGTAGTTATAGGGTTGCGGAATCACGAATTCCTCCAGATCTGCGAGCTCGTTCGGAAGCTCTATTACTGCCGTGAATGCACAGTGGTCGCTGTCGTATTCAATTGTCCGTAAACAGTTTGTGTTTCGTCTGTTGGTGTTAAGTAATCTCAGTCGTGAGTCGATTAGCAAGATATCTAAGAACGATCTACCTCTGGGGAACGATGGATATTTCGTAGCTAGCAGGTCAGTTCTATATTCAATATGATACTGATCTAACCAACCAGCCAACTGATTTCCTCTGGCATTAGATATATAATTTCCCCAATTTCTATGCTTGGCGTTCATAGCTCCCCCTAGGATAAAGTAATTTTTGTCCAGGTGCAATTGTAAGCATCGAAAGAGTGTCTCGAGCTCAGCTATAAATAGGTTTTGTTGGTGCTCCTCAGGTGCGTAGACCGCAATCGCATACAAACCCCTTCCTTGCTGAAGGGGTATGCGGACGATACAGGCTTCCAGCACCCGGAACCTGCGCACTTCTCCACTATATATTACTTTATGATTGATCCCTTTTCTAATAAAGATTGCGACACCCCCCCCCCCCCCCTTGAGAGGAGTTAGGTCGATCTCTTCGTATAATATCGTAGTTTTTATGTCCTATCTTATGTCTCTGGTTTAACTTTGTTTCCCCCGCCAGAAGTACATCAGGTTGTTCCTCTTGCAACAGGTTAAAAAGATTGGCTCTTCTCTCAGTTCTTATTAGTGAATTTACATTCACGACAAGAGCTTTTATTGATGTTGTGGTTAGAGGGTTTATATCGACTTGTTATTTAGACTGGGCAAATGCGAGTAGATCTCGTTTATTTGGCTTTGTAGCTGTGTCATCTGTCTCTGCAGATTGAGCAGGATTGCGAAAACGTCCGCTTGCGGTGTTGTTTCAGTCCGTGTGGGAGTATTTGTGGCTACCTGTGATGTAGCCTGATTTGGTGTTCTCCCACCCGAAGCAACTTGTGCGTACGACCGCTGCGATGTTACGGGCATTGTTGTAGTACGAGCTGGCTCTGTGTTTTTTTGCCGGGTCACACTTCTTGCCATTATTTCTCGGAATTTAGGACATCCTCGATAGTTAGCGGGGTGTCCCTCATTCCGACACACTGCGCACTTTAGAAGGGCTTTGTCTTCTACCCTTTCTTTTCCCAGAGGGCATTCTTCTGCCTTATGGTCCTTTCCGCATTTTACGCAACGGCGCTGCATTTCACAGTTAGCCGCCGAGTGACCAAACCTTTGGCAACGTACACATTGCAGGATGTCTCTGCCTTTTTTTAATTTGTCCCATGTGACCATTTGATGATCCAAGACTGTAATTTTTCTTAGACCACCAATCCTACTGTTGGGTGTTAATTGCACCAAAAAGAAGGGTAGCTTGCGGTTTTCCCTTCTTGCCTTGGGTGTGGTGAATGGTTTTACCGCGGTAAACTCGAGATCTTCGTGCTTCAGGTTTTGAAGCATTTCGAGCAGAGCCTCCGGTTCCATTTCAGGGTCGACACCCTTTAATAGAACCGTTACGCTCTTCGTTTGTTTCGGCGTGAACGAGTAAAATTCCGCGGTGGCTCTTTTTAAGACCTCTTTAATTTTGTCGTGGTCTGCCACCGTATATGTTTGAATGGCGTGCCTGTTACCCGTCAGTCTTTTAACTGCAAAATTGTTACCTATGGCTAGCTTACAAAGACTTACCAATTCCTTACAGTCAACATCTATGGTGTTGATTGGTGGCATCTTTATTTTTCCGCTGTTATTGTTGCTTTGCTGCTGCTGTGTTGCTTGCTGGTTCGTTGATCGCTTTTGTGTTGATTGTTGCTGTTGCTGTTGCTGTTGATGGTGAAATTGTTGCTGTTGGCCGACTTTTGGCTTTAGCTTTTGTAGTTGTTGCTGGTTTTGTTCTTGTTCGAGCGCCGCTATTTTTTTCTTTCGGCGTCTCTCTTGTAATCGGGCTCTTGCCATCGCCAGTTTCGCCTCCAATTCACTTATCTCTTCCTCTTCATCCTCAGACTCTGAGGATGCAAGAGAAGCGAATGAATTATTTGCCCCATATATGTTAAAATTGGAGGGGAGGGGAAGCTCACTGTCGTCCGCCAATTGTTGATCTCCTTTATCCATCGTCAATTTCGCGGTTTTGCTTCGCGTCACAATGGAGTTTTTCGGGGCGCCTTTTCGTTTGTGCGTTGTCGTGTTTTTATCGTCCTCCGTGTTCATTCTGGTTCTTTCCAGTTTGTTTTCATTAAAAAAAACAAAGTCGACCTTTTGAACCACGGCGACTTGATTTCTCCTGCAAGCTGAGTTGAACTCGCCTACCGCCTGCTAAGAGTCAGTAAGCTTGCACTCGCGCCAAACGACGATTTAAAGATTGCTTTCTTAACAAGCAATATATTGTTTGTTTTAATTTTCGCGTTTGCGACCGAAGTGTTATCTTTTTATTGTTTTTGTTTTTATTGTCTCGAACACTTTTTGCACCTCACTCAACTGTTTTTATATGCACTTATTTTGATTTTATTTAATGCATTTATACCGGTACACCTGGTAAATACAGATTGCTTAACGAGCAATATATTTTAATTTTTGTTTTTTGCGCTTGCGACCGAGGTGATATATTATGTTTCTTATAGTTGATTATTATTCTATTTTTCGCACTTCACTGCAATATGCACATTTGCTTTTAGGTTTTATTTTAATTTATGTGTTTTTAATTCACTTAGTATTTACAATTAAGTTTTTACGTTTATTATTTGTTTTGTTTGGTTTCTGAATTTCATTGTTTTGACTATCTTCACTGTTTTAATTTGGTCACCACATGTCTATTGAATTTAAACTTTTGGCGTGAACTCGAGTATATTTATTGTTTGTCGCGCTTGTTACATTAATATTTAGTTTACTGGTGTGTCCTTGTTGTCTTTTGTTTGTGAATTCTTAGGAATTGTATTTGTTGTCAAAAATTGCTTTTGACATACTTTTACTTTTTAAATATGTAGTCACTTCATTTTTTAACTGGCGCACTGTTAAACTGGTGTTCTCTGTAAGAGAGTTCGCGGGTGACTGGCAGCCATACACTACTATTGGTGGGATGAATGCTGAGTATGAAATTATTTTCACCTTGGGGCCCAGAAGACTACTACGGAAGAGACTCCGTGTCATTGTATATGCGTTGTTAGCTGCTGTGAGACCAGCTACTGATCAAGCTAGATTCCAAGGTATCTGACTACAGTTTTTACTTGTAGTGGAAGATTATTGCTTCCTGCAATGGAAAATGTTTTCCAACTCCGTTTTGTATCCATCAATAGTTTCTGTTATCTGGAAATTGATCTTTAACTTCCGGTCTTCGCAAAAACCTTTCATTCTATTGCAGTCATCACGCGTCATCGGGTTTTGAAGGTTTTTGATTAGTAACTTCATCGTTTTATTTACTGCCAATTCGGATCGCTGAACTGTCTATAGAACAGTTTCAGCTTGGAGAGCAGAATGCTCTTTTACCTGTACAGAACTACATTCGTTGAGTTTCTATATCGGTTTCTACTGCCTTCTATGTGAGTTAATTGTGGAATAGAACGATTCGTCGTGTTAAGAACAATGTTCTCCATCATTAAAAGACAATGATTAATTACTTCATTATGAAGGTTCCTGCAAATCAGTGGTTACTTGTGTGAAACTGTGGCGGTTCCGCCATTTAAAATCCCCTATAAGAGTTCTCTCCAAGCTTATCATAAATTTCCTGAAAGAAAATTCATCGGTTCATGTATAATACAACCGCATAATCAGGAAACCTTACCCTTGAGTTGGCTTATACCAGCTTCATCATGTGTATCATAAATTACCCGACAAACACATTGGCTGGCGACCTACACCCAAGGGACCAAAACAAATATACGCACCTCTTGGCACCCATTAAATCCTACAGCATAAGCAAATGCCAATAGGAATTCAATACTTATCCTTACCAGTGATGCCATAAACACCATTTCCCGATAATCTAGGCAAAATCCATTAACACCATTTCTTCGATGCGTTGTGTCTATTAATTTAGCCGCGCGGCACATCTCAAACAAAGACCCAATTAGCATCCGACCAGTTTCGGTTTTGTTTGCTTTACCAGACTTGCATCCCATGAATGCACATTATCCCTTTCCTTGTTTAGAGTCTTTCCCATGGCTTTGATCCATAAAAGAACCAGTGTATACACATACATGTGTACTGTGGTGGTCTTCTATATGAGATCTGTTTGGTTACCCCAAAGACAGACTTTATGTCTCTCTCGGAACAGGAAATGCATCCTTAATTTAAGAGAGCCAGTTTCACTGGCTGAATTTCTTTTAACAACGATTGAATATCGTTGCGTCGTTTTCCATCCGCTGACCACCACGGTCATGCCCCTCCCGTTCTGCGCCGGCTGCGGAGACGCGTAAAAATACCCGGAGTCGTGTGGGTAATAGATTTTTAAGTATTATTAAATATAAGTCCTAAGGAAATATGAGAATCTTTTGCTTGTTCTGTTACCAACCGTTTTAAATACATAAACACATCAAAAGAACATTTACTTTTAACCAGTGCGTTTTACGTCCTTTGCGTGGTGATCGTGTTTGTGCGTTTCGTTCGGAGGTACTGTGGAACACTTGGAGGAAGTAGTGGGTGGATGGTAGAATCAGCGTTCATGCCGACGCACAGACCATCCATCGCCACAAAAGTACGCAGCGATACCAAGTAGTGATCTGAGTTTCGAAATGGAGGAGTCGTTTTCACAGTATAAATGCTAAGTTCGGATGTTAGAAACAGATACAGGGTGTTCGCAAAATCACCTCGATCATCCGACACTCGAGTTAGTTCCTTCACGAGTTGAGTCAAATTGCAGCTAACAGCGAACGTTTCGGCTAGCCTTATCGGTTCTATTACAATATACTAACCAATTGAACTATGTACGTTAGAGTCGCCAATAATGGCTACCTCAGGCGGTGGGTGGTTGACCTGTATCCATTCAACAGTCCGAGAAAGATGTACGAAATGAGCCGCGAGTCGATCGGCACTCAATGAGCGGTAGAGACAACCAAGCAGTTTAACAGAACTCTTCATCGCGATTTTCATCCAAATGAAGCCCAAATTATTGGGCTTCTAATGTCGGATAACTTGACGAGTCGAACTGGATCTCGGTTAAGATCAAGATACCAGGTATCGCATTTTACAAGTATTTGCGGACGCCGTTTACGTGTTTACATTCATATTGCTGAAATCGATGAATCTTATATTACTAGTTGAATGTTGACAGTGTTTGACTCGTGGACCCGATTATCCAGGGACGAATTGAGTGTAGTTCGATTTTTTATCAAAACTTTTGAATGATGTTCCTCCTGAGACTTTCGGGTCTGTAAAATTTAGTTAAGATTAGCAATTCATCTCGTACGCGTGGGTGTTGGTCGCTTCTCACACTCTACCAAAACTACTTAATCGGAATACGAACCAATCTGACAAAACACCACAAAATCTTTTTTCAATTCGTCAATTACATGCAATGGCTACTACTACACTTCGTTTACCTACAAATCGCAAACCTCAACTGACCCGCTTACTATCGCTAATCTCTTTGCCATTCACTTCAAGCAATCCTTCACCAATTAATCTTTTGTCACCGACTCTTCCTATTTTGACTATCTACCTGACGTCTATCGCGGCCCACGTTTACGCCATTCCATTGAACCGCACTCTATTGAAAACAGATTACTACAATTCAAAGACGAGTTCACGCTGGGCCCTGGTGGTATACTGCCATTGTCCTTAAATATGTTCATTTGTTCCTTCAGTTCCTCTTTCGAAATTTTTCTACTTATATCTCTCTGAAGGAAAATTCCCCAATATATGGAAAACCTCCTATATCACCTCTATACACAAAAAAGGGGCCAAATGCGTTGTGACGAACTATCGCCATATTGCTAAGTTTTCGTATACACACAAGCTTTTTGCAAGTTTTCTGTACGAAACATTAAGCTTTCACTGCAAACCCCTCATATCTCCTAGACAACAGAGATTTCCTGCACGCAGATCGACAACAACGAACTTTCATCTTTCACACTGTCAGCTGTAGAGAGTGACAAGGAGTTCGACATGGTTACATGGGTTGCTGTCGCAAAAACGGTTTAGAACTTAATGTCGGTAAATATGAGTTTAACCGAAATTTCCGTTCACATATTGACGAGATAATTCTTAAGGACAGCTCAACCCTCGGTTTTGTAAAACGGTGGTCTAAGGAATGCCCAGTGCTCGAATATGTCAAGTGTGGTCCCCATATCAGCAAACACATGGTTCCAGAATCGAGAGCATTCACCGTCGCTTCTTATGTTTCACACCCCGTGGAAACACGACCTGTTTCAAATTAATTAATCTGAAAACTCTGGAAGAATGCAGACTCCTGTCCGATATTCTAGTCGTTCAGCAACTTCTCCCTGGCCCCATCGACTGTTTCAATCCTCTCAACACAAGTTCTTTCAACACAAACTTGCACAACATACGTAATCATCGCCCATTCTACATTGCCCCACCATGCCGCTTACGGTTCCACGAACCCATCTCCCGAATGACACGAAGTGTCAACTCCAAGTCATCCAAGTTTGGCTTTTATATTAGCACCCCGACCATAAAACACTGCCTCCTTAATGTCCCCCTCTACCTTCTTTTCACCCCCCGTCTTATCGTCACCATCGTAGATAAGTTGTCAATCAGCGTGTGAGTAGGACGTTAGAACACACTCACTGCTAGGCCGGCTTGTCGTAAGAGGTGACTGAAGGCCGAGTGGTAGGTGGGGTCCCAACGCCCTGCCGCCAGGTGAAATACCACCCCATCAAGCTTTAGGCTCCTTGAAATGGTCGGGAAAAATCCCTGAACATCTTTCGCGAATTTATTTTCCGTGAATTCAAACCTCGATGCCGGTCTTTTGGAGCCACCTGTGATCGCGCCGGTGCGGTCTTCGATGCGGGATGTGACGTTCCGCCCGCATACTATTCATCCCATTCTACGTGGGCTGGACTGTAGGAAGGCAACCGGCTCGGACGGAATACCAGCAATAGTCCTTAAGAACTGTGGTCCAGAACTATCCACGGTTCTTGGCAGACCCTTTCATTTATCTTATTCACGACGGACCTTTCCTACCTGTCGGAAAACCACTCGAGTTCAGTCAATCCCAAAGAGGGGAAAAAAGTCTCTTCCACAAAATAATCGGCCGATAGCATTACTGTCTATGTTATCTCAGGTGGTGGAAAAGGTCATCAACGCCGAGTTAATTAAGTATTTGGAGTGCCATGGACTTCTGAATGTTCGTCAATACGGATTCCATGGCAGGCAGTCCACGGGAGACCTTTTGACCTATATAACCGATATATGGACATCTGCGATTGAGTGGGGTGGTGAGTCAAGAGCGCCCTCATTAGTTATCCCCCAGGCTTTTGACCGGGCCTGGCATTGCTGAGCAAACTTCGTTCATATGGACTTTCCCAGGGGCTTTGTGATTGGGCGAGGAGCTTCTTCGAGAATCGATCGATCCAGGTTGGTGTGGGCGGCGAGTGTTCGGATCTGTATCCTGTTAATTCCGGGGCGCCTCAAGGGTCTATTTTGGCTTCAATTTTGGTTTTGCTTCAGATAAATGATTTATTGAAGTCAAAGGATAATAAAGTGTGCAGTTTCGCGAATGATAGTACGCTCGTTTCCTGTTTTTAGAGTGATCGACCGATTAGTGCATCGACGTCACACCAGCTGATGTAAAGCCAGATCGATTCTGTGAATCGCCATCTGGACAAGGTCCTGCAGAGGGGAAATGCCAATCTCGTCGATTTCAATGCAACGAAGACACAATATGAAACATTCACAAAGAAAAGTGGATAATCGGTTCCCCAGCTGCCGATCAATGGCCAGGCCCTCGAATCTGGGGAAAGCATGAAATTGCTCGACGTTACGAGCGTGGGAATGTGTCGTGGCATTAATATGTGTCGGACATGGGCAGGTCCGCCTTAGGAAAACGGAGCTATCTTTTTAGAGCCAAGAAATATTTTACTCCGGATCAACTTCTTCTCCAGTATAAATCCCAAATTAGAGCCACTCTCTAATATTGCTCTCATGTTTGGAGCTCTACCCCCAAACATATACTCGATCTACTTGAGAGCATACAGAAACAAGCGATCCGCCTGATCGGGCACTCGGCGCTGACGTCGGGACTACAGCCGCTATCACATCAAAGGCACGTAGCCCACGTCTGTCTGTATTACAGATATTATCACGGGTACTTTTCTTCGGATATTCGTGGTATTATTCCTCATAATTCGGTTTTTATGGGCTCCAGAAGACAATCCAACGGATCGCACCAATTTCCTGTTCATCTCCCAACGTGGCGAAAACCCCAGTATTAGAACTCGATCCGTTACAGAGCAGGAATCCTGTGGAACTGTGGAGACTCTAACAGATACACACCCAATTCTCAGGCAAAATAGTGAGGAGCACCGAACGAAAAGTCGAACAATAAAATACATCAGAACCGTATACCATAGCGATAACAAAAATAATCCACATCAGTGGAGTATAGTCGAGTTTAGAATTCAAATTCGAAACACGGTCAGTAGCCTGATGGGGAAAGCTTAGGTACAATTTTTGGTGATTCAAACTGTCATAGCGTCAGTTCGAATCAGACGTTCTTCTTCACTATTATTTCAAACGCCTTCACTATTATTTCAAACGCCTTCACTATTATTTCAAACGCTATAGAACTCCCTCCCCACGGGAGTGTTCCCGGAGAGTTACAACATATAACTGTTGAAAGGAACTATAACCGTTATTTGATGCCATCCCGGGGCGCCGTGGCGGCGCTATAGGTTCGCCTCTCCCGAGAGAAGCTTAATTAAAAAAAATGTTTTTAATTAAAAAATTTAGTTCGTAAGTTAGATCTAACAATCTTTTCTGTATGCTTGCTCTATTCTAATAGATAGGATGTAGCCCCGTGGCGGTTCCACTAAACGCCACTACCAACCTTCCAAATTTACCTAAAAGCTTCCAGTCCTAAAGCTCCCACAACCCTTTAGCGGATTTTGTAGTTGTCCAAGTGTTCCGCTGAACACTGTTTACGCAGGGAAAAGAAACCACCCACGGAGCGCATACAGTACAAAATACAAACTCAGAAAGGGTTGTTTTAATTGAACTTTTATTTTTATTTTTTATACGTGACTATTTATAAGCCGCAACGTGAAACGAATACACTGTTCTTTAATAGCGCGGTGGAACGCTTACAAAAATGAGTTACATGAGAACCTTTACACACATTGAACAATTTAATTCGAAACACTTAAATAGTTGTTACACAAAACGGCTAGTTCCTTAAACACACGATAATATTTAAAAGTTGGTGAAACCGCAGGCTGACTTCCTCCTCGACATTTCCTTTCTTGTCCTACCTCACAATAGATAATTCTTCTCCACCGTTCGATGTAGACCTTGGTCGCTTTGACTATCAAAATTGGACTAACTTCTGCACTACCCACAAGTATCTGGATACCGGTCGTATCTGTATCTTCCCCAGAGACAATTTCCCATTCTGCCCACTAACAGAATCGTCAATATCTCTGTTAGCAGTATACTAATTCATCCCAGGGGAAATTTCTTATATTCCTGAAAGGAGAAGTCATTCCTTGCATACATCCTTAAACATCATTATCACCATCCGTGGTGGTGATCGAAATTCAGATCGACGGTTGTCGATTGTGTGCCGCCTCTATTTGCATAGCACATCTGGCGCGCAGGCCGACAATTTGAATGGACGTACAGTCCATGGTTTTGTTTAACTTCTTTCGGTTAAAACTAACAATCCATTAGACCTTTCTAATGGGTATGAAATTCGAAAGGGACCGTGGGATCGGAATAGCTCCTTTGTAGGTTTTTAGCCTCATAAATTTTCCGAATTCTCTCGTCGAGATAATTACGGTTGCCTGCAATTTGGTAGCGAATAGGCGATATGCTTTATTGAACTAGGTTGTCGCTCCCTTTGTTTGCTTGACGCATTTGGGTGGTCTTTATGGTAGCTACCCGCACGTGCAGCCGCTGCCCGGCTAATTTACCGACGATAGCGATTCCTTGTAACATCGTGTAGATGTTCAGGATTTCCTATTCTGCAAAGCTGGGATGCGATGCAGTTCGATCCTTTGGAATTTCTCTTGGGAGCCGGATGAATGTATGTTTTTTTTTACCTTTGTTTCAGGTATGCTACAATCGACATGTTGAGCTTGACATTGAAAGCTTTGGGACACTCAGTTCCCTGCTTTTTCCTGTTGGGCTCAACGTCGTGGTGAATGTTTCAGGGCGCTAGCGGGCTTCGTGTGGGCGCGTGTAACGTTTTCAGGGTCGGTATGTTCCTTGAAGGGTAGGAACCCTACCTGGGTGGAATTGTGCGTTCGTAGAACGCTACAACCCCACTGTGCTTTGCTAATGCAATTGCATTACCACCTGCAAGCATTCCACCCACAAGGGCATTCTCCATGCATCAACGCACCATATCGATTTTCCGAAAGAAATTCCTTATAGGCCAAGCATCACCATTCTGAAAGAAAACAATTCGGTTACCGTATCATGTAACCGCAATAATTAGAAAAACCTTTCGGCACCTTTGTTTGCCAAGCAGATCCCAGTGCCTCTGAAAAGAATTCTCCCAGCCTCACATGTGCAACAACAATTGTCTTTACATGGACATCGGCCGGCGGCCTATCTGTCTAATGACACAAAGCAACGCCAAGCGGATGATTGACGCAGCTGCAAACAATCAGCGCAATAGTCGCTGAAACCGAGTCCTTCAGCATTTCCAAATGCAAACAAGAACTCGATTCCTACTGCGGTCAGAGATGTCATAAACATCTAAAACCCCATTAGCATCAGCGTATTTACTTAGCTGAATCTCATTACACACAATGCCGTAGGTCGTTTCTCCCTTTGTTTGAATTCCTTTCAATATTTCAGAATTCGTTTCTCATGATCTCCGTCCCATGAACAAACAGTGATCCATTAGCGCATCGCTAAGATCACCGCACACACACACACCACTGCGTACCAGAAGTAGCTTTCCATTGGTCACTGGAAGAAAGGAGAGATTTCATTCCTTTTTACCACATCATAAAGAAAAATGTTCTCTACTTTTTTGCTTACCTCGAACTGAGGATTGAAAGCAAGTCGGAACTCAATCCTCGAGGAGTCGTAATTCTACCAGCAAGGCGATCGGGTCGTCGGCCATCCACCGTACCGGCGCCGGTACGGTGTATACACACAAGTCTCTGCGCGACTTCCTACGCCAAGTCGGACGTAGTCGAGTAAGCGAGTATCGAGTTGAGAAGGTTTTGTTAATTACTTAAAGTGTGCGCTAACCTGATGCTCTCCGCGATCACCGTCCGCGGAACAAATTGTTCGAACCAGTCAATCACATATCTTCGGCAGCTGCTTAAATCCATTTTACCTTTATTTACCTTTATCGTAAGTTCGTCGCTCCCAGTGCTGTAATCGGACGCGATTTCAGCTTTATTGTTATTTTTGTTGAGTGTTGTGTTTGGGACACGTTACGAATATTAAATGCATGCTATACTCGCATCAGTTTTTATAAAGTTTGTAAAGGCTGAAAGTGAACCTTATTTAACAATAAGAACGAATTAAAATAAAATGTTAACAAGTCGTAATTAAAATACAGTAAAATAAAAATCATTCGAGCATCAAAACAGTTTGTTTTATTTACTTCCGCTTCTTGCGTTTGGTGGACAGTGTTCGGCGGAACAATCACAATTGATGAATTATGATGGGGACTGAAGTGGGCCCCGTGCCGTACGCCGGCACACCATACCTCTACCCCACAACAACACTAAAACTAAAACTAAACATAAAACTCTTCCGTTTCTCCATGCGTTCAAGTCTCCTGCTACACTGTCGTCACAAAACGCTATCATACCGATTAATCCTAATGTGCCTTTGAAATATACTGTGCGACAACCTTTTTTCATCGAAGTAATACATCGAATGTATTTTCCTTCCGGTGCGGGATGCTATTAGATTTCTTTGTCATAAAAAAAATATTGGAGAAATACACCTTCCATAACCTTCGACAAAATACAAGTAAATTATATGGGTGGATAAGAATAGGGATGTGACTCTACCAATCCCAACATAAACTTGAAAAATGTTCAGACATTCCGACTAACCAAAGTCATACCGTTCCGTGTCCGACAATGCATGACAATGTCGTGACAAATGATTGTAACTAAAATCGTCTGGCGATCCAAATGCTGGCTTAAAACAGGACCGCCAGATGCTGACAACCTTCAAAATACCAAGTAATAAAAGCGAAATCAATAAGGCAACAAACGCAAGAAGATTTTGTGATCCTCGTTTGACCTATGCGCGGACAGGATTTTCCTTCACGGATATCTTACCAACATAAACAAAACATTAAGGGTAATATAGAACAGTGTCTATAATGCGGCCCATAACCCACCGAATGGTGAAATTAACAAATTTTCGATGTGCTCGAAAAAACAATCTTGGGTATATAGTAGGTTACAAAGCATACCGCAGAAAATTATTCTTAAAAGGAAACAGCACCCAAGCATGAAAATCAAATATGATATTCATCTGATCGTTAGTCGCATCAGCGGCGAAGATCATGTTTGTTCATTCGGATATGTATCCGCGCCCTATTAGCGTACACGGTGTACAATCGGATGCAGAGTTTTCCTTGGATATGTCGAAAGTAAAGGTAAGTCGCTTGAAAATCACAACAAAAAAAACCAATAGTATATCAACGATATATACAGTGACTAGAATGTTCCGCTTTCGTGCTGCAAATTCTAAACATATATATAATTTTATCTGTATGTTCGCGGGATGTTAACAGTTATATTAAAATCTCATCGCAAAATGATTTATATTGTTGTAGTCATTGTCCAAAACAAATGTTACATATTCTTAATGTGAATGCCAAAGTCGAAGGGACGTCTTGAAACGTATTTACCACATTGTGTAAATAATAAACTGTAGGATATTAAGGATCTAAAGACTGCTTCTTAGTCTACAGTAGAGTTATTAAAAAGCAAATCTCTGTCCAACACTACTCTAACCTTTTTGGGAGGATGTGTTGTGGGGAGCGAGATCGCGACGCCGCACGGATGAGAGTTCTACCTCGTCTCCACAATTCTAATTGTCTGCGGTAGACCGAAAAAAAAACAGCAAAATGTCACCGAGGGGAAAACGGGCGCACCGAGGGGGAAACACGAAGCAAAACTCCGCGACATCAACACAGGAAAAAATAACACACTGATTCAGTTTATTATTAATTTATTGATTATAACACTGTCATTTGGTTTGGATGTATCCAAGTGAAATTGATATTAAATTGATTTTTTAAAACTTTTATAAATGCATTAACTGGCAAAACACCTTCCTCGACACGACTTCACTATTGGGACGCTTCTCCACCGGGCGACGGAGAGCGGGAGTGACATGACCACGACCTGCCCTGTCGGTGGATGTAAAAGGACTCAACGATAATCATCTCGTACGGAGATGATTCGCTTATTGGGGTGAGTTTATGGTGTCGTGGTAGATATCCTCTCCAATAAGGATATCGTTTTTACCTACCGCCAGAGAAACGTAAAGTCTCTCTTGGTGGTATGTGTGCGATTGTTCAGATCTGTGTGGTTAAACGTGCTCGAGGGCAATGGGTAAACGAAGCAGACAGGCGGTAAAGACAAAAGGATCGAAAAGATCATCGTCTATGGAGTGCATCGCGTCTAAATAAATAGACGACGATACAGCGAAGAAATGTGGTAAAAGAAAAGATGAGATGAGGGCATCATAAAAGTCTTAGATGACTGATGCCCTTGTGTAAATATACGAATAGACATTGGGAAAGGTGCTAATGGGTTGGTGGACGAAACAAATCCCGTGCTAGCATTTGTATATGCAGGAAATCCGTTTGTGGGAAACGGATTCTATATTTGCATTGTTTATGCTTTGAATTCATTTGATGCCAAGAGACGCGGAATGCGTATTTGCTTTGGTTTGCACATTGTGCGAGTCAGGGAATTTTATTGCTGGCAGAAAAGGGTCGTCGGCCAATGTGTACATAAAGAAATTTATCGTGCACATGGCGAAGTTGGAAAATAGACGGCGCAATATATATGATCCCTGGTGAAGGTTACAAAGTATGTATTCAAATCATTTTGTTTTCAGGAATTCGTTTAGGGAGATTTGCTTGGCAATGTAGATGCCGAAATTGGTTTCGAATTCCTGATAAGCCAATAAAGAAATCTCACAGAGGATTGGTATACAAAGAGAATGCATGAAAGGTAAGTTTTCATTACAAGGACTTAAAGATCATAGATTTGATCTCTTTAATATGTGAAGCATTTTCAGGTGCCTAATGCGATTGCATTGGCGAAAACGTATGCGTCTTGGGATGAGGTAATGGGAGTTTTTAGGTAACTGTACCGTGGGGTTTGGCGGCACCGTCACGGTACCCCCCCCCCCCCCCCCCCCCACCGGTGATAAAGTCACGAAAAGAAGATAGGGCTGAAGGGTTGCTCGAAGGTTGGTGCAGGCCGGACGCTTAGAATTCAAGGTGACCTGCGCACTTCGGGGGGCGCTGTGTGGTTATGCAGGAGGAACTGTCGTGATGACAAGTTTCTGGTTGTGATATGGCCCTTTGTCGACAAATAAAGTGGACGCGGATATTACCGCTTGATGCCATCAAGGGGAAAGGTGTGCGGCGTGATCCATTGGCCTGTTGTGGGTCGCTTGGCACAGGTTTATCGTCTGAGTAGGTCGGAACCTATCGGAAATCTGCTCGCGTCCGCAGTGACGAAGTAGCGCATGCCGGAAGATGCAGAAAATGGCGCTGGAGGTGTTAACCTGTTGTTGGCGGTGCGTCTAATCTAATAGGTCTAATCCCATTAGGAGCTCGCTGACATCGTATGACGAAGTGTCAGGAGCCGAAATCTATTGGGGCTCGCTGGCATTGTGCACGAAATGCCAGGAGATGGGGCCTATTGTGACTCACTGACAACGTGCTACGGCGTGTCAGTGGATAAGATTGTGGAAACCAAGTCCAGAGTCGGTGGCTTTCGCCCATACGTTTGTATGGCGAATTGTTTGCCGCTGGGACTGGTAAAAGGGGGCGGGCACTCCAGTTGCGCGGCTTACCGATCGAGGGAGGACCAGTATATCGGCACCGGTGTCGACGACGGAGCTCGATAAACGGTAGCTGCGACCTCGATCGAACGGAAACTTGTGAGGAGGTGTCGGCCCGTCGCGCTTTGGGTGAAGGTGGGCGACTTAACTTAGGGGGCTCCTGGTGGGTGGTTGATTATGTCCGACCCCAGGGCGCCCTAGGGAAACGATGCGCGCTCCGAAGTGTGATGCACCTGGTAAGTGTGAGGCAGCGTAGGTGGGCGTGTATTCCCTTTGGTTGCCGCTTGAAGTGACCCATGGTGGCTAAGGGGACGTCGTGAGTCTCTAGGAGGTAAGATCCTTACAAAGGGGTAAGGGGGGTAGAACCGACGTCCTAACTAGTATTTGCTACGCGTAGTAGCTGTGGTTTAGTGAGGAGCCGGGATTTAGAGTGGTGAAGGGTGTCGGGCGGAGGCGAGCGGAGTCGCGAGGATTCCGCACTTGGCGGGCATGTGCGCCAATATTTGGAAAAGGGCCTAAAAAGGTGAGCCGAGGCGAATTTTGCCTGTATTTAAGGAAGGCCAGAAAGGGGTCGAAATGTGTCGAGCCAGCGGTGAAATGGGGCGTCCTATTGATTGTGTGCTACGCGGAGAAGTTAAAGTGTGATGAGGAGCCGGTGTGGGGTCAAGCGAGGTTGGGTGGAGTCGAGTGGATTGGATGTTGTCGAGCAGAGTCGAGAAGAGTCGCGAGTAGTCGAGAGAAGTAGTAAGCGGAGTCGTGTGCGCGCTGCAAAGGGTTGCACTTAATCAAAACCCTGAAGGGGATTACAATCGTTTTTATATTAATAATTTTACAGGTTTTCGAAATAATTATTATTCGGTCATGCGTATTTTCGATCGTTTGCGATTGTATAATCATCATTATATAATATTTTGCGTTAGTTTCAACAATGTTTGTATTTATGTGATGTTGCTCTCTTTATATATTTTCCTGATCTAATTTTGTTTTGATTCCAACCGTTTCTTCTCTAAAAATATATTCCTTTATTTATTTGGGTTCAGTTTTCATCATCATCATCGGCACTACAACCGGGATCCGGTCTTGGCCTTATTTAACAAATCTCTCCACCGGTCCCGAATTCGAGCCGATGTCACCAGTTTAGCACTCCCATGCTCTGGGCGTCCTGGTCTACGCCATCCCTCCATCGCAGACAAGGTCTGCCCCGCTGTCTCCTTCCATACATCCTGCCACAAAGGACTTTCCGGGCAGGGTCCTCTTCGCTCATTCGAGCTAGGTGTCCCGCCCACCGGAGTCTACCGAGCTTGATTTTTCTTACAATATTAGCTTCAAGGTAGATTGCGTACAACTCATGGTTGTAGCGTCTCCGGAATCGTCCTCCCTCACATACGGGGCCAACAATTCTCCTTAAGACCTTTCTCTCGAACGCGGCCAAGAGTTCAGAGTGCCTTTTATTAAGCACCCAGGTCTCGGATCCATACATGAGTACTGGTAAGACCATGGTCTTGTACAGTAGTAGCTTGGATGTTCTGGATAAATTTCGGGATTTAAAGAGCCTTGATAGACCATAGTAAGCTTTGTTGGATTTAATCAGCCGTTCGCGTATTTCTTCTTCCATATTGTTATCGGCTGATACTATTGACCCAAGGTAGTTAAAGGATTGCACTACTTCAAATTCGTGCTCCACTACCCTGATAGTTTGACCAACGTTAGGTCTCCTCTTCGCGGAAGTTGACACCATGTACTTGGTTTTTCCCTCATTAATGTGCAGTCCCAGTTTTTGTGCCGCCTGCTCGATCTGGGTGAAGGATTCCTGTACCGCCGATTCGGTTCTACCGATGATGTCGATGTCAAGTATCTGGCTGGACTTGGTGACAATAGTCCCTCTTGTTGTAACGCCAGAGTCACGGATTGCTTTCTCCAGCGCCAGGTTGAGGAGGGTTTAGTTATAGTTTCTAGTTTTTAGGCTGATAAATTATGTACTCGCTGTTTATTTGTTTGCATTTATTTTGTTTTAATGTTAATAAAAAGTAAAAATTATGTTTAAAACAGAGTAGAACATAATGCTGCGTAATTGGACTATAAAGTATTTATTCAATTCCTTTTGAATGTAATTTGAGGGATTAGATTGGCTTATGTTCCGTTTTGTGAATACATTCCACCTCTCTTAAACTTCTCGAGAAATCCGTAGACTAAAATGTAAGGAAAAAGTGAGTCGATCCATAACCAAAACACCCATATGTGCTATGCTCTACTTACTCATATATTTCCTCGCCATTATAATCTCCAGTCATTAAATACCGACGTGTATCGATACCACCCGTCCCAATACATTCGGTCTTTGTTTTTCACACTGTCCTTTGATATTTAAGTGGATCCCAGAATTTCGTACGTAGAAGGGTGTCCTGTAAAAAATTTTTTAAATTGAAATGCTGTCATATTTGAAACTGTTACGTTGGCCACATAATCAGATTGTATTGTACTTTTCCAGAGCTGTCCTCTCTAAATTGCAGATATTCGCATCATACCGTTAAAAATTTAATAATGAGAAATCCAGAAATTAATCATTCCATAATACCCAGAGATTCATAATTCCAATGGTGTCCTGTCTCAGAAGAGGACACGTACCGTCAAGTCTTATAAAAATTTAATTCGAATATTCTGTCAGTAACATGACACGCAAGTCAATTAAGACTTGCGAAACTTTTTTCCTCAGTCTTACTTCGTCATTCACAACAATGGGGATATATTCTCACACTAATAGCTCCAACTCATGTGCAAGTCACACAGGATGCTGGTATTTACAACAGGACTCACACTCTTTTCGGTGGGTTTTCCCGTGCCACTGATAATTACGAAGCGTACCTGTGAAAGCCATGCAAGTTTCATGACTCTATAGACCCTGACGCTTATACATTCACCGTCCATTTCTTTTGTTATTTATTCTCCTTTCCGATGATCAGATTGTCAGATGTGATTTATTGTTTATTCGATCCTTTTCCTCATTCAGAGATATAGGAAGCTGCATCATAAAAGATCCAATCTGGAAAAAAGCAACATTTCCAGGGTGACCAGAAGATTTCGCTTAAAGGCGATGAATACCAAATTGTCCTGCATCAGAATGCAAACGAAATAGTGAAACGTAATCAGTTTTATTTTAAAACAACAAGTTCCGGAAATAAGATGGATGTGATAGGAAGTAACAATGCCTCAGATGGAGTCTTGCTAGATGGTCTGAGATTGGAACAAACAAATCAGGATATGAGTTTCAGTGACGCGTCGGGAATCCTTAACATTTTCTATCCTTTTTCCGTCCAACTTATTTTTGCCTTTAAGTTATTATAAAGCATTCGTATGAGATGCAATCCAACTCATCCCGATTCTTGCTCATTTGTAAATGCATCGTGGCGATGGTTGACACAGGTCCTTGTTGTCTGCCGCCGACCGAGTACCAGGAATCTCTATTACACAGCGACTGCGAGAGGATAAAGTTTTCCCTTCTTGCGCACGTAGGCAATACGAAACGTGATTTTCCGGAATATTTTCGTAGCTCGTCATCCAATTATCATTCTGTGCGAAAATGAGTTTTAATTCCGAAAAACAGACGGGACAATCCTTCCGGCATGTCATAAAAGTGCCTGTTATTTTTATTGCTTAATTGTAGGAGCGCCTATCATCCGCCATCGTTGCAGTTTACCCAAACGTGCCACGGCCCTAATTGCTATATATCTACTTCCTACATCACTATTAATGAGCTCATCATCAATAATTGCCGGAGACATAGGCCAACTATTCATAGTCTAGCCGTGGCACATAGAGTGCCTAACAAATCCCTTGGATACAACCATCCGATATGATCCTAATTACCAGAGCCTGAGAATTTGCTGGGCGTATTAAATCGTTATGGACATTCCGAATGCGGGTCAGTGATGTGTGCATCCTAAGGGTTTTTGCATCTATCAATATATATCCGAATGCCTCTACATATAGACACACATGAAGGACTACCAATCAGAGTAGCAGGGGTTGGCCTTTCTCACAAGGATCACATTCTGTAATTTATATGGATGTCAAGGGTATAAATTTCAACTGCTGCATTAATTCCCGACAAGAATTAAACTGTCACATATATTTAAGGCGGCATATGTCACATTTTATTTGCCCTATCAAACCTGATTTATAACATTCAGCCACGAGCAGGAGTAGCTAAAACCGAAGCACAAGCATCAGCCATACCAGAAGCACATGTGCGACTCCACCACCGGAACACAATCTAAATATTCGACCATCTGAAATTTTACAATCGGCCCCTTGATGGTGATTTCCTAAAACTCGACAAACACACAAATACTCCCCAATACTCTGTTGCGGGGCGGCCGGCGATACAATGCCCAGGGCTGCAGTGCAGGCTCATTGAGCTCTCAATGCCACTTAACCATAAATCGCTACTGTTCGAATGGATGAAATTGTCATGAGGTTTTTGTTTTGGTGACGATGACCATAGTGATAATTTATCACAAACGACACACCCTGTACAGACGCCTTCGCCTCGGCCCCACATACTCGACGCAATTTGAATAAAATTCTGTGCGGCTTACTAAGTGAACCGTGCATTCGTCATTCCACCAAGGATCGCATGCCACTCTATGCCGACAGCGCTGGTCTTCGATTTGCCTAAAACGGGCGTTTACGACAGATTGCGATTTTCCGTAGACCCGTTTCAAAGACCGTAAGGTAATCCCTGTAGGCGCCCTTAGGCCGCCCACTACTCTTATGTGCATTTTTATGCATATTTGACACAGGCTGTCAGGAGAATATTAACGACGAACGAGAAAGTCGAGGTGGAGATAAAGCAGCAAGATACCGAAATGGCGTGGCACGTTCAGGTGGGGAGGCAGTGCGCTCTCTAAATACAAGGAAAACACGGGCCACTACAGCGACATAATTCCTACGTCCTTATCCCTAATGAGGTAATTTAAGATGGTTTCAGTTCATTATCTATTTGTAATTATCCTAATGGCTTAATGGGGGGAATTTTCACCTCCCCATTCGTGTCCTTGTTCTGCTATCTGGCATTAGAGTGGTAATAAATGAAGGCTCGTGGGACGACGTACATTTACAAACAGTTCGCTTCAGAGGTGACGCTACAGCAAAAATTTTAAATTTAATTATTTGACAAGAAATCGCAACGATGACAAATTTATTACTCAGGCATGGCTGTCTGGTATGTCTTAAAATAAGACGAATGGTTTTCCATAAAATAGATAACGTCACTTTATAACTCTTACTGGAAATTTTAAAAACTCTAACGACCTTAAAGGGGATGTGACTGCGTAAAATTATTATTATGCCGATATATAAGGACAATTATCTGTGGAATATAAGGAGAGTATATAATAATTAGGGCAATAGAGTCCTGGATATAAATCTAAGCAGTAATTATTCTGTCACCGTCCAACCAGTAGTTTGATTACAATTTTGTAATAAAGTATTTATAAAAATCTATATAAATAAGTAAAAAAAACTAACGAATAAATAAAAATGAAATCAGATACTTAAACTAAATATTATACCTACTTTATCAAATTAATTTTCTAACATTTCTCAATCGTTTACGTTCTCTGCCTCCTGGACAATGCTTTGGCAATTAAAGCTTACAATAAAAATCACTTTTATACACGCATAGTTTTTTCGAATAGAGACGATATGCCGGGTTTCACACTAAAGAGGTGTTTTTTTTTTAAATATGATGCGATGCTGATACTTTTTAAAATTAAAATGAACGACGATCCAATACCAATACTATACTATTTCATAGCAATCATAATATCATCGATATGTTTAAGCCAAAAAACACCAAGAAATTTTGCATTGAAGTGACAGCAGAACTTCAAAAACAAATTCAATTTTATCCAACATTTTGAATTTGGTTACACTCGCAATTGCAGAAAAGCAAAGTGATCACTAATTACCAAGTTTCGTTGAATCCTTTGCACAATAACAGAAGCTGTAATCTGATATTTATATAATATATCGATTGATATTAATGAGGCCTTGGGGGTTAAATTTCTGACTCCATGTTAGGACGTAGCCCCAATGAAACCCAAGTCCTCAGTTCTTGGTCATTAACTCCTTTATTTAACTTTAGTTCACACTTAGTAATACGGTAACTTAAATTAAAACTTAGTTCGTAAATATTTTAATGTTGCTGGTTATGTATCCTTAGCAATTACATGAATTAGATTAAAACTTAGTCCATAAGTATTTGAATGTTACTTATTATGTACTCAATGCGAAAATTGGAATTGGAAAGGAAGATATTTTCCAACCAACAATAGGTAAAGAAAGCCTACATGACGTTTCAAATGATAATGGTATTCGAATTATCACGTTTGCAGCGTCAAAAGATCTGGTAGGGAAGAGCACGATGTTCAAGCACAAGCAAATCAATAAAGCCGCATGGATATCACCCGACGTCGTAACGCGTAACCAAATAGACCACTTCCTCATAGACAAAAGACACCACTCGAATATCCTTAACGTAAGATCATATAGAGGTGCAGATTGCGACTCCGATCACCTTCTAGTGATGGGCATAATTAGAAGTCGGCTTATAGCAAACCCACATGGACAGTCACGGGAGACGAGCAAAAAGTTCGAGATTGATAAACTAAAAGACGATACGTAAAAGGGCGGAATATCAAGACGAACTAACGAATAGATTTAGCGTCCTAGAGAATGACAGTAGTGAGGAAGAGGAAGCCAATAGTGTGGACACTAAATGGGCATCGATCAGAGACACAATCAAACAAACAACCCAAGAGATATTAGGATTTAAGAAAACAACTAAGTCCAAACCTTGGTTTGACGATGAGTGCAGGGCAAAGATCGAAGAACGTCAACGGCTCAGAATGATCCACTTAGAAGCATATGATGAAGTCAACGCAGTAAGATACGCGACAATTCGGAAAGAAACAACTAGACTTTTCAAACCCAAAAAACGCGAATGGGAGAAGACTCGGATCGAAAAAATCATAGAAAATGCCAGAGCAAAGAACAGCAGAGGTATGTATGCCGGCATAAATTCAATTAGAAATGGCTACCGAGGCAGAGCCAAAATAATCCGAGACACAAACGGCTGTCTGGTGACAGAAACAAAAAATATCGGGACAAGATGGAAGCAGTACTTTGAAAACCTGCTCAATGTGCGCACCCATCAACCACAAATAAACGCACCAGATGTACATACAGCCGAGCCCCAGATCCCGGAGTCCTCTTTCGACGAAGTTGTAGACGCGATAAATCGACTGAAAAACAACAAGGCTCCCGGAATCGATTCCATACCGGCAGAGCTTGTGAAGCATGGAGGAGGGGCAACCGCTCGAAAGATCCACCAACTGGTTAAAATAATATGGGACAAGGAAGTCATTCCGGAAGAATGGAAAACCTCAATAGTCATCCCCATTCTTAAGAATGGCGACAGATCTGCCTGCGAAAATTACAGAGGATACAATCACATACAAAATATTAACAAATGTCATACTGGCAAAAATCACACCGTACGCAGAAGAAATATTGGGAGACCACCAATGCGGATTCCGTCGGAACCGGTCAACAAGCGACCGGATGTTCACAATAAGGCAACTGCTGGAAAAAAAGTGGGAATACGGAGAGACGGTTCACCAACTGTTCGTAGACTTCAAAAAAGCCTACGACTCAGTCTCGCGGCAAAGACTCTATCATATTGTGGTGGAGGTGGGGATCCCGAAAAAATATGCCGCCCTCATTCAAATCTGGATGAACGAAAACAAAGGGCGAGTTAAAATAGAAAACCGCCTCTCAGAACCATTTGAAATCCCGGACGGACTAAAACAAGGGGATGGCCTCTCACCATGCCTATTTAACGTTGTCCTCGAGTATGTTCTCAGAAAGGTACAAGACGACAACATTGCCGGATCATCCCTGAACGGGGTCACACAAGTGCTCGCGTATGCGGATGACATCGCCGTTCTGGGCGATAATCTCGAAACTGTAAGTAAAAACGGTGAAATAATCATGCAAGCAGCAGAAGAGGTGGGCCTAGAAATAAACGAAGGCAAACCGAAATACATGATTACGACGAGAGCAGGTGGACCTCAGAGAACACATATAAACGTCAGGGGCAAGATATTTGAAAATGTCAAAGAATTTAAATATCTGGGAACGATACTGACGACCAGAAACGGAACGTCAAAGGAAATTAACAAAAGACTACATTCCGGCAACGCTAGTTGGCATGCAGCCAGTAAACTATTAAAATCCAAACTGCTCTCACGTAATATAAAGCTCCGTGTCTATAGAACCATAATCATGCCGATTGCTCTATACGGATGCGAAACATTGGCTCTCACAAAACGGGAAGAGAATAAATTCCGCGTATTCGAGAATAAAGTTTTAAGGGGTATATTTGGCGGTAAATATGACGAGGAGTCAGGACAATGGAGGAAACTGCACAACCACGAATTGGAAGAGCTATACCGCAAACCTACAATAGTGAGAGTGATCAAGTCGCGAAGATTAAGATGGGCCAGGCACGTAGCGCGAATGGGCGATGATAGGACCGTGCATAGAATTCTTGACGGTAAACTAATGGGGAAGAGACCGACAGGACTGCCGCGACGGAGATGGGACGACAATGTTAGATTGGACCTCGAGGAGATCGGATCGGATGGTCGAACGTGGAAGGAGAGCGCACAGGACAGGGAACAATGGCGGAGCCGAGTCGGTGGGGTCATGAACTTCCGGGTTCCTACAGGCCAGTAAATAATAATAAAAACTTGTTATGTAGACTTAACAATCACAAGATTAGATTTGAATTAGAATTATACACTTAGTCCATAAGTATTTGAATTAGTTAGGGCACACACTAGGTAACTCAATAATTTATATTGTAAGTGAGGCTGGTGGCTAAATTATTCAATCGAAAGTAGAATCAGGAATGGGCTTAAGACATCCTACCACTGTTGGCTATCAATCGCGACTCCTATCCATTTGCTATTGTACGTGAAGGACAAGACTTGCCTCCACGGAATCTAACTGAAGACTGAAGATTCCCTCCGAAACGACAGAATACCAAATTTCATCCATCGTTTCGGTTACCAATGGGGGATGATCTTTCATGGTTGGTGATGTGCACGCACGCTCATGCTGTATGTCCATGAGCATGCGAACCATGGATATTCGAATTCCATAAAAGGAAATGTTTGCATCTCGGCAAGTATCATGAAGACGATACCTGGGGTGTTTACTCGATCAGTAACTGTGTACAGCATTTACACTGATTGTGCACATATCGCTGGCGTCTGCTGATATGGCTTGCCTTGGGTGTGTGTGGGACAAATGGACAAGTCCGTGGATTTATGTCGGTTACGTAATGTCGTAACCGAATTGGATTTTAGGAACATGCTGCATTGTATGCAGGCATGCCCCTGGGGGAAATGCTTAAAGGATACTAATGCGTGTTGATCGGTTTACCCACCGATGTGGTTGTAGGTAAAAAGGAAAAGAAGAACTATCTCTTGCACGTGTGCGGCGGAATTCGTTCAGAGACATGTGCAATGAAATGGTTAGGGTCATGTTCGTTGCTTGGTGGTGCAACCAAATTGCTTTTAAGGAACATGGTGCGTGTCATGCGACCATGCCCTTGTGGAAAATAGTTATTTGTTGCTAATGGATTTTGCATCAGCGAAAATTATAGTTTTAAAGCATTTCAGGTGATAGTTTGTACAACTATGGAAAGCTGAGTAAATGCCAGATGTTTGGTGCTCTAGGAAGCAGTTTATTGAATAATTGGTAGGAGGGTAAGTAGTGGCGTTCAAAGGAACCACCACAAGGCCACTGCATTTTACCTGTACCTGAAAGTTCGTTGAACGAACTACATCTATAGCGTTTGCGACGATAATGAAGATCGTGTGATTCGAACCGACGCTATCACGGTTAGAATCACTAAAAGTTACAACAAAAGCTCAACGCATCAGGGCACTGCCGCCTGTACGGATTCGATTTATGAACTCAAGTACCCTTAACTGATGTGGAACTGCTATGTATATTGTTACCATGGTATACGACTTAATGGATGTGGTTTGATTGTTCGACTTACTTTTGGGTAGTGTTATTCTTCACTATTAGTCGTGTGGGTATCTGCCAGAAACGGCACACCACTCCCTTCACACTAACTTTTGTTACGATCAACTTCAAAATGCGGACAACTGAGGTGGAGCGAGCGAGCGAGAATGTGATGATGATGTTGAATAACGCATTTATTGTACAATGAATTAACACATGTTGACTTAGGAGTAAATGCTAAATCCTATTTTACAAACTTTTCTTATTAATTGACTTAAAATAATTGACTAGCTCTACACGAGCACTCTAAATTACACCATACAAGTTTGTGTAATGCCTTTCGACGTACAATAATATTTTTATATTTTTATATTTTTATATATTTATATTTTTATCCCTTTTTTTTCTTTTTTTTTTTAAATAATAATATAAGGTAAAAAAGTTTACAAAAAAAAAAAAATAGTAACAAACATATTAACAAAAATGTCAACATAAAGAAATTTTAAAACGAAAAGGAATCTGAATGAAAAATGGAAATGAAAAGGAAGAATAAATAAATATGAAAAGGGAAATGAGGAATGGGAAGGGAAAGCGTAACGTCTGAAGATCTGACTATATTTGGGGATTTAACCCCTTTCTTCATTGTCAATCCACCACCAGTTGGGATGGGATCGGTCATTTATAGATTTATCTCGATCGCCTCTTGCCATGCTGAAGGGCAAGTGAACTGCAGTATTTGATATATCACTGTTATAAAAAATCCGTTTGTCCCTGGCACCACGAAAAGCATGGTAAATAATACGGACTCTGTGCTTGTTTTGGATAAGACCTTTTCTATTCAACAGAGGGAACGCTTCTGGTGGGAAAACCCCATTTTGGAGTGTATTCTCCAGGTACATGTCATTGGGGTAGTATGCTCCCGAGATAAGATTATTTTTGCTACACATTGCCCATGCCGTGGACCCCGAATAATTTTGATAATGAAATTGTCTATCCTATTCAGTCCTGATTTGTCATACAGTGTCTTCAGGTGTTCTATGTAACCCGAGGCAGGAACGCAAGCACTGCCTCTCGAACATGCGAAACTTTTCCATGCAGGATGGGGAAACGTTAAACCATACCGGGCAACCATACACTAATATTGGACGAATAAATTCTGAGTACGAAATTGTTTTTACTTTTTGATCTAGGAGACTATTTCGAAACAGACTTCTTGTCATTGCATATGCCCTTTTAGCTGCGGAGAGGGCAGCTGCTATCTGCTTATCAAAGTATAGGTATTGGTCCATCCAGATACCAAGGTACCTGACTACAGTTTTCATTTGCAGCGGAAGATTATTGCTTCCTACAATGGAAAAGTTTTTCCAATTATTCCTTGTATCTCTTGAAGGTGTAGAAAGAAGTGTTCTGAAAAGGATGGTTTCTGTTTGTTGGAAGTTAATTTTCAATTTCCAATCGTCACAAAAGCGTTTGATTTTATTGAAGTCGTCTCGAAGAAGTCTGTTAATGGCATCGATGTTTTTTTCCTGATCTGTACACCACAATATCGTCGGCATATGCAATAGCATGATTAAGAGACCCAACTAGATCACTAGTATAAATATTGAAGAGCACGGGAGAATTCGCGACTCCCTGCTGTAAGCCATTTTTAATATGGAAAGATTTATTGGAGATTTTGTCCCCACATTTTACCACAAATTGCTTATCCATTATCATATCGTAAATGATGTATAACAGATATTCGGGCAAACCTAGATTTGATAGCTTATATACAAGTCCTTCTAACCATACAGTATCGAAGGCCTTTTCAAGTTCAACCAAATATACTCCTGTACATTGTCGTTTTACCTTGTTCCACTGTATATCGGAAACAAGTTTTGTAGCTGCATGAACTGTGTCGTGCCCCGCTCTAAAGCCAAACTAGTTGTTCGGAATAATGTCGTTTTCATCATACCAGTTTAGCAATGCCTTATTTATGATTTTCTCGAATATTTTGCTAATGTTTGGAAGGCGACTAATCGAGCGAAGGTTAGCGGGATTGCTCCTGTCCTTGTACTTTTTGGGGATGGGATGGACTACTGTTTTTTTCCAACGTCTTGGAAAGTATGCATTATTTAGAGCGTTATTGAACAAGGTAGTGTAAATTTTCACCGCTTCCGGAGGCAGATGTTTACGAATAGTATTCGGAATACTATCGGTTCCAGGGGAGTTCTTGTTTTTAATGAATCTAAGGATGTCCATCAGTTCATTCATGTTCACAAATATATTTGTGTGCAAATTTCTAAGCGGCGCATCCGCTCTATTGTTTTCACTGAAGGTAGTAAAAGTCTTGTTGTCGGAATGCTAACTTTGCCGTTCATTGTGTAGCGAAATGTGGTTTTGGATAGCTCTGGTTTCGATATCGAGGTTAGAATGAATGGATTCATTCACTTTGTGTACTGCCTCGAAACAGGCGCCAATGGAGTTCGCTTTCTCATGCGGATCCTCGACTACTATTAATTCTTCGTTGGAGTTAATGTGTTCCGGGGTGAGATCCTGCGTTCAGCAATATTTGACAATTCTCGGGAGTCCTCGGGACTCGAAGGCAGAGAATGTCATTATGATCTTTTCTTCTAAAAACTTTATTTATTTGCGGAAACATATTCCTACCACTGGTTTTAATGGAGAGAATTTTGTGTTTCCATTCTTCAGTAATTACTGATCTGTAGTTGTCACGGATGAGCTTTTGAACGTTTTTAATCAATGACTTAATTGTCTTTATTTCTTGGCTATAAGCATCGCTAAACTGTCTGTAGAGCAGTTTGAGCTGGGAGATCAGAGCGCTTTTTTGTCTATACAGGGCATCAATAGTTGAGTTTCTGTATCTATTAAAATGCTCCTCCATGTGAGCCGCTTTTGGAATGGAACGGTCCATTGTTTTGATGACAATGTTGTCCATCGTTGAGATATAATGGTCTATTTCCTAATTTCGAGGGTTTCTATTAGTTGGAGGGTCTACGCCATTGGAGCATAGTTCTCTTTTTATTATGTGATCAAAGCGCGAGCAATGTGCTTTTCGGAAAACGAACGAATGTATCTGGTCGTACTGCTCAAGTATTGCGTGTTCGTTTGGAACATGTAAAACGGCGCCGAGGCAGTGATGTTCACTATCATACCCGATTGTGCGAAGGCAATTTCTAGTATTTAGGCCAGTGTCTAATAATTGTAGTCTCTCGTCCACCATAAGTAAGTCGAGAAAGGAGTTTCCTCTTGGATAAAATGGTGTACTTGTAGCGTACAATTCTAGTTTATAATCTGTTGCATTTGTTTGCCACCAGTTGAATAGTGCATTACCTCTTGTGTTGTGATATCACTCCAAGCACTGTGTTTGGAGTTGAAATCTCCCGCCAGAACAAAATAATTGTTTACCGAGTCTAACTTGAGATTACGAAAAAGGACATCCAGTTCGGTGATAAATTGCGAACACTGAGAAGCTTCAGGTGCATTCACGGATACCACGTATTTGTGTACATCTGTGCTATAAACGACCTTGTGATGAATGGCTTTCTTAATTAGGATAGCAACTCCACCTCCTTGTGTGACGTGTGGACGATCTCGTCTAATGACTTTATACTTTTTGTAGCCCAATTTGTGCCTCTGGTTTCGCTTGGTTTCGCTAGCTAGAAGCACATCAGGGCGTTCGGCTTCAAGCAGGTTACCGAGATTATCCCTCCTTTCCACGTGAATTAGTGAATTCACATTCACAGCAATAATTTTTAGTGTTAAATTAGTTGGATAGTTCATCGTGGTATGTTGCGTTGTCTGAGAACAAGGACGAATAAATAATATCTATTCGGGCCGCTTGTTCAGTCAGTTTTTTTTTTCAAATCCAGCAATCTGTCCTTGGGTTGCGTGAAAGTTCCGGCGCCGTTGTATTAATTGCATTACTAGCCATTTGAGAAAATGATATGCTAGGTGCGGAAGATTTTGTGACATTACTTCCATGCGCCGCGAAGTTTGAGTTTAATGGACTACCGGCAATTTGAGCGAATGATACACTAGGTGCAACAAAGTTATTATAAGAACGAACCTTCATTCGTTTGTCTTTTTTTTTTAAATTCCAACTTCGCTTTTCATCATCATCGGCACTACAACCGGGAACCGGTCTTGACCTTATTTAGCAAGTCGTGAGGCTTGTTAAATTTTCCATAATGATTTGTTTTTTTTTTTGGGCAAGGTCATTAGTCTTGCGCCAGAGGCTCCCCGACGGGGAATCGAACCCCGGTCTCCTGCGTGACAGCCGGGTATACTAACCACTATACTATCGAGGAGCAACTTCGCTTTTAGTTGTTAGAATTTCGGACAACCTCTAAACTTGGCCGGGTGACCTGTATTTTTGCACAGGACGCAAGATAGTTTGCTCCTATCCTGAACCTGTTCTTTGCCCAAGGGGCATCCTCCGACGGTTGCACCGCATACACTGCAACACACGGTCAACTTTCCTTATTTTTTCCCAAATTATTGTTTGGTGGAAAATAACTTTAATATTCCTAAGTGCATCGACTTTGCTGTTGAGACTTGGGAAGACAATGAAGAACGGGAGAGAGAAGCGGAGAATGGTTTCACATCAGTAAATTTTAAACTGCCATTTTTGACAGTTTGTAGTTCCGAGAAGAGTTCTTCCGAGGAAAAAGAGGGATCAACTCCTTTAAGTAACATAGAGATAGTTTTCTCCGATTTAGGTGTGTACGTGAGGTACACACTACTTGCTTCCCTTAGAGCAGATTTAAATTTATGATAGTCATCTAAACTATCACATAAAAAACTTATTTTATTATTACTTAAATTTTTCGTTTTGAAATTTCTGCATGTTAACTTACCCAATTTAATTAGGTCCTTAGCATCCATAAAGCTAACTATGATGGGAGGCACTTTCTCCTTCTTATTGGCTGCTGCTTGTTGTTTTCGTAGCAGTTGTTGCTGCTGCTGATGCTGTTGCTTCTGCTGCTGTTGTTGTTTCTGCTCTTGCTGTTGAGTGTTGCATTCCGATAAGGCTTCTTTAATTTGTCGCTCCAAATCGTTCTTCTTTTTGGAGAGCTCCTCTTTCTTTTTATATAACTCCACAATACATTGAGCAGGTTCGACATCTATGTCACTCATTTCTCTATTGCTAGTTTAGTGGTCTTCTGTTGCCAGTTCTTTGAATTTATTCCCTTCTCCGGAAGGTGAAGGCGGCTTATCAGGACTGGTCGTTCCTTCTATGAAAGTTTTACCTTAGAGTTGGCTTTATGCCATTTGGCAAGCAGGTTTGGCTGGGCTTTGAGCCTCCTCTTTGAAATCACTTTTAGCACAGATTTTCTCTTTTCCATTATTATTAATTGCCACCGTTAGATCTAATGTTTTATTTGTGAAGCAACATGCAGGCACATCTGCTTTCACACGCATACACACTAACGCACACACAGTTTTTTTTTTGTTGACCGTTTGGCATGTACACGGCGGTAGACACGCCAGCACACACTTCAATTTCCTCTTTGGGGGAGACACACACACACACGTGTACGCGACGAGTATAAATGAAATGAAGTAAGTATGACACTGGAGATCAGTTTGGGATTTTGATTTTTTTTTCCACACTTCACTGGACTGTTTTACACATTGATTTGCAGTTTCTATGTTTTGACTGTCTTTCTTTTTTTTTGGTCGACTAAATCAAATAATATATCTTCACTGTTTTATCGATGGCACTTATTTATAAATAGCTTTTGTGTTTTAAACGCTCCCAGACTCACAAAAACAAATTTTTAATTTCACTCAATAAGCGAATTGCAAACACGTCCGAACTCGGTCACTGTGTCACTCGTTATGCGAGCGAGAATGTCAGAGCAGGCGAGTGAACCGGTGCTCAGCGTAGAAGTCGTGTCATTGTAGTGGTAAAGTTCTGTTTTGCGTATGGGGGTGTGTGTTGTGTCATACAGATCACGTCGGAGTCAGCAGTTATAGTGTTTGCGACGATAGTGAAGTACGTGTGATTCGAACTGACGCAATGACGATTAGAATCATTAAAAATTTAACAAATACTCAACACATCACGCCCCTGCCGCGTAGACGAATTTGTTGTTGCCATGATATACGCCCTTAATGGATGTGCTTTGATTGTTCGACTTGGCTTTTAGGTAGGGCTCACTGTTAGTCGTGTGTGTATCTGCTAGAAACGCCACACATCGATTGTCGCTCGTTAACTAACAAATATTTAAGGTATTGATTGCGTACACGCGTGCGTGTGAGTGAGTGTGTGTGTCCTCCTCACAGAGGAAATAACAGAAAGATGCGGACTTTGCGGTGCAAGTGCATTATAGACCGGGCGTGTGCATATGTTTAATAAACAAATATTTATTGGTTCGATCACATTTGTCATCAAACAAACAACAATTTAAAATTTAAAATCCGCGAGAAAACATTAAAAAAATAAAATGGTCGCACTGACCAAGAACGGAGACCAGGTCATAGGTAAAAAGATAGGGAGGAGGTTGAATCTTCAACAAATCAGACGCGAACGAGGAGCGTGAAATAAATTTTCGTATATATTATTATAGTGGATAATATTTGTCAATTGTATTGTAAAATGTAATGTACAAACCATATAAGAAATAAAACTACTAATACTACTACTACTAAAAAAAGTAAAATTAATGAAAATTTGTTTCCCAGTGATGTTCAGTACTCTGGAGCCGGGAACAACTACAAAGACCTGGCCGTTAAGGAGTCGGTGGAAAATAAGTCTGATGACGATCTCGACAAGATTATCGCCGACCTTATCAAAAAAAAAAAAAAAAAAAAAAAAAAAGGTGAGCAGAGAAATAAAAGCAGTTCTGGAGAAAAGGAACATGCGACGTTTACAACTATTGGCTTCTACCACATGAAATGTCCGATTTTATAGTAAACATTTAAAAGCCAATATTATATTTCTATAAATTTGTATTCAATAAAAATAGGATCTGTTGGCATCTATGACATTCTTCTAACGTGATACAAGGTGCAATATTCCTTTTTAGTAAAAGTGCTGACTTTTTGAGGCAATAAAATCTTCAAAGGCTTTCATGACCTCTGCTCGGTTCCGGAAGACCTTCTGTCGGCAAAATGAATCCAGATTGCCAAAAAAATGGTAGTCCGTGGGGGAAATGCCAGGAGAGTACGGTGGATGCGGAAGAATTTCAAATCCCAACTGCAACGTTTTTGCACCGTTACTTGTGAGGTATGGGGTCTAGCATTATCATGCAAAAGGATCGGGCTGTGACTATCAAAGTCAAATCGCCACTTAAAACGGGACCAGACCTATTCCAAGCCGCGATGCGGAAATGTCTTGAAGAAGGAACACCTCTCCTGTGTGGGAAACAATATCTAGTAGTCTTGCCAAAAAGAAAGAACCAGATAGTCCATTGTCCTATCACCCCATAAACAATAGGGAAAATCCTGGAGAAGAATATATACGGTAGATTGCTCGAAAAACGGTGGAGCCCCACCATACCACATAGCTTCGGAAAATCGCGATCGGCCGTCCGCGCCATGGAAACAGGCGTGTGCATGGCAGCCAAAGCAATAAAAGATAAGAGATGGAAAGGAGAAACAGAGAGATGCGCTTCCGTGGTAACATTGGACACAATAAGCCTCTTTTACTCGGCCAACGCATTGTCAATCACAAGATCTTTTGGTCGAATAGTCGCTCCGCCCTACCTTCTAAAAATCGTCATAAGTTACTTCACCAACCGATGGTCGATGTACGATACGGACGAAAGTAGTGTAAGGGTTTCGACTAGCGCATCGACATGGACGCAGGTTCAGCGCAATACCCCACAACTCTATTGTGCACACTGAATAGATCCTCCAGCAAAACACTCCGATGTATTCCAAAAGTAAAGAAACACACTGTTTTTAGTTGTATTTAATTGTTGCACTTTATTGATGCTAGTCCTTAAGCATTACACTGTGACATCAATTAGTTCTTTTTGTTCTGACTTTTACTCTAGGTTTTATAAATGAGCTATCTTTGACTGCGCGCGCGACGATGATTTTCCACAGCGACACGTTAGATTACTAGTTGTACCACATTTCACGGCTAAAACCACTTTTATCAGAGGGACAATTGTATAAGGTGTTAAAAAATGTAACACTTAAAGTTACGGCTCTTGACTACTCTCCTCGCGTGTAGAAATCTGACTCCTCGATGGCTGTTGCACTCAGCATACCACTAGATGCAATGGTGATATGGGAGGAGCATATCCGATCTTTTCTTTGCTGACGAGCAATGAACGATCGATTTGAGTTTTGATGGAAGAATTTCAATCTGGTCGTGCAGATCTGATTGGGGTGTCCATACGCTGGAAGTGCGGACAACGATCTTGCATCGGCGGTTACATGTGGTGGACAGCGATCATTCTTGCAGCTGTTCAAATAAATGACCAAACAGAAGAGGCTGCAGGCATCGCTGTCGTAAACGATAGCGGCGATCGCCGGATGCAGAAATAGATTTCTGTGTATTAAGTAAACAGAAACGATATTTCGGCGGTAAAACGCTAAGATGCGCGTTTGTTTGCCTTAGCTGATGCAACATGGGAACATCGGTTATTTACATGATCGGTTAAAATCGTGTCGTTACAGGCAATCGATTTTTCTGTGACATTAAGTCAACAGAAAATTTTTTCACCATGGCAAGAGCTAGGGTGGAGATTAATTGAGTTAGCAAAACATGGGACATGATCATTGGTAGGATTGTTTGAATAATAATCATGGTCGTCTCCATTTCGATGATCGGTTGTCGCTCGGACGGTCGAAATTTGGCTTGCAGATGTGCAAACAAGTAAGTTGCCCGTCGTGTCTTTTTGGACCAACGGATTCTTGGAACAAGACCACACAGAAAGATTGGCGTGTGTTTGATGATAATGGATGCAGACAAGCTGAGCCGATCGGGTTCCTAAATGGTTCATGTAAGATGAACCGAAATGATTTGGTCGTATGCATTAATTGATGCCATGGCAAGATAATCATCTTGCCGTGGGCTTAATTTTCAGGTAGGTACTGATTGCAGTAGTGCGGCTTATGATCAGTAATGACATTGCAGGCTGGGAAAAGGGAGTGGGGTTAGGACGATGGGTGGTTCTTCGGATGCCTTAAAGAACCCCACAGTAGAAAACGGTATAATGTCTCAACCGGAGTTCCGCAAGGGGCAGTACTTGGTCCACCCCTGCGGAATATTATGTACGATGGAGTTTTACAAATAAAACTATTACAAGTGGCGGAAATTATTGGCTTCAAAGATGACATTGCGGTTGTAACCGTCGCTAAACACAAAAGCGAGACGGAAGCGGCCACTAAGGAGGCGATTCGACTAATTGAAGACTGGTTGCAATCCGCTGGACGAAAAATAAGTAGCTGACCACAAAACTGAGGTTGCCCTAATAACTAGTCAAACCCGTGTGGAATATGCTAACGTGGGAATCAGAACATTCGTTTAAAAAAAGCTGGTAAGTACTTGGGAGTTGTGCTCAACAGTCGACTAAAATTTAAGTATCTCTCTCAGAGTATGTGAGTAAGAAAGCCGCAGGCGAATGGGCGGCCCTATATGTTATATTACCAATCACCAGTGTACCAGGATATACTCTTACTATCTTGTCAAGGTCAATTAGTCAACAATCAGCATTTAGTAGTTCCACTCGTCTCCCCAAGTTATATTGAAACATTTATTACAGCTAAATTTGAACGGTAACTATATGTAACGCTATAAAAGACAGGCAGTGGTGGCCGGATAAAAAGCTCAATAAAAAGTTTAGGTTTTCTGGCTTTGTAATTCGTAGTAGCCCCTTGCTAGCTTGCAAAATTTATTATATATATAATTATTAGATTTTAATAATTATTAGGATTTGCCAAACCACATTGTGTAAAAAGGAGTGAGTAATATTACTAAATTATACTTAAGTTAACTAGAGAAGTTCGTTGAATAAGTACCGTTCAATCTGTACCGTTGCGTTAATATATAACAAATATCATTGGGAAGAAAATTCAAAAAAATTGAAAGTGAAATACAATTAGGATGTACGGTATACGTTAAAACCATAAGTGTTGGCAAATCAGATAACTTGTATTATCTATTCAAGACTTTTGTAAATTGCTCCCCTTCTTTTCCATCTTCTTCCGCTGTCAATGTGCTGCGACGTTTAAGGGTACTTCGAAATCTGGTCTCTGCGCCCGGTTTTTGAATTAAAAAAAAAGAAGGGTTATATTTTTCTTTTTAATTGGCGCCATTAGTTTCGCTAAGGAACGCTTATTTTGTGAACAACTTAATAAATAGAGTGGTATATACAAGATGGCGCAAAATTAATCACCCTATCGGAAGATATTATAATCGATTTCCTAATCGTGCCGCACCAACTGGGCAAACATTCCGGCGCTTAGCTACTCGACTCGAACAGACTGGAACAACAGGAGACCATGCAGGGCGTGGCCGCCATCGGTCTGATCACTCGGCCGAGAATATCGCGGATGCGGCTGCCGATGTCGCTCAGACGAAGAAACATCAACCAGGAGACGGACCACGCAATTGGGCATCACCAGGCGGACTGTGGCGGTTCCGCCAAACCCCACTGTTCGCTTTCCTGAAAAACCCCCATAACTTTCACCCAATCTCCTAATTTCACAAATGCAATCGCATTATCATCTTAAATGCTACACGCATTAAAGAGATCAAATCTGTGATCTAAAAAGCCCCTGGAAAATAAAACTTACCTTTTCATGCATCTCTTCGCATACAATTCTCCGTAAGAGTTCTTTCTTAACATTATCAGGCAGAGCCCCCATTATTACAACCCAACTCCCATTGTTTCCCGCCAATGCATTTGCATTGGCACCTGAAGACATTTCCTTTTACAAGGACATTTAATGCATACAACGCATTATCTAAAATTCCTAGAAATAATTCTTTAAAGTGCATATGGGATCATGAATACCAAGCCAGTCGGCACCCTTTGTGTGGGTTAAAATCCTATGTCGGACAGCTTGTTTTTACAGATGCCATAAACCATATTCCTACGTAAACATGCATAAGATCCAATTCATCGTTTGTTTTCCCGCTAACAAACAATCTCCAATTTCTTTTACTGCCGCAACTAATTAGCCGACATATTCTAAGGCATGCAAGGGATTCTTTCGGCCACCAATCCCATTAGCACCTTTTTTCCCAACGTCGATAGTAGCGACGACGCATCGCGTAAACAATGACCCGCATTACCAATGGCGCATTTGGTCATTTCTCCCTTTTGTCTTTACCGCCTGTCTGCTTCGTTTACCCATTGCCTTCGAACACGTGTAAACAACACTAGTCTGAACGATATCACACATACCACCATGATCTTCCTTACAAGATCTGCTTTCCTATTCCACCCAGAGAGACTTTACGTTTCTCTGGTGGTAGGTAAAAACGATATCCTTAGTGGAGAGGATATCTACCACCACACCACAAACTCACCCCAAACGAAGCTTGAATTGTTGAGTCAAATTCCATCCCCTGACCACAATGGTCATGCTGCTCCCGCTGTCCGTAGCATTGCGGACACGCGTGTTATACCCCGAGTCGTGGCTAGTGTTGCGTCAAATACGGTAGTGTTTAATATATTCTATTAAAAGTAATTTCACCACTGACCCCTGGTCTAAATACAATAGTGTTAAATGTAAAACCAAAACAAACAATTTAAGTAATAAAGAGGCGGTGATCACCAATTAATGCGTGCGTTTTATTTCTGGTTATTCCTCTACCTGGTGATCGTTCGTTTGCAGGGAGCGGAACACTCGTGTGACACCGGAACCTAAGCGGGGAGTGGATGGATAGTAGAACTCTCGCCCAAGCCGGCGTCGCGACTCTCCTCCCCACAGGACCCTACAGCGAATTTTACTTATACATGTTCCCGTACAATGTGCAACCAGTGTAACAGTTAATGCCTGGTGACTGTCAGTCGCGTGTGTCAAGCCGTCCTTAATCTCAACAACGAAGAGGACAATTTGTGTCGAAAATCATCATGAGCGATGAGTCGCATTTCGACTTAAGCGGTTACCTCAATAAGCAAAATCTTCGTTTCTGGGACACTGAAAACCTGCGTGTGATGCACGAAGAGCCATTACATCCAGTCAAAGCCACTGTGTGGTGCGACGTTCACGCGGGAGGAATGAAGGGGCCGTATTTTTTTGAGGGCGCCATCGACAATACAGTCACTTTTACTGGCAAACGCTACAGCGCTATGATAAATGACTTCTTACTGCCGGAATTGGAAGAGCAGGGCTCTTCATGTGGTCTCAACAAGACGGTGCCACCGCACACTCAGCACGAGCCATAATGGATATTGTGAAGGAATCGTTTCCTGCTCACGTAATATTCCGTTTTGGCGATTTGGCAATGTCAGCAAAATCTCCCGATTTAACCATCCCAGACTTATTTTTTTGGGGTTACTTGAAGTCGCGGGCTTATGGCAACAAGCCTCAGGCAATCGCAGCCCTTAATGAGAATATTCGACAAGAAAGCGGACAGTTGTCACCGGAAATATTGCGGAGTGCCATGGAAAATGCGAACATATGCCTCATAAACGTTCACGGACCTACAGAGGAGTCCCCTGACGACGAAAAAGAAGAATACTATGAGAACGTCGAACGGGCCCTCAATGCCTGCCCAAGATATGATGTGAAAATCGTTCTTGGGGATTTGAATGCAAAAATAGGTCGGGAGCTGGTTTTCAGGCACCACGCAGGTTCCCATAGTTTGCATGAGAACAATAATGACAATGGACTACGAGTCATCGAATTGGCAGCATCGAAAAACTTGGTCGTTGCGAGTACCAGGTTTCCGCGTAAAGATATCCACAAAGCCACCTGGCTATCACCTGATGGAGCCACTCGCAACCAAATTGACCACGTGCTGATAGATCGCCGCCACTCCTCGAGCCTGATGACGGTACGATCGTACCAAGGTGCCAACGTCGACTCGGATCACTATCTTGTTGGTACAGTTTTCCGAGCGCGGATTGCCTTACGGAGACGTATTGGATCCGCGGATCAGGTTCGAATCAACACGGTTGCCTTACGCAATGAGAATACCAGCAACACCTTTGGTCATGCGTTAAGACTCGCCCTCGAAGAGCTCGACGGAGGGAGAGTAAGTCCTGGGGCCAGAATGCCGAGCGTAGAAGAGAAATGGACACTCCTTAAGAATACTGTCATTAGCACTGCCAATTCCATCTTAGGCAGTAGTCGTCGAGATCGGAACGACTGGTTTGATGATGAGTGAAAACTAGCGACCGAACGTAAGAATGCTGCATACCGGGCAATGCAGCAGTCTCATAGGACGCGGGTACGCGAGGAGAAATACAAAGAGCTCAGAAGATCCGAAAAAAGACTTCACACACAAAAGAAAAGTGCCTGGGAAAAAAACCTTGTCTGTGAAATAGAGAAAAGTAGAGAGCGAGGTCCGCACCAGGCGCGGAAGGTCTACCAAATAATCCGCAGTATGACGCGGTACACACCACACTGCACTTACTGCAAGGATAAAGAGGGTAATCTGATCACCGATCCTGAAGGCATTCTGGAGCGATGGGAACTGCACTTCAATGAATTGCTAAATGATCAGCTCACAGAAGAATTGGAGGCTCCACCAATGCAAGACCACGACCAAATACTGCCACCACCAAGCATTGAGGAATCATTAAAAGCCATTAGACAGCTAAAATCAAATAAAGCCCCTGGAGGTGATGGCATACCAGCTGAGCTGATCAAACAAGGAGGGACAGCGTTACATCACGCAATTCACGAGATCGTGGTGCACGTATGGGAGCAAGAGGAGATGCCGGAAGATTGGCGTTGCGGTATAATTTGTCCCATACATAAGAAAGGAGATATCACACTGTGCAGCAACTATAGGGGTATAACATTGCTGAGTACCACCTATAAGATACTCTCCACTATCCTACAAGGTCGGATAGCCCCATACGCTAAAGCCATCATTGCTCAGGCAAATCAGCAATTGATCAGATATTCACTCTTAGGCAGGCGATGGAAAAATGTCTGGAATTTAAGATTCCACTATATCATCTGTTTAAAGACTTCAAGGCCGCCTACGACAGCATAGCCAGGGTAGAACTATATAATGCCATGAGAGAATTCGGCATTCCAAACATTTTGATACGACTTTGTAGGTTGACCACGACCAACGTAACTAGTCAAGTAAAAGTAGCGGGATTGCTGTCCAAACCAATAAACGTCTATAATGGACTCCGAAAAGGGGACGGTCTGGCCTGCCTCCTCTTCAACCTGGCGTTGGAGAAAGCAATCCTTGACTCTGGCGTTACAACAAGAGGGACTATTGTCACCAAGTCCAGCCAGATACTTGCCTACGCAGATGACATCGACATCATCGGTAGAACTGAATCGGCGGTACACGAATCCTTCACCCAGATCGAGCAGGCGGCACAAAAACTGGGACTGCACATTAATGAGGGAAAAACCAAGTACATGGTGGCAACTTCTGCGCACAGAAGACCTAACGTTGGTCAAACTATCAGGGTAGTGGAGCACGAATTTGAAGTAGTGCAATCCTTTAACTACCTTGGGTTAATAGTATCAGCCGATAACAATATGAAAGAAGAAATACGCGAACGGCTGATTAAATCCAGCAAAGCCTACTATGGTCTATCAAGGCTCTTTAAATCTCGAAATTTATCCAGAACATCCAAGGTACTACTGTACAAGACCATGGTCTTACCAGTACTCATGTATGGATCCGAGACCTGGCTGCTTAATAAAAGGCACTCTGAACTCTTGGCCGCGTTCGAGAGAAATGTCTTAAGGAGAATTGTTGCCCCCGTATGTGAGGGAGGACGATTCCGGAGACGCTACAACCATGAGTTGTACGCAATCTACCTTGAAGCTCATATTGTAAGAAAAATCAAGCTCGGTAGACTCCGGTGGGCGGGACACCTAGCTCGAATGAGCGAAGAGGAGCCTGCCCGGAAAGTCCTTTGTGGCAGGATGTATGGAAGGAGTCAGCGGGGCAGACCTTGTCTGCGATGGAGGTTTGGCGTAGACCAGGACGCCCAGAGCCTGGGAGTGCTAAACTGGATGACATCGGCTCGAAATCGGGACCGGTGGAGAGATTTGTTAAATAAGGCCAAGACCAGATCCCGGTTGTAGTGCCGATGATGGAAAATGCGATAAAACTAGTACAAATGTGGTAGTAGTAGTAGTAGTTTTTTATTTCTTATATGGTTTGTACATTAAATTTTACAATACAACTGACAAATATTATCGACTATAATAATATATAAGAATACTAGAAGCCATTCCGTGTTTTTATACGATTAACGTAACGAAACAAATGTATCAACAGTGGCAGCAGCCACTTGACAGATATCATCGTTTCCACTTAACAGAAGGAATTGTAAAGGTCCAGATAAAAATTTCCATTACTCAAAATCATTTTTTTTTATTTAGTAAAAATGCAATTTAAAGACAAAATTGGATGATTAATTTTGCGCTGCCTTACATCCTCTTCTACCTGTTGCAAATTAATAATCTAAATTAACACATCGCTACCCAATAAAACTAGGCAAGGTCTTCCAATTATACATCAATTGACGTCGACATATGCCTTACAAGCTAACGACACGATATGATGTATAAGGAGCCGTTTCCCTTAGCTGCCGGAAGTAATGATCCTGAAAGCGTATTGTCCTTATTAATTCTACTAAGCTGGGAAATATAAAACCCAAGCCAAGAGGAAGAAATCCTTATGCATTGAGATGGTGAACAATAAATAACAGTTATATTCGTTGTCTTTTGTCGACCGAAGGGATGCTTTTGAGAAGTCTCACTCGTTATTTTTCCTGCGCTCGTATCCTTTATTACTTTTCTTATACACAAGTCAACCGGCACATTGAAAATTTTAATGTAAACCTTTATTGCAAAGGAAAGTTTTCCAATAACAATTGTGAAATGTTGGGGAAAAAAGCGGAAAAGTTTCAAAGTTTGTTTGAGGAAAAGAATTTCCGGATACTCGCAAGCTCGGATACTGAATAGAGGAATCTATACATATTGTCAGTGGTCCGTGTTTTGTTGCTGTATTTTTATTATTTCCCAAGATGTCTTCTAGGAATATCTGATACAAGCCCCCTTTGAGCAAAGACCGATTAAAAGTTGGGACTGCCGGAGGTGCTATGAGCCTACATATTGGGTGGATGGTTCGAGAAACGACTGAAAGCAATAAGTATCAAAAGTAGTTATTGAAATTGTTATTTTCCGGTCATCATTGAGGATATAATATGGAAATGCTTTAGAACAAAAGGGTGTTGCATAGTTCATCAGAGAAGTACTGTGCTTTGACGCTTCTTGGGCCTTCATGAAAAGGTTTAATCCTTTTATCTCGTCGTTGAACCAAGTATGTCTTGAGATTCCCTATCAGCCCTGTCGGCTTTACTTTACCTTATGGGCGGCTGTATGTGATTCGGGTTATATTTTTTATCTTTGGTATTGTTTATTGTTGCGGTTGCGGTGTCGTACCCAACGGTGGGTGCTCACTTTGAAGAATGTCACTTGCTTTGTATGAAGCATATACATTCCATGCGGATGTAAGTGAGCAAGGGCAAAGTTTTCACATTGCATGCCATTGTTTTAAAATTTTATTAAAAAGTTTAATGTTTTGCGGTTTGATCCAAGTTTTATTCAAGTTTAGTGAAACGCGGGTGTGGGGACAGTAAGAGACAAAAGTGTTCTGATTGAGAGAAAGACACCCACAGTGCCGCAACAGTTTTCGTCAACATAATGAAATGAGTTTCCGGTAACATTAGAGGAGCTGCCTTCACCGAAAGTTTTTATGAGACTTTTCAATGAGATTTTCATTATTTACAATTTGTTGGAAGACAATTTAATGGTTTTATATGAATTTTTCTTATCCTCATTTAACCGCAAGTATCATGTGTTTCGCATAAGTCCCATAAGGATACCCCCATGATTTAAGTAAATCATATTGTTTGTTTATGACAGTAGTTTAGCTTCCTTACTCGTAAATGTATAAGATTTTTTGGGTTTTCCTGCTTGTTTTGGGTGCAATAAATATTTGAAATTTATGAGAGGTGTACATACGGAACGAATGAGAGTCATCTTTAAGACGTATACAGATTTTAGTAAATTGAAGGCATATCTGAAGTTGGAAGCATTTTTTGTCTTTTTTACACAAAACGATAAAGATATTTTGACATGTCCTTAAATGTCAAAGTTCAGTAGGAGCGAAAGAAAAGGGAAAGGGTAGAGTAAGGAAATATCGATATCAAAATAAGACAAAATATTAGGTGTACAGCTTTGCTTCCGCCGTTTTTTTCCGAAATTCGAGGCTTTATTGTGCTTGGGATTATCGTAATGAACCCATTTTTCGTCCCCAGTCACAATGCGATGCAGAAATGCAGAAATGAGCTTCAGCCGCAGATTTCTTCATATTAAAGCAGAAAATGAAAACCCCCCGCAAATGACGAGAATTTGGCTCGTAAGCTGACATGTTTAATCGAGAATAACTTTATGATGCAGACACAAATCGACTAATATTTCGATCGCGTTATGTTTACAAATACCTACGCTTATTGTATGACATCTATGATCTATTTTTTTCAACTACCACTTACCGCTACAGCCATCTATTGCAAAACGGCGGAAGCAAAGCTGTACACCTAATAATTGATCAGAGGTTTATAACTCGGCCGAATACAATACTAAATTAGCTCGTGCAACAACCTCGCAGTAACAGTTCTCCTAGGACTCTGGTAAGAGTGTGACGGTTCTTGCGAACGCCACTACTTATCTGCTTATCTACCACCAGGTAACCCCCTTTTCATAAGCGTCCTGTTCCAATAAAGCGTGTACTCACCTGCAGGGGTTATTCCTATAACCACGAAAAACCTGTAAAGCACAATGTCTGCTGATACGAAAATTATACCAGCAACAACAGACATTCCCTACATGGGCACATAGAAACCTGAAAAGCATGATTTACCTGCTCATAACCACCAACCACCGCTGCAATGCTTAACCGCGCCGAAGTAAAGCACCATCAGCAACACAAGCGTTTCTATAAGAAGGGCAAATTGGTCGCACATCTAGCAACCAACATTGCATTAGTTCCTACCAACGAAATGTCTCCTAAGAGGTCGGCTACAATGCCACTAGAGATATTTCTTCCTTTTGGTTCGTTCATGCAATACCCACATCGGTCGCTAAATCAAGCCATGCGAATTGGAAACTCGCACCTGGCAGCAAAAAGGCATCGAGAACTCGCCAGTGTAAATACACACACTACGGCTCGACCTCGGTTGATGCCAACAAGAACATGCGCACGATCAGCAATCATGCTACACGTAGTCACTGATCGCGTATGCACTTCCAACCCTTTCCAGGATGACTTGCCCCAGCTGCGAACGTTGTTTATTTCCATTTAACTTCATGTTCATGGTTCGCATGCTCGGCGACACACGCGATGAGCAACCAAATGGGGATCATCGTGTGTGTGCGTTTCAACCCTTCTTTGGTGGTACACAATGCGAGAAGGAAAAATACAAATATGGTCATCGAGGCGATAGATGGAATTTTGGTATTCTGTCGCTTCGGTTAGTTAGTTAGTTAATCGCGTCTTGGATTCCGTGAGGGCAAGTCGTGCCCTCACGTTAATTAATAAAGTTTACTAGTGACTACCACGGCATTATCACGGTCCTTAATTCGAACCTTGTATAGTTGAAAATATCGAAACGGACGTTACGGCCGGTGACAGCAGAGAAAAATACCTTTGCGTATAATTAATAAAACTAGTGACTACCACGGCGTTATCACAGTCCTTAATTCGAACCTTGTATAGTTGAAAATATCGAAACGGACGTTACGGCCGGTGACAGCAGGAAAAAAAAATACCCCTGCGTAGAATTAATTAAAATACAGTGCCACCACTTAAAGTAAATTGTATTAACTGAATACTGTGCTCAACCAAAGTAAATTTGTAACAATTGAATACTGAGCTCGACACAAGTAAGTTTTTGATAATCAAAATACAGTGCCAGCACTTAAAGTAAATTGTATTAACTGAATACTGTGCTCACCGAAAGTAAAATTGTAATAATTGAATACTGAGCTCGACACAAGTAAGTTTTTGCTAATAAATACAATACTGTACAAATGGAACTAAGTTTTTGTAATAAATAAAATACTGTACAACTTAAAGTAAGTTTTTTAGTGTCATAATAAAATACGGTACAACTTAAAATAAGTTTTTTTTTTGTAATAAATAAAATACAGTACAACTTAAAATAAGTTTGTTTTGTAATCATAAAATATTGTACAACTTAAAATAAGTTTTTGTAGCAATAAATAAAAATACTGTGTACCACGCAAAGTAGGTCGTACTTAAGAACCTAAGGAATTAAGTTTACATAAGAATACCCTTTGTTTTGTACAATATTAGTAAGAGTGGTTAAAATAAAGAACAAAAGCAGTAGAAGAAGGAGACCAGTTAGTTTTTCCCTATTCGACAAGACCACCAGTGATCGGAGCGACCACAAAGACAAAGAACGGGCACGGAGTTTTGGGAGGCCTTGGTGAACCCGTGTCGGACTGGCACCTATCAACACCAAAAGACCCATAAGAGTACTATTGGCATCCCACCATTTCGATAACCAAATATCAGTGTCCGAGGCAATTTTTAAACTACCGATCGCCCCACAACGAAGATTGAGAAGTTGTGTTCGTGATGGCTGCCCGATATGACGGGCTTATCGATGTTTTTTTCGTATATATACATATGTGTAGCATATATATATATATATATATATATATATATATATATATATATATATATATATATATAAATGTGTAATTTGGGGTGATGTCGTCGGTGCTGGCATCGAAGAAGGCTGCAAGCGGTTGCGGCTGGTGTCTGGTGTTGGCGTCGAAGAAAGCCTGCGGCCCGTTGCGGCTCATCTTCGGTGCTCATGTCGAAGAAAGCTACAGTTGCTGGAACGTCTAATTTCGGGCTCCTTGGGGACGTCTGGCCTCGGCTACGAGTGAAGCGAAATTCCCGCCAATTGTCTTCACATGTGGTGATGTCAGACGAAATTGGCGATAAAAATCCAGCGTAGGCTTAGTTTTATGTATGGGCGAAACTCACATATTGCCGCTTCCACCCCACCCCATTTCAGACGTAACTTCCACATGTGTATGGGGGCGGCCGAGAGTAAGCCTTTGTTGCAGCAACTGCGTGGAGGTTGTGGGTTGTGCTGAGCTGCCACAAACGCCCCCTCGCAGTGATCAGCGCCGGTAGCGTTGGGAGTGAAACTTCTCGATTGTCATACAAGTGTGGGGTGAGGGGGCGCATTGCCCTGGGCCGGGGTGGATGTGTGTAGCGATTGTGTGAGTGCACTATTGCAGGGCGGCCCCTGGCCTGTGGCAATGGCTTGCGGTGCGGGCTGCTGAGGCCGGGCTATTTGGTCGGTATGGGCCGACGCCGCCGTCTCCTGATAGGCTGGTTTGAGTTGATCGATTGAGACGGTTCTGTCCTGGCTGAAGCAGAGCCGATTGATAGCCTCTTCGACGAGGTTCGCGAAGGTTGTTTTGTCGGTGTGGCGTTTCCACCAGAAACACACACAGTACACAAGCAAATAGTGAAGAACAACACAGTGTAGTGCTCCAGAAAGCCCTACCATTAATATCCTCCCCCCTACATACATATCCCATCATCCTAATTTTATTCATTTAAATCCCATGAATCTGTGGCGATCCTAAATCGCTACTCCTATCTAAATCCCCAATAACATCAAAAATCCTATCCACAATCCCATAACGAAAAACCCAAATTTCATATCAAATCAATGAGCGATAAATTAAACAAAAGTTAATTATCGCACATTGATTCAAATTCCACATAACACATCCAAATTCCATATTGAGTCACATGTACAACGAATTTAACCAAAAGTTAATTCATCATACATTGACTCAATTTCTAAAAATCCTAACATCATGAAATGCTAAATTCAAAACGCATTTCATGACTCCCTTCCCAGAATCTATCCAACAAAAACCTTTAAAAAATTCTCGGAATAAAATTCCAATCGAAGCAAGCCAAGCCTTGCGTACGCTTCTTGGAATTTTGACATTAAAATAGTTGACAAAAGTCAACTCCAAAACCTATAAAAGGGGAGTGCATTTCAATTTCATGATCAGTAGATCACCAGAGGCCGAACTTCTGGCCAACCAAATAATAATGCGATGAGTTAAACTTCAAAGCCCGAACCGCTGGCAAAATGTCCGGTCAATAATGTCCTAAGTTTAAATACAAAATAAAATCAATCTATTTTTACATTCTCCAAACGACTCTCGGCCTTTTATTTTTATAAACGCAAAACCTCCGCGCTCTTCTCTCGGGTCTAACGCCAAAGCACGGCGCGGAGTATAACAAATCCAAAAGTTTCCATAACCAATATCGAGCAACCATAGCAGCTGGTCGATATAACATACAAATAATCCAAAAGTTTCCATGACAAATGCTCGAAATAACAGACACCCAAATAATCTAAACGATTTCCGAATCGTTATCGAGCAACCAGCAGCTGCTCAAAATAACAAACTCCTATGCATCCCAATCCGAAAACCCTGGCAGCAGCAAAATTCATATCGAGCAACAGTGGCATCGGCTCGAATATCATTGGCCAAACCAACTTTCATGTGTTTCAGGGTTCAGGTAAAAAAGGAAAACTAAGATGTTTCCAGGTAGCTTTCAATTTTGCCAGGCAACCATGATCATTCGATCATTGTCATTCCGTAGATAGCACCGCCAAGCAGGCAACTAAAGATTTAAAGCCAATAAAAATATAATAAAACTATTTCACATTTCAATCGGAAAGTTATTGTTTTCATTCGTATAAACGACTACGAATGCTACGCTCTTCCCTCGATATTGGAGGAAGCACGGCGCAGCAGAACATTCGCGCGACGCCACGTCGGTGAATGGGTCGATTAAACGTTTATTCTTGACGCCGACCATAACTCCGGGTTTTCCCAGGAAGTCCGCCCCCAGTATGGCGTGTGGGACGTCGCCGATGATGAAGTCGCTCTCGAGGCCCAGCTACTAGCGCAGATCCAGTGTGCGTGGTTGGGGTCCGTACGTAGATTTGACCATCGGGTTGGCTGCGCCCAGTATCCGGTCATGTCTCTAGAGATTTTTAGCCCGCCATGCTAATAGGGAAACGACTGAGCCCTTGTCGGAGCTTGGTCTGAAGGAGTAGGTCGTGTAGAAGCTGGCGAAGCTCGTCTTGGGGGTCCACCTCCTTCACCTGCGTTCGGAGTGTGCGAGTCATTTTCCCGCTGGGCGAGATTGTCCTGGGCCCTTTTCCTGCCGCCGACTACCAGGGTGGTCCCCAGGAAGGTATCGACGAATGTGTTTGCTGCGGAGATTAGGTCTTCTGTGGCTTGGGGCTTAAAGATCCTCAGGTTTTTTTTTTTTGGCTTACTGGAGTAAAAGCGGTATCCATTTCACCAACAGCGCTCCTTCGTCGACCCGTGCCCCGGAGAGTGCCTTCATTTTTTGCCACAGTTGGAAAAGTTTCAGGTGGGCGAGTAGGAGCGCTGTATGGAGCCTCTTCTCTGCGGAGTCGATTGTGCCCTGCGGGATGCTTTCCTTGGGCGCCCTTATTTTCGGCTGCTGGTAGGCTGGCCAGGACGTCGGCCAGCTGGTCAATTGTGCTAGTTCTGAGGGCGCCAAGCACGTGGAAGTATTACTGGCAATCGCCCGTGATGTTGTTTGTTGCGATCACCCCATCGGTTTGGATTAACCACGCGTCAGGTTAGTTGGAAGAGAAAGGTAACATCATCAGCTTTTCCGTCGGCATTGTGTCAGTCTGGTTCTGGGCGGTAGCGTCTTGAGGGATGTGGAGCGTGTTCGTGTTCTACTTTTTTCTTTTTCGCGGTCACCGCTTTGTCTGGTTCTGGTCACTAAATCATCCCCACGTCGGGGCGGCCGTGGTCGCTCACATCCCTAGCATCGAAGAAGGCTACAGGCGGTGGCAGCTTGTATCTGGTGTTGGCGTCGAAGTAAGCCTGCGAGCGGTTACGGTTGATACCCAGTGCAGGTGTCGAAGAAATCTGAAGTTGCTGAGGCGTCTAATCTCGGGCTTCTTGGATACGTCCTGCCTCGGCTGCAAGTGAAGTGACATTCCCGCCAATTTTCCTCACGTGTGGTGGTGTCATGCGAAATTTGCGAGAAAAACCAGGTATTGGTTTTGTTCTATGTGTGAGCGAAACCCACGTAGTTCCGCGTCGACCCCACCATAACTCAGCCGTGGCTTCCGCCCGTATGTGAGGGTTGCCGAGAATGCGCTCGACTTAAGTAGTCGAAAAGATTTCTCCAGTGCGTGGAGGTTGCGGTTTGTGCTGAGCCCCCACATATATGCATGTATTTATGTACGACATTTCTAGCAGATACACACACGATTAATAGTGAAGGACAACACCACCAGGAAGACAAGTCGAAAAATCAAAATACATCCTTAAAACCCGTATACCATAGTAATAACATAGCATTTCCAGATCAGTTGAGTGTACTTAAGTTTAGAGATCACGCGCCAGTGGCCTGATGTTGGGCTTACGTTATATATTTTACTGATTCTAACCATTATAGTGTCGATTCGAATCACACGCTCTTCGTCGTAAACGCTATTTATATATACACAAACTACAACCTCCACGCCGTCTCCGCAAGCAAAGACTCACACCGAAAGCAGCATTCGACTAATTATGTCTAGCACACTCTCGGTCCCCCTCACACACAACGGGGAGTTCCGGCTAAATTGGCGTGGAGTCGACGCGGCACTACGTAGGTCTCCCTCACACGTATAAAGGGAACCGGCGACGGATTTTGTCTGCTAATCTTGTGTGACACACACCACACGTGAGAATAATTGGCGGGAATACAAGTCACTTGGACATCGCTCGCAGCCGAGACCGATGTCTCTCAGGGCTTCAACTTCAGTGACCGCCGCGAACTGACACAACAGGAGACCGCAGCAAGAGAGTCCAGCACTAGTAGCACTTTCGACCGCCGACCTGCAATTTGGGGATAAGAACCCCAAACTGGTAAGCCCGACGTGATCTGTACCCACCCAAAAATAGACCTTTACTAGTACAATCACACGACCTCTACGCAGAGCACCGGTTCACTCGCCTGCTCTGATATTCTTTCGATCGCTCTCTCGCCCGTTTGCACCTCGCTCATTCGTTCGCATTTGACAATTGTTCGTAACAAAAGGTACTGGGAGGGGAATGAAGTAGCGTTTCTAGCAGATACACACGACCAATAGTGAAGAAAAACACCACATAAAATACAAGTCGAACAATGAAAGCACGCCCATTAAAGTAGTATCTTGTGGGGATGAATGTATGGATGCCGAGGTACAGCCCGGGTTCACTATCACCCACCGACGGAAATCACGGGAAAAGCGAATAGTTGCGGGTAATAGCACTGGTTACTTATTTTCCTTTTCTTATTCAGAACTCACAGCCACGGAACAGTCACCACTGAGTCAGTTTAAATAAACTCACAGCCACTTACTAGGAACTTGAAATGGGTTGCTATGCGTGCATAGAGAACTTAGATCCCGGGAATTACTGCCGTACAGGCTGAATTAGATTCCTCTGTCGCTATGTATACGGAGAAATCGGTTTCGGGGGCATAACCAAGCATGGGCATGAATTGTCGGTTAGACAAAGGAACATGGGACTTGATCGTTGTGATGGTTGTTTCGTGGAAATGCAATGCGTTGGTGACCTACCAGTAAGAATAATTGGTATTGATTCAATTGTTTTAGGTCGGATGGGACCCGAAATGGTTTTCGGGGGAAATTGAATGCTGCTTGGTCGCAACCGAGAAAAATAGTTTAGGTAGGATGGGAACTGTAATGGTTTTCAGGGGAAATTGAATGCTGCTTGGTTGCAAGCGAGAAAAAGGTTTTTTTTTGGAAAAATATGTGTTGCTTGGTTGCAAGCGAGAAATATAGTTTAAGTGGGAAATGAAACGAAGTGGTTTTTGGGAAAGATGCATGCGGTTGGATGTAGGTGAGGCAGATGATTTAAAATGTATTCTGTTGTGGGATTCGGGGTATATTCTGTTGTATGTTTTACGAGTGCGTTTTATTGCAGATTGGAAAATATATGCTATTGCAGATTGGGAACGATGTTCTTTGCATGTTGGCGAATGTGGGCTATTGCAGATTTGGGTTATGGTGTTAGCGGTCGAAGTTAGGTAGGAATTGTGGACTGGTTCTCCGCGTGATATAGAGAACCCCCACAATCCCATTGCAATAATATAGCATTTCCACATTTGCTGAGTGTACTTGAGTTTAGAAATAGAATTCGTACACGCGACAGTGGACTGATGTGTTGAGATTTGGTTCTATCTTTTAGTGATTCTAACCGTGATAAGGTCGGTTTGAATCATACGCTCTTCATCATTGACGCAAACGCTATATATATGTATATATATATATATATATATATATATATATATGTATAGTCATATATTAATATATATATATATATACTATATATTATAATATATAATATATTTCTATTATATAAAAAAATCCCCAAGAGAGAACAGACTAAAAAACTTTTTCCTCCTTCCTAAACTGCTCTATTTCCTTTTCAACCGGGCCTTAATTATTGGTATCATCACGATCGCACGAAGCTTAGTAAGTGATTAAAAAAGTCATAAAAGATGCTGGTTCTACGGGACGTGGACAAAACGAATTAGTTTTATATTGACTCTGATTGAATTTATAGGAGATAGCATGTACATGTGTAAGCGGAAACAGAAAAGTAAAGAGAAAATTGTGTTGACTCTTAGGTGCACATGTTCATTGTCACGGCTCGGAGAGTGATAGATTAGAAATACATAATAAGATCGTCGGTCGTCCCCGAACAGAGGACGCTGCCGAAAAGGAAAGAAAAGTGGAGGAATTTTGAACACTGAAAATTCTCCCCGATGTATAACAATCTCTTGTACTTGTATTTTGCACGCCTGTCGAATCGAAACGAAAGTCAATAAAATTATTTTTAACAATTTTTTCTTATTTTATTTGAAAACGTTTACTTCAGATAACATTGATAAATTACTTTTCCGGATCGCAAAATGTTCCTAACAGCTTAAGAGTTTTCATTTAAGGGGGTATTCTGGTCTAGATGCATGAATTTAACGCAATTTTTGAAGTGCTGTAAAAAAAAAGCAATTAATATTTTTATTATTCATTTTTTTATAGGTTGCTTATTAATATTTCAAGAATACAGTAAAAAAAATTGAAAGTAAAAAATTCAAAATTCAAAAAGTTAGCAGCAGATGAAGTGGGGGGTCTCAAAAAGTTGGCACGCGACCATACCCACGATTCAACCCTCCTAGCAATCTGAAAAAAAAAACGATTATTTCTTTACAGAAATGCCTCTATCGTTGGAACTAAAAAAAAATTGAAACAAAAAAAATTATTTTTTGTACCATTTCTTTTTTTTGGTTTTCGAATTTTTTAAAAATAGTTAACATTGAAATTTGGGGATGAGAATAGTTCATGCAATAGAAACGCCTATAGAGAAGACATATACTAAATTTGAAGTAAATCGGTTGAGTAGAATTTGAAAAATCGTGGGTATTGTTTTAAAAAAGACTGTTTTGAGAAAAACGCGTTTAAAGTTTCACGTAAAGTTTCTCGCGGTCTAAGTCATGAAATGATATTTTAGGCCTAAGTTTATTCAATCTGCCAGCCCTGGTGCATACATTGGACCTTCCTCGACTTCGAAATAAGCATCTTTCGCGCTTCTCTCTTCCAACCGAGCAGCTCTGGCCTTCTTTGATGCGTTACAGGCTCGTATCCCTGAGCGGTCAATCCGGGCATTGTCTCGTTTCCCAGCGAATGAATAAGCTTCTGGACCAATTTTGACTCCAATAAGCATCATTATTTTTAAAAGAGGAATGTAGCCTTCATTGAATATGCAAACAGCAATAAACGTAGCAATTTCAATAACGTGAGTTCCGGAATGAATACGTTTCGGCGCGAAAGTCCAAATCAAAGAGTTTAGAGACAAGTTATTATTTTGAGTTTCTGAGCCTAAACATCGAGTCAGTAACTCCTCCGACGATAAACTCTCGTAAATCGGCTTCGTAATATCCAATACCTTCGCACATAGAGGAGGATTTTCGTGGTCAAACTCCTCTAATCTACCTTCAGATGCAGCTTTTTGCTTTATCATTTGATTTGCTTAATTTTGCTGCCGATACACTCGTAAAACTGGTGTCTTCCTCTACCGTGAATATATTACCGTGAAATCACCTTTTTTTACTTCGATCCTGGTGCCTAATCCTTTTCGCTGAAGATTTTCAACTGTTCGCAACTGGATGTAAGCTCACACTAAATATAAAAGATAATTTAAAAATACATAAAGGATACCTTCATTTATTGTATTTCAATATATATATATATATATAAAGGTTTTACGAGGAAACAGGGTCGCAGGTTGACAGAAAGTCCATAATGTCTTTTGTTCGATTCGTTCCGGCCGAGCCGGTTTAGATGGCGCGTCAGCAAAACAGCCATACCTCCGAAAATAATTTAGATTTTCTAAAATCCTCTTAAAGACATATAAAGACATAAAGCTTTGAAAATATGAAAAAAAAAAAAATGATTTTTTCAAATTTCTAGACCAGAATACCCCCTTTAACACATTTTTAATAACGCATTGATGACACCAAAACGCTTAAAGGGGGCATTCCAGTTTGTTCGGTTTAGAAATCATTTATTTTAATCGCTTAATCGATAGTTTTATCCTTCAAAAATAATATGTTAAAATTTGGAAACGAAATCTTAGGCGGTTCCAAAGTTATAGGTCGGGTCGCCCGCGGATACAAATTCGTATCACAGGTGGCAACTACCGTGTATTTAGAAAGATGCAAACTATCCATTTATGGGCATTAATTTGCTTCGCTGTTGGCTTGGGCCAACTGCCACTTCTTTGAATATGTCGCAGTCTTGTGCGACTGAACATGTTCATAAGCGGTAATGGATATGCAAAAGGGATCATACTGATAATTATGGCGTTATGACATTGATCGGCAACAAAACAAACAAAGTTCTCGATCTTACTGTGAAATCGCGTTATTGCCAAAGCTGCAACCTTATGAAAACAAAAAAAGTCACCCCTGAATATGATACTTGGTGGGATGGGCACGAACCAGTTTGCACATTGGATCACAATGGAAGTTCGGGTAAAATGGAGCCTGACGGAATGGTAGAGATGTTCGAACGCGCTTTTGATCTGCACGGCCGCATTTACGAAGGATACGTTGGAGACGGGGATGTAAAAATAATGAATGTGTTGCAGAAATCATTTTCAAATGTTGTAAAGGCCGAGTGTATCAATCACGTGGGAAAGCGAATCGGTTCGCAATTACGCGGTGTCATAAAAAAATCAACAAAAAAAAACCAGACCTATTAGGAGGAGCTGGTCCTGGCAAACTTACGGGAAACATGATAACAGAACTGACGACTTATTACGAACTTGCTATTAGACGCAATGGCTCACTCTGCTGAAGAAATGGCGAAAGAAATTTGGGCAACATACTACCACAAAATATCAACCGATGAAAATCCACTACATCAAAACTGTCCAGAGGGCCCGGAGTCATGGTGCAAATCGAACCGCGCAAGCTGCGAATGAGCTGTCAGCGTTCCACCACGACAAACCTCCCTTGGATCCTAAAGTACGAACAGCTATTTGCCCCGTTTACGTAAAACTGGCAGCTCCCGATTCGTTAAAAAAATGCGAGGGAGGTTTCACGCAAAATAACAACGAAAGTTTCAATGCTACTATCTGGCAAATGGCGCCAAAACACACATACAGTGGTAAAAAAATCATTGGCGTTGCGGCTCTTACCGCAGCTTGTATGTTTAATGAGGGGTTTTTACCCGCATTGCTAATAATACAAGTTAGGCATCAAAATTGGGTACGCTGCGAGAGCGTTTGCGAACGAGAGGGACAGAGATCGGCCGCAAGACGCTGACTGCAGCCTAGTATACAACTCGCACGAGGCACGAACAGCGAGGAAAAAGGCAAAACTGCAACTGGAGGACCAATTCGAAGTCGTGGAAGGAATTGTTTATGGTCCACGAATAGATGTCTAGCTGTTAGTATAAAAAATCCCGATGATTTCATGAAAAAAATCACTTTTATCTTTTGTCTAATTTATCTCCAAACTTTGAATGCGTTTTTCTCGAAAAGACTTTTTTGAGTGCGGTGTAAGCGATAATATGAACACGGTGCATGCGATTCTTATGAAAGTTCGCACGCATATTTTTAACAAGCACACGCAAATTGTGAATGAATTACTTTTGTATTTTGTTTTTTTAGTTATAACCAAAAAATAGAGTAAAAAAGTGCGGAAAATTTTTTTTTCAATAATCCGCCATTTTATTGTTTTTTATCAATTTTAAAATTTTTTTCACTCCCATTGGGTTAAATGTACTTAAGTTCAACAAACTTTTTGCATTTTTCGTATTTTTTCACCGGGGACGAAAATATCCCTTACACGAGTAGAACGGATAGCTAACTTTGAACACCTGGACGGGGGGGGGGGGGGGGGGGGGGGCGGCGGCTCCGGTTCCGGAGTGACTCGACAAAATTTAAAAACGTTGTCGAAAGATGAATAAAATGTTTAAAAAAAATTGTTGTTATATCTTTAATACTTTCTCTTAAAAAAAAATCATGCAAATAACTTAATTCTATCGCAAATAAACCGTCTGTATGGGTTGGCCGAATCAACTGATTCCCATTTGTCGATAATTAGAACAAAACCGATGCCGCCAATGTGTCGCGGATTCGCCCTTGACCTTCGGCGAATTCGCAATTGAATGCTACATGTGGCACCACCTAAATGCTATATGTGGCATCACCATAAACAATCTCAGCAATCAGCTGACATTCTAGAATTAGTTCTGTTGGTTGTCAAAACGACAACATTTTCATTTATGTTATGCTAATTTCTCTTCCTTCTTTTTGTAACCGTCGAGCAGACCATTTGAGTTCTTTGTAATCAGTAATATTTCCATCAATCAGAACAATAAATATCAATATTCTTTGACAAAAACAACCGGCGAGTAATCTCTTATTTTGGATTAGGATTATTTTCTGCGCACAGATAATCTTTTGTCTATAGGTTTCAACTGATTAGCATTTGTTTCCAGCCACGGAAGCAATATCGCGGAACATCAAAAGGAGCACCGTGTTCGTGTTCTCAACGCAACCACGCCAAAAGCCCCAACGTGTTCAAAACGGGTGTGTTCAGGGCTTGTCTGACACACATATCTTTTTGACCAGGAGACACCATCATGTTCCTGACCGCGCGTATTCAACGCTTGTTGGATACACATTTTGATCCTTCGAGCCGGATCCAGTCTGTGGATCCAATTCACTGCTGCCAGCTCGCAGTATATCAAAAGGTCGCGGGACACACCAGAGTCCAGGCGCTAAGACCCACGACCAACAAGAAAGTGAAAGTGTAGTGAACCCCGTGAAGATAATTGTGTTTGTGAAAAAAGTGTAGTTAAATTGACGCCGTTATGGTTACGGCGTACCAACGAGTAGTTCCCAAGTGCAGTTACGTTAACACTGCCAGGTTCACGGCGCAACCAGGGACGTCGTTCAATTCGATCTGAGGGAATTTCATTGCGGTTAATTTTCTTCACAATTATCAGACCACGCCGCCCAGTTCGCGTCATAACATTAGTGCAGACCGCCGCCATTTCAGAGCAACATGAACTACCCACACGGGAGCCATAATACTGCCCAGTAACCATCTGCCTCAACGCTACAATTGCCGCTGCTCCGAATGCAGCCCCCGTCCAGCCTAAGGACCTAAACCCAGCCAGCTTAGTGGCGCATAAAAAAGCTGCCCAGTGCAACTGTAGAAAGCCTCCAGATTAGAGGCGCATCAGCAATCTGCCCAATGCAGCTATAGTCAGCCGCCAGATTAGTGGCATTAGCAATCTAACCACAGGTAAGACGTTTTGCAATTACTAACAAATTACGGCTTCCAACTTTGTGGCGCGAACAGACGCTGCCCCTAGCAGTTACTCACGACCAATAGTCGCCAAGTTCGTGGTATCCAAATCCCACGGAAATGTCGGCACCAATGTCAGCGAAGTCAAACATGGCAGCTAGATTGGCGGAACAGCTCATCAACGCCCAGTTAACCGCACAAGAAAAAATGATGGGAACTTTCACTAAGTTCATCAAGAGAGGGCCACCGACGTTGGCCACCGAATTGGCATGAAGATCTCATATGCCTTATCGCTCCATGGACGGCCATCCGTCAGCAGTATTTTGAAGAGCGGTTCATCGACAAGGCCGAAGAAACATACCTCATTGAGACCACGGAGCCTGCTGAGGTACGGCACACACTGATCGCCAACCGCCCGACCAGTTATAAGACTGCGACGCACACCAAGTATCCACCCAACGGTCGTTTACCACCATTGATGTCACAACAATCTTGGTGGCCAGGAACTCCATCAACACCAGGCATGCATATGCCATCTGGCCATCCTTCCAGACTACCATCACGGATGATTCCCCCGGAACCCGTAATCCATCTGACAAACAAACGTGTGACGACACCGTAAAGCGAGCCAAAGGAGGAATGGTTGAGATGAAACCTGTTACAAACCGTACAACTAACGCCGCCAAGGACGTTAAGAAGGCACCAACAGCTGCCGGTGCACCAGCACCAGCGAAGAAAGATGACACGAAATCCGATGCACCACAAGAACGAAAGAAGCCTGCTTCAAAGAAACTCGCCGATCAAGGCAATGATATTAAATCACCAAGACTGCTCGAGGCTCAGCTTGCGCTCGACCCAGTTTCTTCAGTTAACACAAACAGCGCCGATCAAGGCAATCAAAGACAACCGAGGCTGAAAATCGTCCATCATTCGGTGGTCTCGCAGCAACTTCCAATAATAAAGGCAACCAAACCGAGACAGTGGGTGGCCAACCTCTGGCCAACGACAATCATCAAGGACGGCCGCTAACATATGTAGTCTCCCCAATGGGGATAGGGGATCTCAATGCCCCACTTGGCTGGGTGGCGTCCCCTATCATTCAAGAATCAACCAGCATGCCTCTCAGTAACCAAGGAGAGACGGTACTTTACTCAGCCCAGTAGGCATTGGGTCCGCACCTGTCACTCCGCCAGGGCCCGCGGACGGTGCCATGGAAGAAGCTACGTCAAACGCAACGTTGCGGCCTAACATGCCAAAGGCCACATCCCATCGGTAATTCTGGATTCAGTACTTTCGACCATCAGCCATTACGTGGACATTGATCGTGGGTTGCGTCAGTTCTGCGGCCAAAGGTACCGAACATCGGCGACGGAACTCTTGTCGTCACCAATCTGTCGACCATCACCAATTCAGGGCGGACGGCTCTCTTCAGACATCCGCATCACTAGAAGTCCGTGGCCCTGGGCCTCCGGCCCCTAGAACTAACGGATTCGCCAATGATTGGCGAATGCATCTGCAAGCAGTCACCACCAAGTCAGCGGAACACAAGCCATCCCATTCCCAAGTCAGGGCACGTACCACCGCCGAAGCCCCCACGAAGACAATCGCCAGGCATGTTCTGTGAGATGCATCACTACATCTACGTTTTCGCTTCCTCACACCTGTTCATCGGAAGTCTGTCGCACGAAAAAGGAAACTGTGTCTAAACTGCTTGGGTCGCCATCACATACGCGACTGCGTCCCCAACAAGGTGTACCGACGATGCAAACGGAGACATCTTACCTTGGCATGTGCCAACCGCAGCACCCATCAAAGCATCCAGGGTAAAAGTGACCAGTCCTGTTAACAGCCACTACATGACCGGTTCTTGGCGATTTCGAATTTACAACTCCAACCTAGAAGAGCTGGTCGACCATACGACTGTTGACAGATTCCCGTATAGGACAAATAGCAGACATTGTCGACGTCTACCCCGGAGACCACATTCAAGGCACCATTCAACTACCACCATAGACCAAGGGGCACACAATGTCCCACACCGAAGAAGAGCTCCTGCGCTTCAGTAGGGCTATCTCCCACAGAGACCGGGACGATAGTATTATACAGCGTCAACAGTTCTGGTGGTTGAATATATAAAGACCTGGGTACCAAAGTCGGTAAAGAATCATACTATCATCAGCTAGCTTACATAGACTTAGCTTTTCTAGAATTAGGGTAGTATAAGATTTAAGTTAAGTTAGGTTAAGAGCTTTTACAAAAAAAAAAAAAAAAAAAAAAAAGTAGGTAAGTTAAGTAAGTTAAATTTTAAGAAAAAAAAACAAAAAAAAAAAAATTCACAAAGTTTTTGAAATTTTTCTTTGTATTTCAACTAATTATCAGTACTGCCACAAAGTTCTGTCGCCGAAAGGCAAATTATACAAATGTTAAGTAATGTTTAGCTTAGAGCGTCTGCGAAGGACCAGTAAGTTATTATATAAGATAATTAAGCTAGAATTTAAGCATTTTTTGTCTAGCCTTTAATTTAGAAATTAAGAATATAAAAAGAAAAATAAAAAATGTTGTAAAAATGAAAATGAAAATGAATGGCACACAATGCCCCGCTTGGCGGGCGGCGCTCCCCAGTATCCAGGGACCGACCGAGTCCCAACCGCTGCATCCGAATGAACGCTGCGACCTTACCCGCAAACGACCGCATCGTTCCAGCCGCTAACTTCGGACGGGCGCCAATGGACGCAGCCCCAGATCACATGGCCAGCAACGGTAACCGCATCCAACACCGCGGGGGACTATCTCGTCATCACAAACCCTCCAGGCCGCCCAAGACACCTCTGTCTTCAACACTTTTCAGAGCGGGCGGCTCTCTTTCAATCAACCACCGACGTGACGGCGGACTGCACCGGATCGCTACCAGCCCACTCACGAGTACCATAGTCAAAATCGGCATTCTTCCATTGGAGGAGATACCCCCTCCTGGACCATTCATCAGATCCCCCAACCCAGCTCCAGACGACTACCCCCTGTGGCCAGACGATTCGCCAATGATTGGCGAAGGCGGGCGGAATGTTGCGGATTCGCCCCTGACCTTCGGCGAATTCGCAATTAAATGCTACATGTGGCACCACCTAAATGCTATATGTGGCATCACCATAAACAATGTCTGCAATCGGCTGACATTCTAGAATTAGTTCTGTTGGTTGTCATAACGACAACCTTTTCGTTTATGTTATGCTAATTTCTCTTCCTTCTTTTTGTAACCGTCGAGCAGACCATTTGAGTTCTTTGTAATCAGTAATATTTCCATCAATCAGAACAATAAATATCAATATTCTTAGACAAAAACAACCGGCGAGTAATCTCTTATTTTGGATTAGGATTATTTCCTGCGCACAGATAATCTTTTGTCTATAGGTTTCAACTGATTAGCATTTGTTTTCAGCCACGGGAGCAACATCGCGGAACATCAAAAGGAGCACCGTGTTCGTGTTCCCAACGCAACCACGCCAAAAGCCCCAACGTGTTCAAAACGCGTGTGTTCAGCGCTTGTCTGACACACATATCTTTTTGGCCAGGAGACACTGGCTTAGGAAGTGTTTTTCTTATTTGTAAGGTGTTATAAATTCCGGTACAACACTAACTGTTTTTGATGGTGGCTTGATTAGACGGCCCAGCTGTTATTTTCTCCTTTATTATGGGTGCGCCTGTATATGCAATAAACAGAGAATTTCGTTAGTTGTTTACAATTCAAAGTTACAATTTACACTTTTATCCGAGAGATTAAAAATACTGGTTCGAATGTGTGGGCGATCCGGCTGACCATATTCGCCAGGGAACCAATATCCGACCGAAAGCGATCGTCGTTGTTTAAACTCCAGCTTGCTCGTTATTTAATTTCAGAATCAGCACAGAGATGATCATATTGACTTTATAAGAAGTAGCAGACATTTGCTCTCTTTACATGATATGAAAGTATTTTCGTTTTCCCACATTCCATTAAGTAGATTAAAGCGGCCGTCTTCTTTGACAAGTTCTGTTAGAATGGCATACTTGTAAATTAGATTATACTAATAGAAGGCTTCAGTTTGCAGACGCTAATCGCATTCAACGTCTATGACTCGATATCATAACGAATTATGCAAATCCCTCGGAATACGAGCTTATAAGAAATAATGGGCTTCAACTCACCTTCACTAATATTATCGAATAAATATTCCATTTGCAAGACACATATAGACTCTTATCGAATGAAAGTAGAATTTACATTCCTGTGTCAGTCGTCCGTTCCAAGCAACCATGTTAAACGTGACGCCCAACTTATCCGCTTATACATTTATACATACAAGTGTCAGCTCTCGTTCTCAACTCTACCTACGAGTGCGAAAGAATTTAATTTTTCATTCGTATTATTGATCCTCATTTAATTTCCTTTCGAGCCCAGGAATGAAACCGAAGGGAGCAAAGCGGACCTAGCAGAACAGGAAGTTTGTAAAAACTTGTGAAAGTGATATGTGTTCGAAAGCGTACTGGCGAATGCTTTACTACTATTGATACTCCACTAGTTGGGTGGGTGAAATGCTATAAAGTTGTAAATATATGCTAAAGGGAATACTCTTACAGGTGTTTTAATAAATGAGGTGAGACTATAAACCTGCATAATTGATGGGAAAACTCACCCTGAATAAATTATTTGAACCGTTATTGAGATACAACCCCACACTAAGCGGATATGGAAGTATACCTTCAAGCATCTACTGTTTCGGTTAAGCAGTCACTAAAATAAAACCGTGCAGTGAAAAAGAAAATCGAATTTAGAGTACGGGACTAAACCTTTTTCATTCAATATCTTTGTCGAATAATATTTTCGTTTCACCTTTCAGTAAGGAGTTAAACAGTTGCTTTTTGGATTATCAGATGGACCGACTTTCGAAAGACGGTTTCGTTTTTTGGGGTAAAAAAAAAGAGAGTTTCTACACGAAATTCGTAATTGATGAAATCACATGAAATGGATGAAATGCAAGGGTAGAAGGGATGCCATGGAAAAAGGATAAGATAATAAAATTAAAGTGGATTGAATCCTTTCACCGCTGAATTGTAAATTGAAGAGAAATGACCCAACTACCACTGTAAAACTCCATACGATACCATAACACGAAGAAGAAGACAGCTGTATAAGAATTAGAGATAGAGTCAATTTTTGTCCCACTGATTCGAACAGCGTTGCCATTTTGGGACAGCATGTGTTCTACAGTCGCCATAGAAACTTGGAGATTTGAATTGGACGTTCTAAAGCGATGGTTGGTGGGACGAGCAGATTCGAGAATGCAATGTATACAATTTTTGCATCCCGTGGTTTAATCACAGTTATGGGGTGCGCGGAGGCAGAGCGCGCTTATGTGTGGTAGATTTTGCATGTCACAATGTGACCACTCTTGACAGGATAATTCCCTTACTATATCCTGGTGGATAGGACTGCCAGTACGCCTGCAGATTTCTTACTCGCATCCTCTACGTGAGACTTAAATCTTAGTTTATTGTGGAACATGATTCCTAAGAACATAACAGCTGTCTTTGATCGCATGTTATAATTTCCAATCTGGAAGTTAACACAACATATTTCACATGCTGTTAACCAGTTATTAGGACTGCCACCGATCTGTGGTTGGTTATTTTTATTCCGAGGGATTGCAGCCAGGCTTTAATTGGTCGTATTGTTTCATTAGTGGCCACTTATATGTTTGGCGATTTTTAGAGATACAATCTTGTGGGGGTATAAGTTGGTGTGCCTGGTACGACACGGATTCCTTATATTCCCAACGATCTTGTTCCGATGAGGATAGTCCACCCAGGAAGACAGGAACAATAGCTAACACACTGATATTGGTTGATTGTATAAATGTTTTTGTTTTATTTGATTTTGTTGCGCCATCGCGGCTGAGTTTTTAATTAACATTTTGATAAGTAGAACGTTCTTGGGCACTCGAGGTGCGTCAGCCTGTTACCCGAAAAACAGCTAAAGACACATTTTTATCGCAATATAAATACAATTTAAATCACTATAACTTTACACTTCTTCTGTTTCGTTAGAAGGTCTCCGATTTCCGACTGTTCATTTAGTTATATTAGGGAATCTTCGCGGACGAGCGTGTGCATAAGCATGCACACGCGGCGATGGTTAGCGTAACGACCTCCTCCTGTGAATCTTCTTAATCGACTCAACCGAAAAGGGAAAAAATTGGATAATTAATTTTTCACACTTGACAACCAAAAGAGAACATACTTCTGCTCTCTCATTGCCACGTTCTTCGATGTGTGGTAGGTTACATCGGTAAACTGATGATCGAAGACAGCGGGACAATGAGAGAACAGAAACACGCTGTATGATTACTTGGGGTGGATTTGGTTGTATGTGCATGAATCAATGTAGTTCTGAGCGGAACCCATTGATCTAATTCGGTAGTATGGTGAGTTCAGAGTACATTGATCCACACGAAGACAGAAGAGAGGAAAATTAAGCTGATGCTATTCACCTGCAAAAAGAGAACATTGATCCCCAGCGAATGAAGTGTCTGGAGAAAAGCCGAAGTAACGCTAGGGAAATATTATCACATGATTCAATTGAATGTTTTGATAATTTTCCCCAGCGGTTCTGCAATGATGCGACAACTTCGTCTGGCTGGATTTGGTTGTCGCTAATCGACATGTACACGAGTTGCCGTATGGCAAAAAAGGGAAGCTAAGCTCATTTATGCATTGTCTGCTTGGAACAATGAGTTTAGCTATGTGTCCTTGGTGGTAATGTGGCGGTTTCCCCCGACTCCACTGCCCGCCTCACATTTTCAACGGGAGCACCCCATAAGGGGGGCATGAACCCAGGCGACGATGCATTGTCCGAATTTATCGGGCATGAAGTTGATACGCTATGGAGCGTGGTTTTCGTGCCACACCATTAGGGGCGGAAACAACAAAAACCTGGTCATCGAAAAGCATCAAATTCTATTGGGAATAAGAGCCAAATTTCCTGTAAGGAAGAATCGCTTGTTTGTGCGTAGCACAACATGAAGACCCGATGGAATTTGCCCACCAGCAGCACCACCGGGGAATTTCCAACCGACGCCGACAGCCAACGGAAATATTCCAATTTTGGTTCCCGCCAACATGCACCCCTTCTCGAGTGGAGAAAACGGTCGCATCCTCAACCAACGGATCAGTCGAGATATGCGGACAAGAATATCTTCGATCCAGCACCGTCACACACAAGCAACCTACCCCCTTTTCATCGGCGAAACACGGCAGGCATTTCGGTAGCAAAAACCAACCTAGAGGCAAGTAATAACATGCTTGCCTACAAGAGAAACCAACACAAGGAATAGCCACCTGCACCAATTGCACAACGATCGATATGCGATCTACGGCGATCCTAAGTGTGGTCGCGATCGTATAAACGTTCGTCGTTCATATGTAAGATTCACCAAGCGAAATGTGCACGATCAGCAATAATGCTTTACGCAGCCGTGATCGTGTACACATTTCAACCCCTGTATGAACTTGCAATCATGTAAATTCATGTCCCACGTCTGCATGCTAGGGGATACACACGTAAGCGGCAGACGCGATTATTTTGTGTATGTTTTCACCCTTTCCTTTTTTTCTTGTTCTCCTGGCCAAAGCTAAAAGCGCACCATATATGGTAGTCGAGGCATTGGTCGGGATTTGTTTTGGGCTCTAGCGCTGTGTGTGCAAAGTGAGGGAAAAAGAAGAAAGGATTGCATATGAGGTAACCCTTGTGAATTAGTATGAATTAAGAAATTAGTCGTTGAGAAGATTTGAAAAGAGTCAGTAAAACCGTTCGGGCTAAGACTAAAGTGGTGCGCCATATTGTGAAAATAACTTTTATCTACACAGTGTTATTTTTTTATCCGAAGTACATTGTCTGCCTAAGTTACCTGTGAATAAGAATTACGAACATATAATATATAGTTACCTTGTTTTTTATCCGAAGTACATTGTCTGCCTAAGTTCCATGTGAATAAAAATTACGAACATATGATATATAGTTACCTTGTTTTTTTATCCGAAGTATATTGTCTTCCTAAATTACATGTAAATAAGCATTACGAACATCTAATGGATATCTACAGTGTTTTTGAAGTATATTGTCTTCCTAAGTTACAGTATATTGTTTTCCTAAGTTACACTTACATGAATAAATAAATTACGAATAAGAAGGCGTTTTAATTTTTGGAGTCGGATACGAACTGAACCAGTGGGGTTACGTGGTTAACCTGTGCCCCTGTGGCACCCTGATTGACACGCCACGTAACATTAAACTACAAAGACCCATAGTAACATGCTTTGCAGGTGAACAGGTAAGTAGGGGGAAATGGGGTTGGTTTGACGCGCTGTAAAGCGGTCGAAATTGGATGGGATTGGCCGGGAATGGTGGGTGGTTCTCCGTGTAATTTAGAGAAAGCCCCACAATCTCATCACAGAAGTCTATAATTTCAACTTCTTGTAAAAACTTCATCGTACAAAATATTCCACAGGAGTGGACCAAGTAGTGATGATTAATAACTTACGTACTCTTTGTACTTGGTATGAGAACTGACGCCTTATTAAATTTATTTACTCTATGTGGTGAATGCACATACAGAATTACTGAGATACACCCATTGATGAACATAAAAGATACATTCAACTTCTCTTAATATCCGCAACTATTGCCGCATCGGGACAATTTGTGGTCATTACTTAACTACAACTTATCAAAGCAGCTACGTATTCACAATGTAGTATTAAAATGTAGAGGGAGTGATCAACGTAGCTAACAAATTGAAAGAAGCAGTAAAGTTGTGCCATATTCCCTTAACTACCCCGCGCCTTGCGGATATTTACAATAGGACTGGCAACTGAAACGTTTCCTTAATTTCACAAAATAAATAGAACCGAAAGAAAAGCAGTCAAGTAAGTCAAGTAATTGAAGAGCATAACGTCCCTTGAAAGTATTTTTAACAAAGGTCAACCCGTTCTGGCTAAAATATTGATATCACAGCCTTGGGCCAGTAGGCGTCCTCTTTTCAAACCGATCTTTCACGCGCACATACAACCAATAAAACAGAATCGTACGTGGTAAACTATTTGAGAAGAAAAACCGAAAAATTCCTTATAAAGGACAGAGCCGTTCCATGTTTTGCAGCCTCAGGGATAACAGCCAGATATTGAGTAAACTCGAAAAGGGATGAACGCCAGTCTTTCATCTGGAACCATTTACTGAATCTCCGTAGGAGGCGAACATCATACTTTTTCTCGAACAACAACAAGGCCAAAAAATTCCTCTTATTCTCTACTGTCATGAACTGGACGATGACGAAACCGTTGACCATTTGATAGTACGGGTCCTACCCGAAATAATATTTGAGAAAGGTATTCGAATATTTATCAGCAATAAAGGAGCACAATATAAAATTCCCTGGATGCGAGAGGGTTTTCAAAATTTAATTTCATACTCCACACAGAAAGGGGCTCCTTTTTAGAACGTGTGTTAATATATTAGCGCGTATATGTGTGTCCTAGCTCGTACAGGTATGAATATTTTACAATGAAGCTTGAGCGCTGGGTTAATGCCAATAAATTGTACCCTTCAATTATTTATGGTTTACTAGTCGTGTACTTAATATGAGGATTCTCCATTCGACGTGACCGTAGTTCATCTAAACGTAGGTACGCACATAACAGTCCCCAAACATGTGGGAGGTATCACATTTATTGACGAGACGCAAAGGAATGCGTTCACTGGTTTTCAAGACGAACGCAATTTATTAGAATAATTCACGAGTTGTGAGCAACTATCCTAAATTCCCTTCATTAATCAAAATTTTAATTCATATACCATAAAGGTCCTTTGTGTTTGTTGGGTTGTTGGACGCTGCTATATTTTGTCATCCCGTAATACTGGTGGGCTGTAACAAGATTTTTATATTCACGGCGGACTGAGAAAAAAATCTTCAGGATGTGCATTCAATCGCGGAGAGATAAAAGCACGAACACAAACAGGAAACTGAAAAGTTCCTAAAGGCGATTGGGAATGGTGGTGACGTTGACGGTGGTGGCAAACTCAATTCGAATCAATTCAAGTGCTGCAGGAATGAGGACAAATACTATTCGAAAATCGTTCAACTAACTGAAAGTATCGCGATTGTTGTTCCATTCTGTTCTGTATGATTGTTACTCCACAACGAGATAAATAAATTTACCTGGAGAATATTGCCGAGAAGAATGGCGCAGTGAGAGGACTTTTACGCCGTCGGGGTTCCCCAGTGAATCGAAACAAACTTTCTAATTTCAAAACTTTACACTTTTGTAGATTTTATTTTTCTCCTTGTACTTATTTGTGTTGATATTTCTGTTGTTGGTTTTTGTTCTAATTTATATCGGTTTGGTTGTGCATTTTTCATGGCGAAGATTGAGAGTTTAAATAAGTTTTAAGCGGATCATTGATCCATAATGTATTGTTGACATTGGCATTGAGTTGTAATTCAATTGATGGTTAATATCCCCACGAATTTTCCTCAACCAGGAGGGAAAGTTTTTGTGGTAGAAACAAGATAACGAGAAGTGTACTGCAATATAAAATAAAGGTAAAAAAGTTCTTGTTGATTTTAAATACACCCCACCAACTACCGAGAATGGAAAACAACTAGAGTGTTTAAAGATGGTTAATGCGAATAATTAGAACTCTGTGTTCTGTTACATGGTATGTGGAAACTCTTAAAAGTGTGAAGCATCATGTTGTCGCGTTATTAAGTCGAGGTTACTGTTACTTACTCACTTTATTTAATTCTTCTTATATTTTGGTTATGGTGGCGACACATTCTATAACCACTCTGCATCAAGAAGAACTTTGTATGCCTTATAAGGAAAAGAGAGGGTTAGTGCCCTTATATCTCAATGTAGCTATCGATAGCAACACCAAAAAAAAGGGGGACTGGGAGAAAAAGTGTCGATGTATGGTGGTCATGCATGACCTTGGGAAACCTTTTGGGAAAACGTTGATTTATGGACTAAATTATTAAAATTAAATTCTTGTATCCTTTATTCAATTATTTAGATTAATTAGTTTTGTCCTGTACACTTAATTCTCCTCTTTTTTTAGTATTTGTTATATAAATTTTTTAATGTTAATGTCTATGACGTGTTCATCGCATTTTTTTTTTTTTTTTTTTTTTTTTTTTTTTTTTTTTTTTTTTTTTTTTTATTAAAAACGAGAAATTTCTTTAGGCAATAAAACGCGGACCGCTCCTCGATAGTATAGTGGTTAGTATACCCGCCTGTCACGCCTGTCGGGACGGCGAAAAACTAAAGTTCACCAAATCGTGCTAGACAACCGCCGAAATAAACTGAGAGTAGATAGCAGAGGCCATGAAAATGTCCAAAGAACGCGTTAGTCACATATTAATTCAAGATTTAGGCATGAGAAATCTGTCCGCGCGTTGGGTGCCGCGTTTGCTCACGTTACACCAAAAACGTGTTCGAATAATCATTTCCAACGCTCTGTCAGCACAGTTTAGGCGCCATAAATCCGAGTTTTGGCGCCGATTAATTAGTGTTGATAAAACTTGGATACACCATTATACGCTCGAAATAAAAATACAGTCAAAACAGTGGACTTCAGAGGGGGAATCGGCTCCAAACAAAGCAAATATTGTTTTTTTTTTTGGCTGGGAAAGTGATGGCGACTGTTTTGTGGAATAGTTATGGAGTTATCTTGGGCTCCTCGATAGTATAGTGGTTAGTATCCCCGCCTGTTACGCGGGAGACCGGAGTTCGATTACCCGTCGGGGAGCCTCTGGCGCAAGACTAATGACCTTGCCCGGAGAAAACAAATCATTATGGAAAATTTAACAAGCCCCAGGACTTGCTAAATAAGGCCAAGACCGGTTCCCGGTTGTAGTGCCGATGGTGATGAATAAAACGCCTACAGTGAATAATTAGAAAACCCATCGAGCTTAAGGGGTTGCTCCTTCAAGTTATGTGAGGTGTTCTGAATCGTCGGTTACTATGTGAAAACAGTTGTAGTTACAATCGTGCTTAGGAGCCCATATAAAATATATCTCTACCGCATCTCAATGACTTTTTTGTTTTTATTACACTTCTCTCGTAAGAGGTTAACCAATAGCGCCGATACGGGGTCACGAGATGCCGCCAAACAATTGTTGCAGTTCTTTTTGAACAGTTGTAGGTTGTTGCGCTCCGGGAACACTCGCGCGGGAATGTAGTTCCACAGCCATCCCGCTCTGTAACGGATCGAGTTCTGATCCAGGAATTTTCGCGCCGTCGGGAGATGAACCCCAAATTAGTGCGATCGGTTGGATTTTCTTGTAGAGCGCATATAAATCAAATTGCGCGCAACAAGACCACGAATCTCCGAAAAACACTAACCTTGATAATATCTGTAAAACGGACCGATGTCAGCTATGCGAATTCGATATGATAGCAACTGTAATCCCATCGTCAGCGCCACGTCCCCGATCAGGCGGATTGCTATCCTCTGTATAATCTCAACTAGGTCGAGTGTATGTTTAAGACCAAACCTCCAAACATGAGAGCAATATTTAAGCGCGGGTCTGATATGGGTTTTATACTCGACAAGAAGTTGGGCCGGAGTAAATTATTTCTTGGCTTTAAAAAGATAGCTCAGTTCTTCTGAGGCGGATCGAGGGATATTTGGCACGTGTGTATACGATACATTCTCACGGAACGTGATCCCGAGTAATTTTTAAGCGTTGCCCAGATTCAAGGACCCAGCCATTCGTCATCAGCTGTGAAACCGATGATTCACTTTTCATTGTGAATGTTGTATATTGTGTTTTCGTTGCATTGACGTCGACGAGATTGGCATTTCCCCACTGCAGGACCTTATCCAGACCCCGATTCAGAGAGTCGATCTGGCTGCCTCTCAACTGATGCAAGGTTGATGCACTAATCCGCCGATCAGTCGACAAAGAGGAAACAAGCGTCCTATCATCCTCAAAATTGAACACTGTGGTATCCAACAAATCGTTCACGAGAACCAAAACCTAGGTTGGACCCAAAATATAACCTTGAGCAACCCGGAATTAACAGGATACAGAGCTGAACACACGCCGTCCGCAACAACACGGATCGATCGGTTTTCGAGGAAGCTCTTCAATGCAAACGCCCTGGGAAAGTCCATACGAACGGAGTTTGCTCAGCAATACCCCATACCAGACACCGTCAAAAGCCTACGAGATATTCAATGCGTGCCCCTTTGACTCACCACGCCGTTCAATCGCAGATGTCCATATATCGGCTATGAGGGTCAAATGGTCTCCCGTAGACCGCCCGCCACGTAATCCGTACTGACGGTCATTCAGAAGTCCGTTGCACTCCAAATACTTAATTAACTCGTCATTGATGACCTTTTCCATTGCCTTAGATAATATAGACAGTAATGCTATCGGTCGGTAATTTCGTGGGAGACACTTTTTTCCCCTCTTTGGGGATTGGCTGAATTCGATTGATTTTCCAGCAGACAGGTCCGTCACGCATAAAATAAGCGAAAGAATCTGCCCAGAACCAGGGATAGTTCCGGAGCACTCTTAAGGACTATTGCCGGTATTCCGTCAGAGCCGATTGCCTCCCTACAGTCCAGTCCACGTAGAACGGGTTGAATAGTACGCGGGCGGAACCTTACATCCCGCATCGGAGACCGTACCAGCGCGATCACAGGTGACTCCAAAAGACCGAATTTTAATAAGTAATAAGTTGATTTCCCAACTTTGCAACTTTGGCCATTGGACAAATTGGGGAGAGTACCCCAAGTTAGCATGGTTGAACAGAATGGAGGCACGACATTTTCCACATTTGGGGTTGTTGGGGAGATAGATAGTGTTTTAAAGACAGATGATGAGGGTTGTAGTGGCGTGCGGTCAGTAGCAACACGTTTACTGGAGAGACCCCCCTCACAGCTTAATATTTGCCACAGCGTTTCCGTTTTATAGCCCTGAATTAGTTTGGGGTGAAGGTACCAGGGTCACTGTCGTCCTTTTAGACGTCAGAACTGTTAGTGCCTTTTTCTATTTCGGACTCGAACTCTCTTTGCGAATCAGAATTTCTAAAGCTGATGGGTATGTGGATGAGACGGCTTCTAATTCCAATATTTTCTTCTTGAGAACACCATTCTCGGACTTAACAGACGCGAGGTCTTTTATTAACATTCTTACAAGAGCCATTATGACCTGCTCTGACTGATTACCCACACTACGAGAAGAACGGGTATCCATTTGTGAACAACGGGCAAACAATATAATAAGCGATACAGCACGAATTGAGACGCCAAGAGCACGAAAAGGAAACAAGAAACACGAGGAAGACAAAGAAAATAAAAGGGGCAAGAAGCAAAAACCAAGAAAAAAAAACGTAACCCTTGAGTTACTAACCTGGTACCAGGGTACCCAGAGCAGTACTTTTTGCTGAATCATTCTTTAACTAAGAAATATTGGCTAAAAACCTCCCGGATCCCCATGATTTCCCCGATTTTCCATCGAATTATGCCCTGAAAACATTTTTTTGTTATTTTCAACTAATAAAATTTCAAAAATAAAAATTAGTATAAGTATATACTAATCGGGTACTCACATATAAAAATAATTGAATACAGACTTTGCATCATAAGACTATAATATCTTTAATAAATATTATTCATTTTTAAATGCTTAGTCGTCAACTTTGATGTATGGTGGAGCTTGATTTGGCGATTAGAATCCCGGTCATCTATCACGGACATATCCAGTTCTATAGTAAGTTGTCTCTAGAAGCGCCTGAGTTAGTTCGGCTTTTTGGGTATTACCATATTATTTGCATAATAAGCAATGCCCACAGCAAGAGAGGTAATATCAAACAAAACAAAAAAACAGTGTTCACCTGCAGGTTCGCAGTGTAATACGCGCACATTTGATCCATAGCATGAACGCCAATTTTTGTTTTATTATAAAATAAAATCACTTCTGCTTTTTCTGCCCTGGGCCAGACGTTATCGCATCTTCGTGCATTGGACTAATTAGTAGAATTACAGATCTGATTGAATTGATCACAATTGTTACTATTTCGTTAAATCCAAAAAGTGTTGACAGTAGTTACCCACTTTGAATGGTTTCATTTCTTGAGGAATATATATTTGTGACCGTTTTTTCTTTTTGTCTCTGCCACAGAAAATTAAATCTAATTTATTTATGTTACCTGCAGTCTTGGAATGCAATGGTCAGGAATGTACAGTGTTCCCGCTCACGGCCAGATTAGTCCTTTCAATGGTGAATGATTGTTCGTGACACTGTACAAAAAATTATGGTTGATTGGTTTTGCACGTTCACACTCGGGTCATATCTGAGTTAGGATTTATATGAAGGGTAAACTTTGGCGACCGAATCAATTGAAATAATCTGACACTGAGAACTTTAAGTAATTACGATATATATTTAAAAGTCTCCAAACAATTTTAACACTTTTGGGAGTTTGGTGTGTTTTTACAACATTCCTTTTACTTTTTTCCTTCTTAAATTTTTAGTTTTACTTTTCTTTAATTTTAAAACAAAACAAAGGGCACGGGTTTCTTATCTTTCTCCTTTCTCTGGCAAATCTTCACCGGGACCAGCCACAACCGTACTCTTTTTCTGCGCTTTTTCAATTCTACTCCAAAAACGGAATTGCAAAACCGTATATCAACAACCGTATCAACATTCACCTGTTCTCTCTCCCGCTCCCCATCTAAGTCCACTTCGAAAACCGAATTCGAACTCGAAGAGCTGCACGATCCACACCCAAATCGGGGCGTGTTTGAAAACTCACTTGTGGATCGTGCAACTCCTCCACCACCTTACCATCATACCACTTTAAAACAAATTATATTAAACTTACAAATTATCGAATGATGGCGATGGCGGAAAACGTACGTAACATATTTAATTCTTTTTCAAACTTCTGACGAGAGTGTAGAGTAGACTTCCAGCCAAAGGTAACATTGTAGAAAAACTGTCCGTACTTAAAGACAATACAAGTTGGTGGAACTTTCGCTTTGATGCACATCGTGATACTTCATCACAAATCCATCATACTTTGATGTCATATTTAGCGGGCTTTGTAGGGGGAAGTACTGAATAAACTTTGTTCTCGTTCGGAAAGGAGAGAGTTGCTCATCGGTAGTAAGATATTGTTTGTAAATTGGACTCAAATTTGCATTTAGTATTTTCCATATATCAGAAATGGGAGCCGCTTTATCTGTGATTGCCCATGTATAACGTGTTTGATCATCGAATCGATCGAACCGTAAAGTTGATTGAAATCTTTTTGTCCCATAGTTACACAGTACAAATGCAATGATACCCTTTTCCAGATATGCCCCCTCAATGGCTAAGTTGGTAAAAAGGTTGTGTCTTGCGTTTGATTGTACAAACCTAGGTTCAACTGACGACTCTTGCCATTGTACAGTTCCGCACAATTACTGAGTGGTAAGTAGGGTCCCAAAACCTAGCAGCTCGGTGAAATAGTATCCCATTAAGCTATAGGCTTCGTAAAATGGTTGGGAGAAATCGTTGACCATCTTTCGGAGCTTGGCTGATGGAACCGGTCGAGAAAAAAATTGCATCTCGGGGCGCTGACTCAGCGCTATAAGTTCGCCTTTTCTGGGACAAGTAAAATAAAAACAAGATATCATAGCATACATAAATACCTATAGATACTCCATAATGTTGCAACACTGTAGTGGTGAGAACACGAAATATACAAGGAAAGGGTGGTGCGTCTGGGAGTTCCACAGCTTCCCCGCTCTGTAACGGAACGAGTCCTGACATCCGAATCCCTGATGCAGGGATGTTCGTCAGGAGATGAACCGCAAATTGGTGCAATCCGTCGGATTGTCTTGTAGAGCGCATATAAACTGAATTGGGCGGAACAAGACCACGAATCTCCGAAGAACAATAACCGTGATAATATCTGTAAAACAGCCAGAGGTCGGCTCAGCGCCTTCGATGTGACAGCGTCTATAGTCCCGATGTCAACGCTGTGTCCCCGTTCAGGCAGATCGCTCGTCCTGTATGATCTCAAGTAGGCCGAGGATACGTTTAGGACCAGACCTCCAAACATGAGAGCAATATTCGAGCACGTGTCTAATATGGGATTTATGCACGAGAAGAAGTTAAGCCGGAGTAAAATATTTCTTAGCTTTAAGAAGATAACTCAGTTCTACTGAGGCGGACCTGGCGATGTTCGGCACGTATTTATACCACGATATATTCTCGCAGACCGTGATGCCAAGTAATTTTTAAGCGTTCCCTAGATTCGAGGACCCGGCCATTCATCATCGCCTGTGGATCCGATGATCCACTTTTCATTGTGACTGTTGTATATAATGTTTTCGTTGCATTGACGTCGACGAGATTGGCCTTTCCCCACTGCAGTGCCTTATCGAGACACCGATTCAGAGAGTCGATCTGGCTACCTCTCACCTGATGCGAGGTTGATGCACTAATCGACCGATAAGTCGACAAAGAGGAAACAAGCGTCCTATCATCCGCAAAATTGAACACTGTGGTATTCGTTGACTCCAACAAATCATTCATGTGAAGTACAACCAAGGTTGGACCCAAAATATAACCTTGAGGCAACCCAGAATTGACAGGATACAGAGCCGAAGACTCGCCGTCTACAACAACCCGTATCGATCAATTTTCGAGGAAGCTCTTCGTCGAGTGGCAAACGCCCTGGGAAAGTTCATTCGAACGAAGATTGCACAGCAATGCCCCGTGCCAAACACGGTCCAAAGCCTAGGAGATATCCAATGCGTCCCCCATTGACTCACCATGCCGCTCAATCGCAGATGTCCATATATCGGTTATAAGGGTGAAAAGGTCTCCGGTGGACCGCCTGCCACGAAATCCGTATCGACGGTCATTCAGAAGTCCATTGCACTACAAATACTTAATTAACTCGCCATTGATGACCTTTTCCATCACCTTGGATAATATAGACAGTAATGCCATCGGTCGGTAATTTCGTGGGAGACACTTTTGTCCCCTCTTTAGGGTTGGCTGTTGAGTCTGCCAAGAACCAGCGATAGTTCTGGAGCACAACTCTTAAGGACTATTGCTGGTATTCCGTCCGAGGCGGTTGCCTGCCTACAGTCCAGTCTACGTAAAATGCGTTGAATAGTCCGCGGGCGGAACCCCACGTCCCGCATCGAAGACCGTGGCAGCGCGATCACAGGTGGCACCAAAAGACGGGTAGAGAGGTTTGAATTGGCGAAAAATAAATTCGGAATGTGCAGCATACGCTTAATGATGTCAGTCTCTGTGCTAAGTTCACTCCCCTCATGTACAACTTATACTGTACAACTGCTGCCCATATGTGAGCAGCATACATTATAATGGAGGTGTTGACACTAGTTATCAGTTTCCTTATGTGGGGCCGGGGTCCACTATTATTGGACAGCTGTCTCGCCAAAATCTTGCATACTCTTCTCGTTTTACTTGCTGGAAATTCCAAAAATAAATTCGCAAACACATTTACTTTTGAACTTGTGACTAACGTCCTGTTGCCCGTCACTAACGGAGGAAAGGGGGAGGAAGGGAAGTTGCTGATGACAGCCCTTGCATTTTTTATCAAACCAAGGTTTATCAGATGAACTTCGGTTGATGAAATGCGGAATATAGATCTCCATACCGAGAAGAATAATATCCGTGACCGTTTTATCGGAGTCTCCAAAGTACAGCGATCTGAGTTTCCTAGTGGTGCAGCAACCTCCACGTTATAAATGCTCAGCTCGGATCTCAAAAACAGATCCAGGGTCACCTCGGACATCCGGCACTCGCGTAAAGACCATTTGAACTAACCGTGTAGACACTATCCTTATATACCTCTATCCTTTTTTAGAGACCGAGACCAAAATTCGGATGGTTATGGATGATACTGGTTATCGCAAGTTGGCCAGAAACCAGAGACACGATGAAGGACACAATTGCCCCTGTCTCGTCTAAATCGTCCCCCGCGTCTCTCTCTCTCTCTTTTTTCAATACACACACATATCGAAGACACAAGTGGCCGCCATTTCACGAATGCGTTGAATGAGCAAGTTCCATGAAATTTTACGAAGTGTCATATAAAGAAAAAAAAAGAGAAAAACAATAAATAAAAATGCAATAATTATAGTAATGTCAAGTTCATTTACTACGCAGCAAAATTGGTCCTTCGGGACGGATTATACTGGTGTATTAAAGTGAAAACGAGGGATGGGAGCGAACATACAGGGTAAAGTCTCTGCTTCCAACCCGGCGAAGGTCAGGACGATCCTTGTCCCTGTTTAATGCAAGTTGACATGCAGTCTCCACGTGACGCCCCTGGATAGCTACTTTGGCACCCGCCAAGTAGTGAACCATTGCATGCACCGACATCCTGAGAAAGGTTGGCGCAAGGCTAATAACCTTGTCCGGAAAAACAAATTATTATAGACAATTTAACAAGTCTCGGAGAAGGACCGGTGGAGAGACTTGTTGAATAAGGCCAAGACCGGATCTCGGTTGTAGTGTCGATGATGATAATAATGATGATTAAAGTGAAAACAATACCGCGAAACACTGAGAAGTGATTAAAGGGAATTTGTGTTTTATTTTTTTTATTTTTGGTGGGAAGGTGGAAATCTTCAAAAGATACCTCCGACCGATCCAGAGGCAAGTCGGACTTTTACCGACTAGAACCTCCTCCCGCCAGGCACTTATTCCCGCTCATCCTCGGGGAACTTTCTTTTAGATATTCCATCGCGTGGCTGGACGGAGTATGGCTGGTACTCTGGTCGTGGTATCCCAACTGCTGCATCATGTCATATAGAATATCATTTGCTACGGACCATGCTTGTTTGGAACTTAGCATGCATTCTATTACTCCTGCCAAAGCAACTGTACGTCTCATATGTCTCTCCAAAAGCGTTATTGCGTAGTTTATTAAAACAGCCTCCGAATTTGTGGGTTGTGTGTGTGTGTGTCGGCGTGTGTGTGTTTTGGGATCTCGGTAGGAAAGTGGAAATCTTCAAAGGATAACTCTGGACTGACCCAGAGGCATGCCAAGAGCAGGTACGTAATCAATAGGAGTTAATAAATCACACTTGCTGGGATTTTCAAGTTCAATTGAACAGTTTCAGTTCACGATCCCAGGCATGAAAGTGATTCAGTGGATTACCCGGATATCTCGGCCTAGGGAATACATGTTGATACCTTCATTGTAGCGCGTGTGCAGCTCAGGACATGTAAGGGCATCACAGACCTGTTACTGCTCAATATTATTATTACTAGATGCAATTTGTCCATTTAGGTAGCTAAGGTTCTTATCATGGGAGAAACAAACGGGTACGGCTCCACTCACATAAACGCATTGAAACCAAACCAACTTTTTAGGCTCTTCAAGAATGGAGGCTATGAAAGTTTCAACATAATAATCCTCAAAGCCTCTATTTAATATATTCGAGTCTCGTTCGTTATCAGAATTAATCAGACAAATGTGTGTGGGGTTTTTTTTTTTTTGGTTTCGGTAGGAAGGTGGAAATCGTTAATAGATACCTCTGTACCGATCCAGAGGCATGCCGGAATTGTACAAACTAAAGTAAGTGTAAGGCACATATTCCCGTTGATCCACACGGAACTTTTATTTAGATATTCCATCGCGGGGCGGGACGGAGTTTACCTGCTCCTCCGCTTGCCACGTCGCAACTACCGCGTCATGTCACGCAGAATGTCATTTGCTACGGATCATGCTTGTTTGGAACTTAGTATGTATTCTACTACTCCTGTCAGAGTCGCTGTACGTCTCATATGTCTCTCAAAACCGCCCGTGCGGTCCCGATTATCGCCCACTCTGTGAGTACGTGTTCCGCATTTTCTAAATATACACATGCTTATACTTGTGCAAGTATTGCCGAAAGCATACATGTCCTGATATCAGCTGAGACCAGGGGTAGTTCAGCTCGCCATGTTTTCTTTTCACCCATGTTTGTACATCAGGTATCACGGCGTGGGCCTGTGGGGAAGAAGTATGTTGCACCGACGTACGGCGCTGATTCCTTTCATCCTCCAGCATAAATAAAAGCTAGTTCCGCTGCAGCAAACTGTTCACCAGAAAAGAGCAAATAAAACTCACTGTACGGTTGATTTGTAATACGCATTTATTGTTTCACTATAAGATTTTGTCTATTGTAAGTTGTGTTCTAGTTTATGTATAATGTTTATATTTACACCGGCACGGTCGGTGAATGTAATGAGACTCAGCGATATTAAATCACTATCAATAGAAATTCGGCCAGTGAAACCGGCTCTCTCAAATTAAGATACACATGTATGTGTGGGCATTGGTTCATTCATGGGACGAAACCATGAGAACGAATCTAAAACAAAGAAAGGGCATAAAGTGGATCCATACGATGTGAGTTCGGCTAAGCAAACAAGCCGAATCTCATTGGATGCTAATTGGGTCTTTGTTTGCTCATCCCCCGAGGTCATGAGGGAAATTAAAAGCCAAAGGGACCGTATAGATCGTTGTCTAGGATTTGCATCGCGCCTAAATAAATAGACGAATAGACATTGGGAAAAGGTGGTAATGGGTTGCGATACTTTATACAATGAAAATTGTATATCGTATCTTGGGCCGGTGGTCGAAACGAATCCCTTGTTTGCATTTGAATATGCAGGGAAATTAAATGAGGCAAGGAACGAAATTTGTGATTATTTATTCGTTTAGACGAGGGATAATGGTCAGGTAAATGCCAGCTGAACAAACAAGCTGCCCGACGCTGCTTTGGCAGTTGGACAATGAATCGCCAGCCAATGTGTATGCAAGACATTGTTGTACACATGTGAGGCTGGGAATAGCCAACTCAAGATTAAGATTCCCTGATTATGCGTTGCATTATATGTGAACCGATGAGTTTTCTTTCAGGGAATTTATGATAAGTTAAGAAAGAATTCTTATAGAGAATTTGTATGCGAAGAGATGCATGAAAGGTAAGGATTCTTTTACAGGGACTTTTAGATTATAAATTGATCTATTTGATGCATGAAGCATTTACAGGTGCTTAATGCGATTGCATTAGCAAAAACATATGCAGATTGGGTTGTAGGGATGGGGGTTCTTCAGTTGAGTAGGCGGTGGGGTTTGGCGAAACCGCCACAGGGCCATCTTCCATTGGCGGGAGAATCCCATCTTCGTTGTCATTCTCTTAGGCTTGAGAGCTCTAATTGTGACCGCATTCGCCTGCGATTCTCCTGCGAGACCCCATGCAACGCAGCGTTTTCCTTAGCTTCAATGGCAAGTGGTGTCCTCCCGGCCAAAACATTTATGGCACATGCGGATACCGTCCGGAATGCGCAGCGTACTCTTAATTATGGCAGTCTATGTTCTGAGTTCTGTTACGTACAAAACTCCCCATCTAAACACGCATACAATTCCCTTAAATTCATTAATTAACCCAAAACACGAAAATTCCTTAGCGGCATCGCTAAAAAATAAAACCATCGAGTACAGACGTACTTTATGGCGGCACCGTTTCCTTTAAGCCCATTCAAGAAAACATTTCCTAAACGGAACAAGGGACGGCGACCATAAATACATTCAGTGGACAACAATACCACTAAGATAAAAAAATATCTTTGACACCGTTGTTCAGTAGTATAAAATTACCAAATCTGGACACTCCTGGAAATCCCAGGTAATGTTTAAGGATTTTCCGACGGTTACCGATACAAGGTAAATTACCTAAGGATCAGACAAAGGATGCACTGGCTCATAAAAGAGATCCTCATACAAAAGAGCTTAAGTGAGATCAGCGCAAAAGGAAACTACCACGTTGCCTTTTGGTTAACGTGGAAAAAGATTTTCCTGCCATCGAACGATCGGAAAAGCAGAGAGTTGGTTATGAGATGCAGTCCCGGACGGACATCGAGTGAGTGAGTAGTGAGCAGCGTAGTAAATCGTTTTTGGTAAAACCACACAACAAATTTATAAAAAAAAAACACTGACATTTTTCTTGGACTGGAAACTAATGTTCATTGCTCGTGGCGGAGTGTTCTGATGGAAGACTCCAACACAACATAATTAAAACAGGAGAAGAACCAAAGGCGAGAATAAGGGGAGACACCAGAGGACAATTCAACATTAAACACTCCACTTGGACTCTCACCTACCCTCATCAGGACCAATCCGGCCATTAAGTACCAGAGGGACAGAGGTAAGCCGTAACTTAACCAAATAATAAATAATACAATAAAACTAAATATAACCAACAGTTCACTCCGCTCATGTACGACTTATACTGTACAGCCGCTGTCCATATGTGAGCAGCATAGATTGTAGTGGAGGTGTTGGCACTAGTTATCAGTTTCCTTATGTGGGGCCGGGGTTCACCAACATTGGACAGCAGTCTCGGCAAAACTTTGCATACTCTTGCCGTTTTTTTCACTCGTTTTCTTTACATGTCCATTGAAGGTCGACCTATTGTTTAGTATAACACCGAGGTATTTAAGATAGGGGCTGGATCTGATTGTTTGTCCTTCTATTACTCCGCACACCACAGGTAGTGCCTTACCGGTTGATCTACCTTTCTGGAACTCCTAGCCCCGACGTCCCCTGAGTAAATTGTTCCCGGCGAGTGGCAATTACTCCCTCAAGCAGTTTCCCCGTTGTATCTAGCATGCACAACTGGCGGTAGGATGAAAGCGCTTTTGGATTCTTAACTCTTTTTGGTATGAACACAAGCCGCTGTTTTCCATCTTTGAGGGAAGTGTCCTCTTTGGAGGCAGGCCGTGAAGTAACTGCTGAAGACTTCCGGCTTTTTTGTTAAAACAGTCTTCACTACAGCTAGGAATACCATCCAGTCCCGGGGTCTGTTTTTTATTGACAACCCTTGCAGCCAAGAGCACCTCTGCGGTGGTCATGGAAGGTATTTCTCTTTCAGTGATGTTCCATTCCTCTTACGCTCTCAACACCTCATTACACTACGAGAAGAGGAGAGCAACGATTCTGGCTATGTCACTTTTACTTTTTTCCATTGGACTTCTGTTGTTGTGTAGTCTTTTCATGACTAACCTGTAGGCGCTCCCCCATAGTTTGTTATTTAATTCATGCCTTAGGGAGCAGAAGGCGTCATATTTACTCTTGCGGATCACATTCCACAACTCCTTCCGTTTGTTGACGAATTCCGCATGTAACTGTGGGTAGGTGTTACGGTTTCTTGCTCTTTGTTGCAAGTGTCGTAACCTGTTCCACTCCGATCGCACATGGACGATGTGGGGGTTCTCCACATTACATGGAGATCGGAACCCACAATTTCAACCATAATTTCCGCCTTAGTTCGACCGCTAACAGCGCGTCACATCAACCCCTATCCCACCGTTCATGCTATTCACCTGGAATACCATATTTCCCAAAGGACGCTTAGCTAAACTCATTTTCCTATGCAGATTATGCATAATTGAGTTTAGCTACCCTTTTTGCCATACGGCAACTCCATTCCTCTAACCATGACATTTCCACCGGAAATTATATTCATGTTGGTTAGCAACAACCAAGTCGAATCAAACGAAGCGGTTGCATCATCATTCGATGGCTTGGGTAATTACCAGTATTCCTTAGCGTATTTCCCACGATATTATTTCCCTGGCCGATGTAGCGTCCTATCGATTTTCTGCTGTTCATCCATTCGCTTGGGATCAATGATCTCTTTTTGCAGGTAAATAGCACCGGCTACCTTTCCTCTCCTCCATAATTCTGTCTTCATACGGTTCAATGCACTCTGAGATCACCACAGCCGTAACACTAGGGCAGTGGGTCATGCTCAGAAGCTGCAGTTGATACCAGCACACACAACCAAGCCACCCCGAGATCACAGTATATCGTGTTTCTATTCTCTCATTCTCCCACGTTCGTCGATTATCAATTAACCGATAGTCACCACCTCGACGGGGGTGACAATGAGAGAGCAGAGGCGTGATCTCTGTTAGTTGTCCTGTGTGCAATAAAGTAGAACTCAGAATTTCACCCCTGATCACATTAGTCGCTATTCAATTTCCACCGTAGTCGGTCACACTGTCGCTTAGACCCACATTTCAACGCAAAGTGCTTCGGGTAAAATCTTTAATCACCGCGGTCACAGTGTAGAGGAAAACGTATATAAATCAATTTACCATAGTGAAGCGATTCAGCTTGTATATACATGTACATAATTCAATTTAACGATTCTGAAGTGATCGAAGTGTTCCAACTCATATAGAAACTATATAAAACAATTTAGCAATATTTAAGCAATTCAACTTGTATATACATGTACATAAATTAATTTAACAACACCAGTGTTACAACTTATATAAAACTACATAAATCAGTTTAATAATATTAATTATAAGTTCTGAGCGGAATAAAAGAGAAGTTTCCTTTGTCAAATCAAAATAAAGAAAAAAATTAACCTCAGCAAATTTTCAGTGCCTCTTTTATTTCCTGGTTTGTTGGACATCGTTGGTGCACATCACGTTGCAGTGGAACATTTGTTGGGGAAAGAAAAGTGAACTCGTGCCCATGACAGGTACATACATCTTCACCCCCACAACGATTTCTGGGTTCCACCAATACATTGGTTTGATAGCCCTTGCTGGTTGCCTTTGTAGTGGCATAGAATCATCGCATGCGGTAGTTAGACACTTCATGACATTACCAGCCTACCTGTGTGCATCGGCCTTTGCGTCAAACTTATTATTATTATTATTTCTGTGTGTGTGTGTGAATAATTGTTTATTCAAAAAATATGTCTTTCAAATACAAACGTAAGTAGATAAAGATATTTTTGGTGAAATTTGAAATCCTTTTACATTCATTTCCTGACACTACACTAAGCCACGCATGACTGCAGCAACTCATTAACCACCTCAAAACATCGTTCATAATACTGAAGCAAATTACAGGAAAATGAAACAGTGAGAAACCTGAGGGTGTCTATGGAAATATCGGATTCGAAATGACCGAAAAATATTCTTACTTAAGAAGGAGACCTCATCGACCAAACAAGCAGCTGCTTCATCAGAGGTGAGTACACGTAATCTAGGATCCCCAAGTTAGAGCTTCGAAAATGTTTTACGAGTAGTATAGTGGGATTATTTCCTCAGTAGATTAAAAATAACGTAGAAAAACATAGTATAATCAATGATAGCACACAATCGCCTTATTTGCAAGATTGTCTCAGTAGCGAAGAATTGAAAACGATTGAAGCATTGCAGCCAACAAATGCTAATGGTGAAGAAGCTTGAGAACTTCTGGAATTTACAAGGAAGAAGCCATCATCTTTGGTCATTTTGAGCTTCTAGTAGTGAATTCCAAAGATACAAAATGACTAAACTGATAACATCCATCAACTGATAAATGAAACCTTAGTCCAGGTTCGAAGCATGACGGTTTTGAAGGAACCAAGTGTATCACACTCTTTCCAAATTAGTGGACACAACAAAGCAAGAATAGCCTCATAGAAAAATCAAAGCAGGGAGGTGAACTTATGAACAGCTAATCAAATTTGTTAGAGATGATTCTAAGAAAATTCAAACAACGAGTAATAAAGATCCATGTAAATCGAAACAAAATTCATCTGTAAACTTAGTTTTGCGGAGACGAAGGTAAGTATAAAGGTAGACGAACGTTAACCACTAAAATTCACAAGGAATACTCAATATGCAAACAAGGTGGACATGTGGGGGTTCTCTAGCCTTACGCAAAGAACCACCCTCAATTCCAAGCCCAACGCCCTTGGCAAATCTGCAGTTACCTGCAAACATTCCCTCCACCAAGGACATTTCCTTCATTAAAATATCATCCCAAGTCCCTGTGGAGAAATCTTGGCCATTCATGCATTCAATGCATATTCAAAATTCTCTGAAAGCATTCTTTAAATTATACATGCATCATAAATTAAAAAAAAAAAAAACCTTATCGGCACCCCTGTCTGCCTACGTATTCTGCCACACACGTGAGCAGCAGACTTTCCTGGTTTATCTGCATGCACGGCGGCCTTTTGTCCAACCGACAAAGCAAATCACAACTCGCGTCTAGCATCCAAGAACCGAATTCTTTATTAGTGTAAATATTCACACAGGAATTCGACCCTTCGCGCCGCCGTAGATGCTATACACAATGGGCGTAGATGCTATACACAATCGCCACCATGTAAGCATCTAAATTGCTTTAGACACCAAGTTTTACCAATGACATGCACTTATTTATTCAGCTGCATGCACTTCGCTCAAAAATGTCCTTTGTTTGAGTTTCCTTTCTACGGTTCGTCTACCCATGAGCCTATAGCGTTTGCAATAATAGTGAAGAACGTGTGATTCGAACTGACGCTATGACAGTTAGAATCACAAAAAATTGAACCAATGCGTAACACATCAGGCTACTGGCCGTGTTTAGAATTCGGTTTTTAAACTCAAATATATTCAACTGATGTGAATTGTTATGTTATCGCTTTGGTGTACGGCTCTGATGCATTTTCTTATTCGATTTTCGTTCGGTGTTCTTCACTATTTACTTGTGTATTGTGTGTGTATCTGTTAGAAACGCCACAAGCTCGCGGCACGAGCAAACAAAGTGATCTCCGCGTAAATAACCGCACCCTCGCTAGGATCTAGTACCAGAGATCCTTTCCCATTAGTCACTTTTCCTAAGGAAAATTTCACTTCCTTTTCACCACACCACCAAACTCACCCCGAACTGAGAGTTGAATCACCAGTCGAAATATCACCATCGAAGGAGCCGGTCGGGTCGTGTTTTATCCCCCATGGGGTGCGCAGGCGGGTGCACATACCCCGTAAAGTATATATCCAATGAAGTGAAATTTGTTGCAATATATTAGACGATTCTAAAAGAACTTGAAGGAATACATCATCAAAGAATCATGTGTATTTAATAAGAATTTAACAAACATCACCGTCAAATGTGGATGTGTGTAGTAAAGAGCGGATAAAGCAAAAGATTCTCCTTATCAATTACATATTTATTCCCCACATAAATCATCTGTTAAACGAACGTCAAATGGAACTATTAATAAAGCAATAAAGGTATCGTGAATATACCAACAAACTGTGTTTTATTTTCTTTGCTTGGAACAGTTGCATTAAGCAGTAGGACAACTGAGTGCATCTGTAAGGATTATTTAGTGTGTTGATAAGTGGATTACTGCATATAGTGACAGGTAAGTAAACAGTGCATCTTCCACACGGAAAATTTGACTTGGTGTTAGGGAGACGAACATCAATCAAGTGATTAAAGAATAAATTGCATCAGGATCCGCTGTGCGAAAGCATACGTGTTTATAATTGACTGAGTTCCTTTGTGAAAGTATATATATTACCTAAAAAGACAAAAGGAAATTAAGAGTGATTGGATCAAGGTGCGGGAAGTGTACTCATCCAGTTAGTGAGGTTAGCGTTTGATTAGACAGTGAACTTGTTAGGGAATCTACGTGAACCCGTGCCCCTGCTGGCACATAACTAAGACAAATCCTACAGACATGCTGCCTTTAAATGTAAATAATTGCTAAAATCAACAATACAACAACCCATACTCCTGCTGAAACCGGCAAATATGCACTACAACTGCTTACGTCCAAATGATCTAGCCAACGAATGCCTCAGTTATAATTATCGGAAATGTGGCAAGGTCCACAATAGAATTCTTCACTTAATGAAATCTGATTCCAATAAGGAGAAGAAGAAGAAGGCGGAGGTGTCAAATGGAATCGAGAAAGATGAGTTCAAACGGCTTAGTTCAGGTTGTTCTTTTCATAGAACTAGCAGTTCAGATGTGTTTTAAGTCTCGAAATTAGATTAATACCTTAACTAAGTCTTCCAAGAGTTGTTCAATTGTCCCCAATAGAGCGATTATCTGCAAAGCCTTACTTTTGACGATTGAGATTGTAAAATTTTATGCAAAGTGATTATGACAAGTCGTTGTTTAACAAGAACCTACAAAGGGACGAGTAACAATACCTCGGCATATTTATTCTAGGAGGATGGTATTATAGTCGTAAGTAGTTCAGTAAAATGATCGTTGCTTTCCTAAAGTTATTAGATTTTGGAGAATATTTTAATTCTCTCTTCTGCCGATATAAAATCAATGCATCGTTCAAATAACCTATCCATTTATATCCTTTAATTCCATGCAACACCGAAGAGCTTTTGATATTAAACCAATGTCATATTCATTTACACACTTTTACAATTCGTATCCCGTTTTTCCACAACTAAAATAAACATTCAATGCAAATTTGTTTAATGTTATTTGCACATTATTATCGAGCCCACATCAAATTAATTTGCTTGATCTACAATTTATTAATAATTAACAATAAAGTAAACGAATCGTAGGTGACGATTTCACTCACAATGGAAGTTAATCATTAAATCGTGAAGCCGCAGTCATCAAAAATATAATTTAAACACAATTGACACTATTATTGGCATAATAAAGCACGGGTAGTTATGAGTGTTTAACTTGTGGTAGTAATATTAAAGAAAAAATAAAGAACAGAAGGAAACAACTTGAAATAAATACGTTTATTTCTGTCATATAAAATTTGCTGAATACAAGATAGTGGGTGGCAATGCCCAACTTGTTTTAATAACATAGTTTTATTTTCATACTTAAACGCGAACTACAAAAATTAAAAATGTTCTACTGCATTGTCGCACTAATGAATGTAGGTACGTTGAAACTGTACTTAGGACTCGTTTTACGCTGAACGCACTGGCAGCTATCAGTGTAAAAGTGAATGCGATTGGATACATTTTCAAAAGTCGTTTCAAAATGAAGAAACACACAACATAAATATTCAAAAATGTGTGTCCACCATCTAACGGTTCAATTGAAAAGTCCCCGGCCTGGCACATAGGTGGCGGTACTAGAATTAAATCCATATGATTTGTAGTTAGCCCTAACCTCCAAAAGACGCGTGTATAAATTTGACAGATGTTGGATCATTAGTTTGTGAATTATAGTATTTTGAGTGAAGCAGCTCAAAATAGGCCTCAGTTTCGGCGATCACCTCTTCATTCGACGAAAATTTCCTCCCAGCGAGCATTCTTTTGAGATCTGAGAACAGGAAATAGTCACTGGGGGCCAGATCTGGAGAATACGGTGGATGCGGAAGCGATTCGAAGCCCAATTCATGGATTTTTGCCATCGTTTTCACTGACTTGTGACACGGTGCATTGTCTTGGTGAAGCAGCAATTTTTTTCTCTTCAAATGCGGTCGTTTTTCGGCGATTTCGTCCTTCAAACGGTCCAATAACGCTGTGTAATAGTCGCTGTTGATGGTCCTTCCTTTTTCAAGATAGTCAATGAAGGTTAGGGAAATCGAAATCGAAATAATCGAAGAAGACCAAATTTTATGAGCATGCTTCGCTTTTCTGAGAATCTCAACCATCTCTACAACTCCGCTCTACAACACTACTTAATATTTAATACAAATAATACATGCACACAAAAGGTTTCATGGTGTCTTTCAATGCCAATGCATTATGAGGGTGAGAAAAGAGCGAGAGGCTAAGCATTGGCTATAGATTTAAAAAAAAAAGTTAGTTAAGTTACATTTAGAATTAAGGTTCACATTGAAATTAAAGAGGAAAGAAGGACATGGTATGTGTATATTCTTTGGGTTTACAGGTGCGCAGTAATGATGGAAACCATGTGAAACTCAAATAGATTAAGGAAACATGTCCAGATAGGCGTACACCAAAAAATTACCACCACCGTATATTTACCTTTGAAGCCACGCTCCACAATGATGGGATTCACTTAACATGGATTCTCCTGTTTTGGCTTGGGATGATTGATAACCACACGAAATTATTTATGGGTAAACGTGTGATGGGTGCGAACATACCGGGCAGAGTCTCTGATTGCCTTCAACCCGGTGAAGGCCAGGACGATCCTTGTCCCTGTTCATTCCAAGTTGACATGCAGTCTCCACGTGACACCCCTCGATATCTACTTTGGCACCCGCCAAGTAGTGAACCAATGCATGCAGCGACATCCTGAGAAAGGTTGGCGCAAGGCTAATAACCAGGCCCGTAAAAATGAATTATTATGGCAAATTTAACAAGCCTCGGATATGGACCGGATACACAACGACGACCACGGAAACGAAAATGGCTAAATAACTTAAGGATGTTTTCATGGAACGTACGCTCACTATACAGAGCTCGAGCTGTACAGCAGATAGCCGATGCCCTGTCCGAATATAAGGCTGACATAACAGCATTAAAAGAAATAAGATGGACGGGGAGTGGTGTTTTTCAAAGAAAAGAGTATGACATTTATTGCAGCTGTCACGCAAAACACCATGTGCTCGGGGTAGCCAAAAACTGAAGCCTGCCATCATCGGCTTTAATGCAATTAATGAAAGACTATGCACTCTTCGCGTGCGAGGCAAGTTTAAGAACATAACCCTCATAAACGTTCACGGACCTACAGAGGAGTCCCCTGACGACGAAAAAGAAGAATACTATGAGAACGTCGAACGGGCCCTCAATGCCTGCCCAAGATACGATGTGAAAATCGTTCTTGGGGATTTGAATGGAAAAATAGGTCGGGAGCCGGTTTTCAGGCACTACGCAGATTCCCATAGTTTGCATGAGAACACTAATGACAATGGACTACGAGTCATCGAATTGGCAGCATCGAAAAACTTGGTCGTTGCGAGTACCAGGTTTCAGCGTAAAGATATCCACAAAGCCACCTGGGTATCACCTGGTGGAGCCACTCGCAACCAAATTGACGTGCTGATAGATCGCCGCCACTCCTCGAGCCTGATGATGGTACGAACGTACCGAGGTGCCAACGTCGACTCGGATCACTATCTTGTTGGTACAGTTTCCGAGCGCGGATTGCCTTACGGAGACGTATTGGATCCGCGGATCAGGTTCGAATCAACACGGTTGCCTTACGCAATGAGAATACCAGCAACACATTTGGTCATGCGTTAAGACTCGCCATCGAAGAGCTCGACAGGGGGAGAGTAAATCCTGGGGCCAGAATGCCGAGCGTAGAAGAGAAATGGACACGCCTTAAGAATACTGTCATTAGTACTGCCAACTCCATCTTAGGCAGTAGTCGTAGAGATCGGAACGACTGGTTTGATGATGAGTGCAAACTAGCGACTGAATGTAAGAATGCTGCATACCGGACAATGCAGCAGTCTCATAGGACGCGGGTACGCGAGGAGAAATACAAAGAGCTCAGAAGATCTGAAAAAAGACTTTACAGACAAAAGAAAAGTGCCTGGGAAAAAAACTTTGTCTGTGAAATAGAGAAAAGTAATGAGCGAGGTCCGCACGAGGCGCAGAAGTTCTACCAAATAATCCGCAGTATGACGCGGTAAACACCACGCTGCACTTACTGCAGGGATAAAGAGGGTAATCTGATCACCGATCCTGAAGGCATTCTGGAGCGATGGGAAGTGCACTTCAATGAATTGCTTAATGGTCAGCTCACAGAAGAATTGGAGGCTCCACCAATGCAAGATGAAGACCAAATGCTGCCACCACCAAGCATTGAGGAAACATTAAAAGCCATTAGACAGCTAAAATCAAATAAAGCCCCTGGAGCTGATGGCATACCAGCTGAGCTGATCAAACAAGGAGGGACAGCGTTACATCACGCAATTCACGAGATCGTGGTGAGCGTATGGGAGCACGAGGAGATGCCGGAAGATTGGCGTCGTGGTACAATTTGCCCCATACATAAGAAAGGAGATATCACACTGTGCAGCAACTATAGGGGTATAACATTGCTGAGTACCGCCTATAAGATACTCTCCACTATCCTACAAGACCGGATATCCCCATACGCTAAAGCCATCATTGGTCAATATCAGTGTGGCTTCATCCCAGGAAAATCAGTAATTAATCAGATATTCACTCTTAGGCAGGCGATGGAAAAATGTCAGGAATTTAAGATTCCATTATACCACCTACTTATAGACTTTAAGGCCGCCTACGACAGCATAGCCAGGGTAGAACTATATAATGCCATGAGAGAATTCGGCATTCCAAACAAATTGATACGACTTTGTAGGTTGACCATAGGCTGTCCAAACCAATAAACATCTCTAATTGACTCCGACAAGGGGACGGTCTGGCCTGCCTCCTCTTCAACCTGGCGTTGGAGAAAGCAATCCGTGACTCTGGCGTTACAACAAGAGGGACTATTGTCACCAAGTCCAGCCAGATTCTTGCCTACGCAGATGATGTCGACATCATCGGTAGAACCGAATCGGCGGTACACGAATCCTTCACCCAGATCGAGCAGGCGGCACAAAATCTGGGACTGCACATTAATGAGGGAAAAACTAAGTACATGGTGGCAACTTCTGCGCACAGAAGACCTAACGTTGGTCAAACTATCAGGGTAGTGTTATTTGAAGTAGTGCAATCCTTTAACTACCTTGGGTAAATAGTATCAGCCGATAACAATATGGAAGAATAAATACGCGAACGGCTGATTAAATCCAACAAAGCCTACTATGGTCTATCAAGGCTCTTTAAATCGCGAAATTTATCCAGAACATCCAAGCTACAACCGTACAAGACCATGGTCTTACCAGTACTCATGTATGGATCCGAGGCCTGGGTGCTCAATACAAGACACTCTGAACTCTTACCCGCGTTCGAGAGAAAGGTCTTAAGGAGAATTGTTGGCCCCCTATGTGAGGGAGGTCGATTCCGGAGACGCTACAACCATGAGTTGTACGCAATCTACATTGAAGTTAATATTGTAAGAAAAATCAAGTTCGGTAGACTCTGGTGGGCGGGACACCTAGCTCGAATGAGCGAAGAGGAGCCTGCCCGGAAAGTCCTTTGTGGCAGGATGTATGGAAGGAGACGGCGCGGCAGACCTTGTCTGCCATGGATGGATGGCGTAGACTTGGACGCCCAGAGCCTGGGAGTGCCAAACTGGATGACATCGGCTCAAAATCGGGACAAGTGGAGAGATTTGTTAAATAAGCCAAGACCGGATCCCGGTTGTAGTGCCGATGATGATGATGAAACGTGTGATAATACAAAAGTCCCAAACAGCATAAGCAAGAAATAAATAATACAAATAAAGTCTTTGAAGCCACAATGAAGAAAAAGTATCGCCCATAATATAAAGAAGTAGGTTAAGACGTTGCCGATAAGATATACGAAATTATCTTCGATATAATTGACTGCTAATGGACACTCGCTGGAAATCATGAGACACACGTCCTAAAGTAATAAACATACACCGGGGTTCTATGAGGAATCGCATGTAAACATTCACCAGAAAAGCAAGAGTATACATGGAATATTGCAGACCGTGAAAAGTTGGGTTTAGGTTATAAGTCGGCCCCAAAGTATGATACCATCCCGTCACGCTGTACATACCGCGATAACATAGGCAGACTATGTTTCGGACGTTTGGCTGGTGGGCTGGACTAAAATGAAGATAAGTCATTATCGTACCTCCTTGGATAAAGAATGCCGGATGTAAACTAATTTCCTATTCGGATCTGGGGGGGAGGGGGGGGGGGGGGCAATGTCAGGGGGAATATTATGCAAATACTCGTATTTTAGTACATAGCTGATCTATTATCGCGTAATTGGACTTATAGCGTTTGGAATGATAGTGAAGGGCGTGTGATTCGAACTGAAGCTATGACAGTTATAATCACCAAAAATTGAACCAAAGCGCAACCCATCAGGCTACTGGCCGTGTTTAGAATTCGATTTTAAACGCAAGTATATTCCACTGATGTGAATTGTTATGTTATCGCTATGGTATACGGCTCTGATGTATTTTCTTATTCGATTTTCGTTCGGTGTTCTTCACTATCTGCTTGTTTATTGTGTGTGTATCTGTTAGAGACGCTACACTACTCCCTCCTCAGTAACTTCGTTACGATCAGCTTCATGTGCGAACGACGGATCGAGGAACGAGCGAGCGAGAGATCGTCAGACCAGACGAGTATGCCGGGTGTTCTATGCCGAAGTCATGATCGTGTGTGAAGTTTTGTTTACTATGGGAAAGTGTGTACTGTGTGTACAGATCATGTCGTAGTCACCAATTATAGCGTTTGGAATGATAGTGAAGAACGTGTGATTCGAACTGACGCTATGGCAGTTAGAATCACCAAAAATAGAACCTAAGCATAACACATCAGACTACTGGCCGTGTTTTTACACTTATCATCTAGAGTATAATTTATATCTAGTTTCACGCTATCTAACTCCACGTTGTTTACGAACTATCTGACTGTCAATATTGTAGTTACCACACCGAAAGAAAACGCAAGCTACTCCGTTAATGTTTTAGCACGGTTAAAACACACTACAGAACAGAAGTTACTTGGTTTAAATTTAAGCACACGTACTACTCGACTTTTTCGATTAACTTCTATCACGATCTGATTCGAATATCTTTATTAGAACCCCTTCGTTAGAGATCCTCGCTGTTCGTCTAGCCTCGTTGGCACTCAATCCTTAGACTATCCTATGTGACTATTCGATATAGACTAATTGTCTCCATCCTAAAAATATCCCATTCGGATTACTCAACCCGCATTTGCAAAGGCAAATTTCCCCATCCAATCTGCTAACAGACTTTCCCATCGTGTCTGTTAACAGCATAACATTTCCCTTTGCATCTTAAAAGGAGAATTTCCCATAGGATCTGGAAAGGAGAAATCTTACCCAATAATCATCATTATCACCATTCGTTGCTGGTGGTCGGAATCATGTTTCTTTTGTTTCAGGATCGGATGCCGCCGCTTATTCTCCGATCTTTCCATAGTTTATTTGCACTACACACCTGGCAAGCGGACAAAGGATCGCATGGACTTCGGATGGGTGCACGGACTATGGGATATGTTTGGGTTAGCCATCTGTCTTAAGCTAACAATGCTCTTGTGTGTTTCCACTGGGTAATGAAAGGAACCGTGGAATAGGTGTCGTTCCTTTGTTAGGCTTTTCGAATCATAAACATCTAGCGACTAATTTACGTTAAGATGGTTATGATTGCATGACCATTGGGCGGCAGCTAAATGATATATCTTGTTTGTATAAGTGTGCCTTTGCATCAGGTCATGGAGGGGATTTAGGTGCTAATTGCATTTAGCTACCAGCGTATGCATCTGTTGTTCGGTTTATTTACCGACAATGGTATTTCTTTGGAAACATCGCGTTGATGTTTAGGATGGGAGATTGGTGACCTCTATGCGATGCTTGCTGCATTTGACGCATTGCTTAGATACAATGCTTTTGCTGCCCTTTTGAATAGGGGTAGAATTGCGTTGTACTCGATATTCGAAGTTTTTGAACGTTAAGTTCCTTGGTTTTTTTATATCGGGTTTAACGACGTTGCAATTTCATATAACCTTTGTTACAGGTATGGTAATGACTATTGGGCCACGTGTCTGTGGACACGTGTGCTGCGAAAGGTGAGTAGAGTTCCTTGGCGGAAAAGATAACTCACCTGTAAGGAGTTGTATAGTTCGTAGAACCGCTACAAGCTCACCCGCGAAACCCTATCAACATTGAACTAATGAGGGTATTTTGTCACATCAGGGACATCAGTTTCACCAATACGAATGTAAACGCCGTCCTCTAATATTTGCGCCAGAAAATCAAACATACTAGCCCTAACCGGGACCCAGGTCAAAATGTCAACTGACTCGTCATATCATTGTTGCCTACGATATGGCTTACATTCGAGAGTGGAGTCTGCGTCTTGACCCAATCTGATTTGGCTTGCCATGGGGAAGAAGCATTAGGACCCTGGAGTTTAAAAAGTAATATATTTTTACAAGCATTATTGTAAACCTTTTACGCCTTTAAGAGAATAACATCGACAAATTAATGAACCCGAAAGTACATGAACTAATCTCAAACCGATAAACGAGGATGGGCTGAAAAGCTTCCGACCCAACAAAGATACAAGACATTTTTTCTTAAAATTTATTTTTATTTTTCTACATAGTTTCTTTCTAACTCTACACCCTTCTCCTAGCGATGCTCCCTCTAACCCTCTTTAACCCGTCCAAATAATACTCGGAGTTTTCGTCAGCAAAATAACTGTTCACGAAGGTGATTGTCTTCTCATTTGACAAGAATATTTGTCCTCCGAGCGCAATTTTTAGATTAGGGAACACAAAGAAGTCGCTTGGGGCTAGAAGTGGATACTAAGGTGGATGGTCAAGCAGTTCAAATCGTAATTCCTGGATTTTCGCCACGGAACCGCTGAGGTGTAAGACGGCGCGTTGTCTGGGTGAAACAAGATTTTCTTTTTCTGTAAATGTGGCTGTTTTCCCGGAATGTCCGCCTTCAGGTCAAGTAATGATGCGTAATATGCTCCTGTAACATAATGGTTTTTCCTTTCTGAAGGTAATCGATTAAGATAGCTCCATCATCATCATCATCGACACTACAACCGGTAATCGGCCTTGGCCTTATTTAGCAAGTCCTGAGAGGGTTGTTAAATTTTCCATGATAATTTGTTTTTCCAGGCAAAGTCATTAGTCTTGCGCCAGAAGCTCCCCGTCGGGGAATCGAACCTCGATCTCCCGCGTGACAGTCGGGGATACTGTGGGATATATTTTACGTAGGGTGTACCGACGTACGGCACTGATTCACCAAAAATTCCAACGATGAAGAGAAAAGTCACAACGCACACTGATGAAAATGTCACTGCTTCACCAAGAAAGGGGAAAATAAAACACACTGAAATATACCTTGTTGATTAAAGTTCTAAACGCTTTGTTTTTTATTCCACAAGCATATCAGCACATGCATACATAACGCTCTACCGGCGTTCAACGATTTAACGTTTCGAGTTTCTCAAAATTAAAATTACATACAACTTGGTAAACGCACGATATTCTAAACACATAAAACAGGTAATTGTACACTTAAGTTCGTAAGCCTTATTATGGTACACACGAGTCGATTAATTTATATCAATTTACTTAATGCACACACACTGTATTTCTGATTTTAATACTTGGAATTCACGCAAAGGGTACAACAAAAGTAATAAGTAGTTGTTACAGCCGAATATGCAACACCTTTCCACAGATGAAAATAACTCGATTTAGGCAAGATACGCGACGTCCCCTTGGTGTGTCCGATTGGCGGGATATAGTTGACTCCTCGAAGAATCGCGTGTCTACTTCTCAGAGGTTTGAATCTGACTCAACTATATTCGTCGGAATTAACCTCCACCAGCCGCCATAAAGATGGATTCTTCCTATATCCCTTCAGGTCAATGTACTGGTGTTTGCTTTGATTTGCTGGTTGGTCATCACAGGGCATGGCATGCGTAAGATTGTCTAAACAATGATCATATCCATGCTCAATTCCATGATCGGTTGATAACCGATGAAAGGGAATTGGTATTAGGGGCTGCAGGCGTCGTTGGGATAATCGATGGCGAAAATTCGCCGAAAGGAGAAATAGGTTTCTGTGTCTTAAATAAACAGAAACGCTATTTCGAGAGCCATAAATCTTTGATGACCTGCGCCTGAGAACGAAATAGGTTTTTGCTTTAAGATACACAAAAACGCTATTTCAAGGGTCACGATGATATGCACACCATGTTTGTTTATCTAACAGGCCGGAGCATCGTTAGGCATGATCTGGGGTATGATTGTCTAACGTCAATCATATTAGTGCCCAAAACCCATGATCGGTAGATAAGGAAATTGGTCGCAAGTGTTGCGAACCTTGGGATTGTGGCTATATACACACATGAACCGTAGCAAGAATATCGGCTACAGCTATGTCAACAATTACGCTGGCCAGCGAATATTTATCTTTTATAATTGCTGACAAGCCGAGCCGATTGTCTGGCACGGTCCATGTATGAATGAATGAAATGATTTGTTTGATGTGCATGCTGATAAGGTTTAACTTTCCGGTGTGATGCTGCAGGGGAGCTTACGCTGCCCCTAATTGCAGGTAAGTACTATGGGTTTGGAAGGCGGTTAATTTAAGACGATGGACGGTTCTTTGCGAATGTATTAAAGAACCGCGACGATACTAACCACTATACTATCGAGGAGCTAACTCCATAACTATTCCAAAAAACAGTCGCAATTACTTTCCCAGCCGAAAAGAACAGGTTTTGCTTTTTTTGAAGGCGAATCCTTCTTTGCAGTCCACTGTTTTGGCTGTGTTTTTGTTTCGGGCGTATAATGTTTCCAAGTTTCATCGACAGTAATTAATCGGCACCAAAACTCGGATCTATTGCGCCTAAATTGCCCCAACAGAGCGTTGGAAATGTTCATTCGAACACGTTTTTGGTCTAACATGAGCAAACGCGGCACCCAACGCGCGGACAGCTTTCTTATGCCTTGATTTAATATGTGGCAAACACGTTCTTTGGACATTTTCATGGCCTCTGCTATCTCTCTCAGTTTATTTCGGCGGTTGTCTAGCACCATTTGGTGAACTTTAGCGTTGTTGTCGGCAGTTGTTGCAGTTTTTCGCCATCCCGAACGTTCATCGTCTCCCAAGCTCTCACGGCCACACTTAAATTCAGCTGCCCAAAATTTTATTGTGGTAAATTATGGTGCAGAGTCCCCATACCATATGAGTCCAACTCATCTTTGATATGCGTAGGCGTATTGCCTTTCAAAAAGAAAAATTGAATGACAGCTCGATACTTAATTTTGTCTATTTTCACAAAAACGCTTACATCGGGTCACTCAAACGACTGTCAAATAAAAACTACGCATCCAAAATGGCTGAAAGTTTGGTGAGTAACTGTCAAAAGATGCACAAGTACATTCACTAGCTTTTATTGACGAGTTCTGCTATCCTCACGTTGATTTCGGAAACTTTTCAGGGCACCCATGTATTGTTTCTCCATATATTATAACGATAGCATCCTGGACAATCTCCATTGCGCATGGGTGGTGTGGGAAATAATATTATACTTTTTAGATTACAGTAAACGTCACTGACGCCAATGCCGTTGCCGCTTCCACTCTTGTTGCCGCAACTCACATCGTTGTTATATTCATTTGGAGTTGAAGCAGGTTCTTTTTTTTTTTTTTTAGTTTTTAAACCACATTTAATTTCGTAATTCTTTTTACATATTATGTGAATATTAGGGGTAAATATTAAACACTATTTTACAATTACAGTCCTTAAATTAACTTACTGGCTCTATGTGAGCTCTCTAAATTACACAGTATAAATTGACTTTTATTTATGCCTTTCGCCGTACACTTTTTTTTCTTATATATATATATGAACAGTCAATAGCTAATATATTAGAGGGACTCCTCCTTTACAACTATATGTATAATTTTGTTTTTTTTTTATACACATTAAGTAACAAACAAAAACTTCAAAACAAAACGAAAAGGTAAATAAAATGCGGTGCGACTTAGAGTTAAGGTGGTTGAGCTTTTTTCTTTTTTCTTTTTTATATCATTCTTTATTTCTTCCTATTATTATAATTTACTTACTCCCTAGACAAAAATGATTAAACTCCAGCTTATGGTATCTTATTTTCTAACTTACTGGTCCCTTGCGGACGCTCTAAGTTACATGCATACGCTTAAAGCATGAACATTTGTCTTTCGACGTTATGATTATTTTGTTTACATGAATTGTTAAGAACTTAATTAGATACCAAGAAAATGAAGAACAAAAAAGACGTTGTTTTTGTTATTGGCTTTACCTTATATCTAACTTAAATAGTAAACAAAATTTTTTTTTACCTTAACTCTATCCTAAACCCGACATCAAAACTAAATATTCGAAATGCTAAATCTATGTAAACCTATTTTTCCAGTTTTATAAGGAAACATGTTTTTAATTGCCACTCAGCCACCAAAATCTCTGGTGCTGCTTATTCGTGTCTTTTCGGTCTTTCTGTGCTACTGCCCTACTGAACTGCAGGCGCTCTTCATTAGTGTGCGTAACCTCTCGATTATAACATATTCGTTTATCTATACCCGACCGACGCACGTGATAAATCAGTGGTATAGCGGATTCATTTTGTATGAGGCCGTTCATGTCAAGACTAAGGAATGCTTCTGGTGGAATAAAGCCATTGCGACGTACCCCTTCATAATACATATTGTTTGGGGAATATGCACCAAAAATTCAATCGTTCGGCGAGCTCATTGATCTCGCAAGATGCCCTCGGATCAACTTGATCATAAAGTTATCCACTCTGTTTATATTGGCCCCACTGTACAACGCTTCATTGGGATAGTATTTTTTGTGATCGGATTCAGGAGTCCGATGTAAGTTAAGACACGTCCTGAGGCATTGTCTCTCAAAAATCCGAATCTTTTCCATTAAGCTAGGTCCCATATTTAACTACACTGGACATTCATATATGATCATCGCTCTGATAAGAGCCATGTAGCATATAACTTTAACTCTGTCGTCAAGTTGACTACTATGAAACAGTCTTCTTGTCATAGCATAAGTTTTCTTTGCCCTGGCCAGCGCAGCCTCCACATGTTTGTTAAAATATAGATTCTGATCCAGCCATATGCCCAAGTATTTGACTACCTTTTTGGTTTGCAGTGTTTGTTCATGTGGTTCCATAATAGGTAGTTTTCGCCAGTTTTTCTTGGTGTCTCTGGTAGCTTCAGTCAGTGGTGTTCTAAAGACGATGGTTTCACACTTCTGGATATTGATTTTGAGTTTCCAGTTGTCGCAGTATCGCTGGACATCATTCAAATCCCCTTGTAATAATCCGTTAATGATTTCAATTTTTGGTGCTGTTCTATATATTATCAGATCGTCTGCATACGCAATAGCCTGATGAAGAATCCATATCAAGTCGCTAGTGTAAATATTAAAAAGGATCGGAGATAACACCGCTCCCTGTTGCAGATCGTTTTTTATTTTGTAAGTAATGTTGGAGGTGACATTGCCACTTTTGACGACGAATTTTCTTTCATTCAACATGTCGTATAGTATATACAGTAGTGATTTATGAATGCCTAGTCTCATAAGCTTGAAGTATAACCCTTCTAGCAAAACGGTGCCTAAAGCCCTCTCCAAGTCAATCAAACAGACACGTGTACATTGTTTCAGACGTTTATTCCACTGAATGTCTGAAAACAGTTTAGCTGCGGCATGTGTGGTTACATAACTAGCTTTAAAACCAAACTGGTTATTTGGAATAATATTATTGTCCTCAACCCATTTAAGCAGAGCCTTGTTTAGAACCTTCTCAAATACTTTACTAATACTCGATAACAGACTGATCCACTCACAGATTTTTTGGGTTTGTTCTATCTTTCCCTTTTTTTGTAACGGTTGGATGATGGCCGTTTCCAACGTCCTGGATAGTTTGCGTTGTTCACCGCGTTGTTAAACAAGACTGCATATATGTCCATTGCGATTAGAGGAAGATGTTTGAGTACTATATTGGGTACTCCATCTATTCCAACTGATTTTTTGTTTCTTAATTATGCAAAGACGCCATAGATGTCTTCATCATCATCATCGGCACTACAACCGGGGACCGGTCTTGGCTTTATTTAGCAAGGCTTGTTAAATTTTCCATAATGATTTATTTTTTCTGTGCAAGGTCATTAGTCTTGCGCCAGAGGCTCCCCGACGGGGAATCGAAGCCCGGTCTGCCGGGTGACAGGCGGGTATACTAACCACTATACTATCGAGGAGACATAGATGTCTTCACAAGTGATGAAAAGGCTGTTAGCGCTTTCGACATAGTGATCTCGACGTTTGCAGTATTTTCATTACTGAAGTCGATAAAACTATGGTTTTCTGATCCCCACTGTGAAATGTCATTTCGAAGATGACGATAATTCAGTAAAACTCTATCTTCCAAGCCATGGTTGCGGCGAATTACTTCATTTGCCTTGTGTAGGGTTATATTTTTTGGTATATTACTTCTTACCTCCTTGGGAGATTCGGTTATTTCCGCTGTCCAATAGTGAAAGACGGTTTTAATAATTTATTAATTTTATTTTCTTATAATTCACTTGTGGCCGTTGCCTTGACCTCTGGATCCCAACTCATCTCGAATCCAAAATGCACTCCCCTTTTATACTCTGTGGCAACAGAGATTTGTTAAAAATTTTATTTAAAAATTCCAAGAAGCACAAACAAGATTTTGTGTGCTTCAGTTGGAATAGGATTCTCGGAAGTGTATGCGAATTTTACTTGAACACAATCCCGGAAGGAGAAATCATGAAATGCATTTGGTATTAGGCATTTCATAATTTCAATAGTTATAGGGAATTGAATCAATGCACGACAAATGGACTTTCGTTTAAATTTATCGTGCATATGATTCTATTAGATAGGGATGTAAGGTACTTGGAAATTGAATCAATGTGCGACAAATTAACTTGTGGTTTAAATTTATATGATTCAATTGGATTGGAATTATGAGTAAGGGTAAAGTATTCGGAAATTGAATCAATGTGCGACAAATTAACTTTTGGTTTAACTTGTCGCTCATATGATTCAATATGGAAATTAGGATTAGGATTATAGTAATATTGGGGATTTGGATGGGAGTAGTGATTTAGGATCACTACACTTGTATAGTTCTTGAAAGGCGGCCCCTACAACATTCACTTTTTCCAAGGGATCTTCAAACACAAAAAGTTCATCATTTAGGATGGCGTTGCTTGTGTCTATACCTATATTTGTCAGCATTTGTTGGTTTTCGTCAGTTCGTGGTATTTGGAGACACTGAATCTCGTTTTCATTACTTCATCTAAATATTTTATTAATTTGCGAGAACATACTAGGGTTGTTGGATTTTACCACCCGAACTTTGTTGTTCCAATACAAATTTGCTGATAGCCTATAGTTGGCTTTTATCAGCTGTTGGAGATTTTTTAATCTGGACTTCAGTGATATTACGTCCTGGTCGTGCCTATCAATAGATCGTCTATACCGTAGTTTTAGTTGAGACAGATGTCTACTTTTTTTCTGTGGAGTTGATTGTGGCGTTTCGGTATATGTTCATCTTGTTCGTAGGTGTGGTTTTGGGTATTGTTTTGTCCATAGTTTGTTTTATGGTTTCGTCCATTTTTTGTATGTGTTTGTCGATGTCATCGTTGGATATGTTTCTGTTGGTAGGAGGGTTATTATCTTTTAAGCGAATTTCTCTTGTTAAGGTTCTCGTGAAACGCATCCATCGCATACCCCCATAGTTATAGGGTTGCGGTATCATACATTCACCGAGTTCCACAACTTCGCTCGGTGCTTTTATCACGATTGATAATGCACAATGGTCGCTGTCATACTCAATTGTGCGCAAGCAGTTTATATTTTGTCTGTTAGTATGTGTATGTTTAAGTCGTGTGTCAATAAGCATAATATCTAGGAACGATTGTCGCAATTGTTCGAATGATCACGTCGGGGTCACCAATGTGGGGAGGAAGTAAGTGCACCGGCGTACGGCGCTGATTAGCTTCCTCCTCCATCATAATTACTAGATGTTCCACAAATGTTCCGCCAAGCACTAGGAAAACTGTTCACCCGGAAGAAACGAATGTTGGGGGATTACCCTTCTTTTTGAAAACGTTTTATTGAGCAGCAGCACAGGAAACACGCTTTAACAATGAAATGTGTCTAGTTTTGAATTTAATTTACTTTTAAATTTTGAAAATCAAACAGTTAATGAAATTTATAAATAGTTTATTGTTTGTCTTTTACATTTTTGTATGATGTATTCGTTTTCACAAAAACTATTGAACACTTTCGTATGAACTTAAGGATATTGTTTTATCAAAGAGACTATTGCATACCGATTTTTTTTTTTTTTTTTTTTTTTTTTTTTTTGCCGCACTATATGTTTTCGATAATAAACAATTTGGGATCAATAAATTTACGTTATTTCATAGATTCACGGATAAATTTACGTGGAAAAAAAATAAACTAAAACTTCCTAGAGTTGAAAAATAAAACACACACGACTCACGGGGGTGCGAACTCCGACGCACCCTTCGATGGTAAAAGGGTGGCCCATCGTATTTACGCGTACCGAGCGCAAAGGTAGCGTAGTGGAGACCCGACCGAATTGGTCTGGTGATGGAATGAGACTCCAACGATATCCTCTCCAATAAGGATATCGTTTTTTACCTACCACCAGAGAAACGTAAAGTCTCTCTTGGTGGTATAGGAAACCAGATCTTGTAATACAGGTCATGGTGGTATGTGTGGGATCGTTGAGATCAATGCTATTCACACGTGCAGTGGAACAGCGAAACAGGCAGGCGGCAAGGACAAAAGAAAAGGCGACCAAATGGTTCGCTCTTTAATGAGGGTCATGTTTATACGATGCCTCGTCGCTATTTTCGACGTTAGGAGAAAAAGGTGCTAAAAGCAATATGGATGTTTATGGCATCTCTGGCTGCAATAGAAACCGGGTTCATATTTGCATTAGAAAATGCTGGAGAATTTGGTTTCAGCGTCTATTGCGCTAATTATATGCAGCTGCTTGGGTTGTTTGTTGGTAAGACAAACAAAAAAGGTTGCCAGGCAATGTGTATGTATGGTATATGACGCGGCTGGGAAAATAGACGGCGCGATATTTATGGTCCCTGTCATGACGGTTACATTGATTGCAATCCGAATTATTTTGTTTACAGGAATTTGTCTGGTGCCGAATTGGTTCAGAATACCAAATAGGAAAACAAAGAAATCTTATGAAAAATTGTATGCGAAGGGATGCATGAAGGTAAGTTTTCTTTATAGGGATTTTAGGGTTATAATAATTAGGTCTGTTTGATGCGTGAAGCATCTAAGATGCTAATGCGAATTGCATTAGCGAAAGCTGGTGCAGACCCGGGTTATGGTTATGGGGGTTTTTTCAGGAAGGCGAGCCGTGGGATCTGGCGGAATCGCCACACGATCCCCCTCTGGGGAAAGAAGGATATTCTGTAGCTCACAGGTCAGCCGTATATTCAATGTGATGTTGATCTAGCCAACCAGCTAGTTGATTTCCACTCGTGTTGGACATACTATTTCCCCAATTTCGGTGTTTAGCATTCAAATCGCCACCTACGATGTAATAGTTCCCTTCCGAGTGAACTTGTAAACATCGGAAAAGTCTCTAGCTCCACTATAAATACATTTTGTTGATGTGCTTCTGGTGCGTAGGCAGATATCACATACATCCCCCTACCTTGTCGGAGGGGTATGCGGATAATGCACGCTTCAAGCACCTGAAATCTGCGCATCTCACCACTATATATTACCTTATGTTGAAGTTGTTTTTTAACAAAGATTGCCACCCCTCCTCCTTGTGTGGAGTTGGGTTGGCCTCTTCGTATAATGTCGTAGTTTATGTGACATAATTTATGCCTCTGATTCAGCTTAGTTTCGCTAGCCAGAAGCAAAGTTGTGAGCCCATCTGCTAGTATTACTGTCTCTGGATGCACAGTATGTTGCGGCGTTACCCGTGTGGTGTGTTTCTCCTACCAGCTGTTACTTGAGCATATGAGAACTGGGGTGTTACATTTAGTGCTGTTCGAACTTGAACTATCGTTCTCTTTTTCGTTGCTGTGAAAACCTTTCGTCCTGTAGTTCGCTGAATTTAGGACAGCCTCGAAAATTAGCGGGGTGTCCCTCACTCTTACAGACTGCACACTTTAGAAGATATCTGTCGTCTACCCTTTCTTTACCTAACGCGCATTGTTCTGCGCTGTGGTCCTGTCCGCATCTTACGCATCAATACTGCATTTCGCAGTTTGCTACTGAGTGCCCGAACCATTGGCAGCGAAGACACTGGGTTATATCTCGCCCTTTTTTCAATTTGTCGCATGTGATAATTTTATGGGATCGTTCAGAATAGTGACTTTCCTAGGTCCACCAATTTTGCTACCGGGGCCCAGCTACACCAGGTAGAATGGTAATTTACGATTCTCCCATCTAGCCCTAGCTGTTTTGAAAGGTTTTACTACGATAAACTCAATATCATTAGAGTTAAGCTCTCGTAGCGTTTGTAATAGAACTTCTGGTTTTGTTTCAGGGTCGACGCCTTTTAGTAGAACCGTTATATTCTTTATTTCTTTCGGGGTGTACGTGTAAAATTCCGCGGTGGCCCTTTTTAGCACATTTTTCATTTTTTCAAAGTCCTCAACCGAATTTGTCTGTATGGCAAACCTGTTCCCTGTTAGTCTTTTAATTGAAAAATCTTCCCCAATAGAAAGATTACATAGACCTACCAGTTCGTTACAATCCATATCTGTAATGTTGATGGGTGGCATCTTCGTTTTCCTTTTTGCTGCCTGTTTCTCTTGTTGTGGTTGTTGTTGCGTCATCTGTTATGGTCAACATTCTTTTTGCTGGTTAGTGTTTTATTTTTCACATTGTTGCTGTTTTTTCTGCTGCTGTTGTTTCACCATTAGCTGCTGCTTTTCAGCCAATTCCTTTTCAATTCGCTTTTTTTTTTTTTTTTTTTTAGTTTTTAAACCACATTTATTTTCCTAATTCTTTTTACATGTGTAATATAAGGGGTAAATGTTAAACCCTTTTCTACAATCACAGTCCTTGAATTAACTTACTGGCTCTATGCGAGCTCTCTAAATTACACATTACAACTTGATTTTTATATATGCCTTTCGGCGTACATCTTTTTTTTTGTTTCTTATATATATATATATATATATATATATATATATATATATATATATATATATATATATATATATGTATATATATGAAATAAGTCATATATTAGAGGGACTCCTCGTTTACATCTATATGTATACATTATTATTACAATTTTTTTTTTTTTTTTTTTTTTAAATTATAACAAACAAAAACTTCAAAACAAAACGAATAAAACATAAAATAAGAAATAAAAAATAAAATAAAAATAAAAGTAATGGGGAAAGGAGGACAGGGGGAGGGGGACAAGAGGAAGGAGAGCGTTGCTCTTGAGAGGTATACTATATCTGAGGAAGTGAAGTCCCCTCCTCGTTGAGAACCATTTGGGAGATGTTCGATCTTTGGCTGATTTATCTCTTTCACTGATCGCCGTGCTAAAACGCATGCGGTCTGGGGCATTGGAGATATCACTATCATGGAGAATTTCTCCCTGGCACCACGGAAAGCGTGGTAAATAATCGGGACTCCATGCATGTCTTGGATAAGGCCTTTTTGATCCAAGAAAGGGAACGCTTCTGGGGGAATAAACCCATTCTGGAGGGTATTCTCTAGATACATATCATTGGGATAGAATGCTCCCGCGATAAGATTATTGTCACTGCACATTGCCCTTGCTGTGTGACCACGAATCATTTTAATTATGAAATTGTCTATCCTATTTAACCCTGATTTGTTATACAGGATATTGTTGGGATAGAATTTTTTGTATTGCGACTCTGGTGTTCTATAAAGTCCGAGGCAGGAACGCAAACACTGCCGTTCGAACACACGAAACTTCTCCATATAAAGTGGAGATTTATTATACCATACTGGACAGGCATAAATCAAAACAGGTCGGATGAATGCCGAGTATGAAATTATTTTGACTCTGGGGTCAAGAAGACTACTCCGGAATAGACTTCTTGTCATAGAATATGCACTTTTAGCTGCGGAGAGGGACGCTGCTACGTGCTTGTCAAAATATAAATACTGGTCTAGCCAGATACCAAGATATCTAACTACAGTTTTCATTTGCAGTGGAAGGTTATTGTTACCTACAATAGAAAAGTGTTTCCAGTTGTATTTTGTATCCCTCGAGGCCCCGGATAGGGGCGTTCTGAAAAGAATAGTCTCGGTTTTCTGGAAATTAATTTTTAATTTCGAGTCGTCGCAAAATAGTTTTATTTTGTTGAAGTCATCTTGGAGGTGCCTATTGATGACGTCTATTTTTCCTCCTGTTCTGTACACCACTATGTCATCGGCGTACACAATGCCGTTTTCGAGAGAACTCACTAGATCACTAGTGTAAATATTGAATAGAATGGGAGAATTCACAGCTCCCTGCTGTAAGCCATTTTTAATTTGGAAGGTGTTGTTGGAGAGCATGTCCCCGCATTTCACCACAAAATGTTTGTCCATTATCATATCATAAATAATGTATAGCAGATATTGCGGCATACCCAGGTTTGTTAACTTATAGACAAGTCCTTCTAACCATACGGTGTCGAAAGCCGTTTCAAAGTCAACCAAGCAGGCATTGTCGCTTTGCCTTGTTCCACTGTATATCGGAAACAAGTTTCGTCGCTGCATAAACTGTATCATGTCGCGCTCGAAAGCCAAACTGGTTGTTGGGGATGATATCGTTTTCATCACACCAACCTATCAGTGCTTTGTTTATAATTTTTTCGAAGACCTTGCTGATGTTGGGAAGCAGGCTGATCGAGCGCAGATTAGCTGGATTGCTCTTCTCCTTACCCTTTTTGGGGATAGGGTGGTCTACTGCAGTCTTCCAATGGGTTGGATAGTGTGCATTGTTTAGAGCGTTGTTAAACAAAGTAGTGTATATGTTCACTGCTTCGCGAGGCAAGTGCCTTAGAACCACATTTGGAATGCTATCTATTCCAGATGATTTCTTATTTTTTATTGAGCTAAGTATGTTTCTAAGTTCATCCTTGCGCACAAACATATTTGTATCTTCATTTCTGACGGGAGAATCCGCCCTATTATTTTCGCCGAATGGGATGGTTTTCGGATCGCCAGTTGTGAAGTTGATTGCGCAGCGAACAATGTCTTTGACCGGCATTTCTTTCAATTTCAGTGTTAGCATGAAGTGATTCGTTAGCTCTGTACACTGCTTCGAAACAGGCTCCAATTGAATTCGCTTTCTTTTGCGGATCTTCGACTACTATTACTTCATCATTGGAGTTGATGTGCTCTAAGGTGAGTCCTGCGTTCAGCATTATCTGACAATTCTCGGGAGTCCGTGGGATTCGGAGACAGGGAATATCATTGTGATCTTTTTTTCGACATATTTTCTTGATTTGTGAAAACGTGTTCGGTCCGTTTGCTTGGACAGCTCGAATTCTGTTGCTCCACTCTTCATTTATTACTGCTCGGTAATTATCCCGGATCAGTTTTTGAAGATTTTTAATCAAGGACTTGATAGTTTTGATTTCATTGCTATTTGGGTCACTGAACTGCCTATAGCACAATTTCAGCTTTGAGAGCAGGGTGCTCTTTTGCCTATACAAAGCATCGATAGTTGCATTTCTGTATCGGTGGGTATAGCCATCCATATGAGCTACTTTTGGGATGGAACGATTCATTGTGTTAGTAACAATATCGTTCATAGTTAGGAGGTTATGATCGATTTCATCATTACGAAGGTTTCTATTAGTCGGTGGGTCTATGCCAATGTTGCGTATTTCTCTTTTTACTATGCGGGATGTGCTTTTCGGAAATCGAAAGAGTGTACCTGGTCATACTGCTCAAGTAGATGGTACTCATTTGGCACGTGTATTACGGCTCCAAGTCCGTAATGATCGCTATCGTACTCAATTGTGCGAAGACAATTTCGAGTAGTTACCTCGGTATCTGGTAACTGAATTCGATCATCTGTCATAAGTAAATCCAGGAAGGAGTTACCTCTTGGATAAGACGGTGTACTTGTAACGTACAATTCTAGTTTATGCTCGATCGCATTTGTTTTCCTGCGACGCTTCTCAGCTAATTGTGCCCTTGCTTGGGCTAGCCTTGTTTCAAGATCGCTGATTTCCTCCTCGTCGTCCTCAGTCTCGGTAGTCGCTAAACATGCAAAAATGTTATTTGGGACATTGCCGTCATTATATGGAACCGGGGGGAATGAGTTGTCCTCTTCCATTTTTGGCCCTTTTTCGAGAAAGTCTATTATTGTTTCGTTTGACTTGTTGACTTTTGTTGTGGCTCGTGTCAGTGGGGAGCTCGCAGGGTGTTTTATTAACGCGGTCTTTGGTTTTAGTTTTTTAATGGCTTCTTTCTTTTCTGCCATTTTGCATTTTTGAATTACGTACATAATATGAACCACGTGTTCTCACTTAATTTTTAGTTTTTTCTTTTATTGTGCGAAGAACAAATGGATTGTGGACTCGCGCACACCCACAATGTTCGCGCGCTGACACGTAAACACAGTTCACACGTTTGATTTTTATATGTATTATCGTCACAAATATTTATAGTGTGCACACACCCATGCAAAGAAACACTTCGTACAACCCGTATCGGCACTAATTATGTTAATTGTGTTTAACGATGTTTACCGGATGGTGGTAAGTTGGGTACTGGGGAATACACGAACACACACACACATACACACGCGCACGTGTACGCGAATAATAATTTTATTTATTTTTCGTTGACGAGCGACAAACGATGTTGTTCGTTCAACGTTCACTGAAGTACTGAGGTGGTTGAGCTGTATCAAAGACAGATGCCCACCTGGGTCCAACCCGGAAGTTAAAGCAAGTTCTCCTAATGTATGGATTTGCTATTCATGCAGAAGTTTCTGCCGCTGATCCACCTCTGCAACACGATCAGCTGCTGACTGCCAGTTACGTGGGGCGATGACCGTAGGTTGAGTAGCTGATAATGGGGATGTTACTAAATGTCGGACCTCTTGGATGCCTTTCTCGTTCGCGGGTTCGGTTGATGTGTGTTAAATTCGATCCGCGATGTCATCCATTTGCTCTGGCCGCGTCTTCGGCGACTCCTGCAGTGAAATCGCGAATCCGACCTATTGCGTCGCCTCCGAGCTCGTGACGTTGCGCAAGTGCGAGAATTAATTATAGTTCGGTAAATCCTTGAGCATAAGTGCGGGTGCCTTCGCTGCGACTTCTTTCGCGAATAGTGCTCCCGTGTCCTCAACCTGAAACGATGTCGATCGAACTTTTCATCGCTGGTATATATTTTCGATACCTCTGGTTGCAAAAGTCTTCGGTTTTTGAGACACCAGTTGATGCAATTTGGTTGGCCGATTGACAAGTGCTGTTGGAGTCATCCTTTGTGTTGGGGTAGTTATCGGCGCAGGATATGTGGGTTCTGCTGTAGGTGAAGCAGTGACTGCAGCAGTCAACGTCCGAAGATAGGGGATGCGAAATAGTCGCCATTATATGCTGCATCCTATAATGTCTGCGATGATGTATGCAAATACGTATGTATTGCTATATGTATGTTCACTTGCTGTGATACTGTGGGGAGGAAGTATTGTGTGCAGGCGTACCGCATCGGGTTCCCTTCCTCCTCCATCATAATTTTTTCGTTCCGGCGAGCACTAAACGATTCCGCCGAAGCAAAAGAAACACCAACAGACGGACACTGGTCGGAAGAAATAAAACGCACAGATTCACTTTGTTTTTACCGTTTATTTATGTTATTAGATCCGGTTTTTACAGCATTATTAACTTAATAAAATTGTCAGTCGACTGAACACATAATTGCAAATTCACTGCGCTAAAGGTAATACAAATTGGTATTGGTGAAACGTCTCTTTAATTAACGAACCCGACTCTCACGCGACAAAAAGACTCTGATAATATACGTTATACACTTAGCAGAGTGCACACTATCGTGCGCACTCTGCTGCGGCGAAAGGATGCTGCTCGATCGGCGGTTGGAAATCGACTCATCGAGGATAAACTCTGACTTGAATTCTATCTTCAATTAAGGGTGAGATATGGAGGGGAAAGAGAAAATTTTCTCTTAAGGGTGTGGGCACAAAGAAAATGCGATCTTTTTGGTGCAGTGGTGTGTGTGCGCAATCGAACAGATTCAATGTTGTTGCACGTATTCGAAAGCAGTGAAACAACGAGAAAGGCAGTCGGCGAGAACAAAGAAAAAGGCGACCAAATGGTTCGCTCCCTAATGAGGGTCATGTTTATGCAACGTCACTATGACGGACATTAGTAAAAAGGTGTTAATGGGATACGATACTTTATACAATGGAAATTGTATATCGTATCTTGGGTTAATTGTCGATAAGCATCCCTTGCTTGCATTTGGGTATGCCAAGCAATTAGTGGTGGCGACGAAAGAAATGCATCATTGTTTGTCTATTGAATCGCTAGTGTTGCAGCTGTAAAAACAAGCTGACGACATAGTATTTTAACTCAGACAAAGGGTATCGAATGTTTGGTATTTATGGTGCATATGAACATTAAGGATCAATTTTAGGAATTTCAGATAATGCTTGAAAGCATTACATGTCCTTGGAAAAGGAAATGTTTTCTGGGGCAAATGCAAATGCATTGGCGGGAAACAATGGTGAGTTATGGAATTCCTAAAAAGGTCATGAAGAATTCTTACAGAAAATTGTATGCGAAGAGATGCATGAAGGTAAGGTTTCTTAACGGGGAATTTAAGATCATGGGTTCGATCTCTTAAATGCGTGCAGCGTTTTTGTGTGCCGAATGCGATTGCATTGGTGAAATTATATGGGAAGATGGGTGTTATGAGGGTTTTTAAGGAAAGCGTACCGTGGGGTTTGGCGGGACTGCCACAATACTCAATAGAATTCCGTTGTCGATTAACGATTGACAAAAATTCCAGAATGTAAATAACAAGTCCGAATCTGAAGCTAAAAATATTATATTCATTTAACGTGAGTGTTGCAGTGCAACAACACAATTAAAACATTAACCAGACCAGACTTAGCGAAGATGCCTTCATTTTGCAGCGCCTAAGAGTATTTAATCCCAAGATAGCTCTGGCAAAGGTTGCAGACGGAACTGAGCTTTGTATGCCGCTGGGTGAAATTCGAAGTGTGCTCTCAGGCAACGGAGAAGGCGGTGAAGTGATGTTCCAGTTAGAACCGTTATTAGCAGATGAGACACAGGTTCGGTGTCATATGGGACACAGGTTGTTGACCTGTAAATCCGGCTGCTGCAATTGTCGAGTTTTTTAAAAGAATTTTGCCAATTTTGTATAGATAGCCTAGAGGAGTATTGAACTTATAACGTTTTTGTTTTCCCTTTTAAATTGTGCAAAAAGGTTACAATCCTTCCGATGGATGAATAAAAGTGAATTTCTACTAACCTTTCGTTCTTTTTTCTCTTTTGGTGGGCTCGTAACGAACCAACAGTGACAATTCATAAACATCTATTTTCCTTGGGTAGTTCTTTATTATATTCATGTTGTTGTCCTCGCCGGCCGCTAATCTCCTTGAACTCTTTTTGATTTCTCGATGATCTTTCGTTCTTCAATCCGCTTGATGACGATGATGATTAATCTGTTCTTTTTCTTATTCCAATATTATCGGTTTGAACTTTCTTTTCTTTTCTTTTTGTTTGACGCACGATCGCCGTTCTCTCGATCGACGTTCTCTCCTTGGTGTTCTTTTTTTCCATCCCCACTTACCATCTGTGTGTTCTTTGATCTCAATCATCGATATATAGCTCCTCTTCTATCCAGGGCTTTCATGTTGTTTACGATCAAGAGCAGTACTCTTATACTCTTGTTCTCTTAAATTCGCACATTATTTCTTATGTCACAACTCAACGTAATCGAAACTGAGCTAATCGGCTGTGAAACAAGCTAGCACCTCGAGTGTAGAGCGTGGAGAGTTATTTTAAACATGTCATCAGACAGAGCATTCTCGTTATTACTGGTTGCAACGTGCAACAGTAACAGATCCTCGGACGTATAAAAATTCCATACTTAAGAGTGACACAGATGCATATTTTGGAGGAAGCCAAGTGAAATCACACAATTTGCAGTCTCACAAGAAAGGGCTTTAAGTGGAGAAATAGTTACTTCTGCAGGGAATGTGGTACGGACACGACATTAGCTAAGTTATGTTTAGGTTAGAGGATCCGTGTGGAACAATTAACTTAGTTAAGCCTTACACTTTGCTCTCTAAGCAAACCGTGTGTTGGATATATGAAAAGAACCTCGGAAAGGCATATATAAATACATAAATAAAGTGTGGCATATTATCACAACCGCCTTCAATGATGACTGTGTCAGAGTTTATTAAACATTACTCGTATTTACATGTTTTAAGCCGCAGAGGTGCGCTGATGCAGTATATGCTGTATGTGATTTATAGACGCAGCAATCTTGGGCTTCGAAATCCGCGATCGGAGTCTCTTACCGATAAAATAATGAACAAGTCGCTGTTACGCATGTGTAACGCAACCCTGTGAGGTTCAATATAAACCGATGATCTTTCCAGGAGTACCTTTTTCAGCTCTATCGGAGGTTGCCTTGTCAAAAATCTTCTTTTTTTAACATTTCAGGTACATTCTATTTTATTTTTTTATATTTCTTATATTTTTCTTACTCGCTGGACAAAAAATGTGCTTAAATTCTACCTTATTTAAATTATGTTCTAACTTACTGGTCCCCACGGACACTCTAAGCTAAACTTGGGGTGACTATAGCCATGTATTATTGCCTTTAGGGTTTGTTTATTTTATATTCATTGCTAACTTCATTAATAATGTTGCGGATTGGCAATTAAATGTGCTCGAATGTACTGGAGAAATCTAGTACATTCGCATGTATACCAGTTGCGCAGCAGCTGGCACCAACTGGCCATCATTGTCACCACGATGATGTCATGGCGTCACTTTTTGAATTGGCAGTTATGCCTTTTAGTCAGTCTGCAATCAACATTCACAGAAGAAACACCATCGGTCATTAATTTTCCTTCAATGCGTGTATTAATTAAAGCTGGCTTCAAGTTAACTTCTGCCTTTTGTGATTCTGTCACCATACGACAGAGTTTTATCGGTGCACACGTACTACGTAGAGCTATCAACAAACATTTCTGGTCCTTCGAAACGGATCCAGTGCCGATTTGGATCTAATCCATCGCCGCCCAGCTCGCGGCACAACACCTGAAGAACAACACGACAACAGTGAAGAACGGAACAGTCGATGCAGCTATGGCCAAAAAGAATTACAAGAATATTGCAGTTGACTTCTCAGCGAAGTATTCCACTCCCACAAGCCAAGTAAGTCAAATAAAACGACGCTTAAACGCCAGTGCTATCCATGAGTTAGGTTTAAATTTAATATTTGATTCCGATGAATGCGAAAAGGCAAAAGACAAATTTGAATTTTCCGATGTAGTAGACGACAGCCGAGAGAGACCAGGTGCAGTGGTTGCTGGATTTAACGATAACAATGACAAAGAAGCTTTGGTAGACAACCCGCCCGATGAGTTGCTTAACAGTGCCGAAATTACTCCGATCTTGTTAGAGGGAATTGCATGTGATCTTATTTTACAAGCTAACGACTCAACTTCATGTCTTCTCGATAATAAGGAAAATGCTCCCCCAGACCAAGAGGCGAAGTTGCTGGGCAGAGACAAAACGCTATATCCTTCATTCCATGCCAGCCATAGATCACCCCTTAAATATTTGTTTTCTGAATCACCTTTGTTAGGTGCATCGCTCAATGAGAATGAGGAGCCACTTGAACAAAGGAGTGCAGGGCAAGCGGCCGATCATGATCTTATATTAGAATCGCTGCCACCAGAAGAGGACAGACGAGATCATTGCCACCTCCAAGGAATTGAAAGAACGAATCGCCGACCCGATTACCCTACAGTAAAGGGAGACACCGATCTACCGAAGCCAAGCTCAGTACAGCAGCGAATGATGGCAAATACATAAATACGAAAAGGCAACACAACGGTTCCCCGGCGACATTCCTCTGTCGGCGGAACAACAAAGATCTCGACCGACGACATCCCTCGCTCGGAAGAGATCATACGTTTTCTCACTACACTATGCACAACGGAGCCGACAATGGTAACGACAGTGGTGGCGGCGGCGACGGCGAACACTTGGACAACGGTTCCCCGATGACATTCCTCAATCGGCGGAACACCAAAGATCTCGACCGACGACATTCCTCGGTCGGCAGAGATCATACATCTGTTCATCACCAACCTGAGTAGAGTACAAATGTAAGGACATGCATAAAAGAAGATGACAGTTCCTAGGATTCCTTAAGTCGTGGATCGGAGGACAGCGGCCGCCAGATGATCATTGCAAATCAAACGCTAGGTCATTTGTTGGAGAAAAATTCAATGGAAACCGCTGCTGATGCAAAAACGAAAGCAGGATGACGAACTTTCTACAACGATAGTTCAAACCAACGTGCCTTTGACAGCTGCTCCAATACAACAACCGACCACGATTGAGGATCTCATCGCCGCTCAGTTCGCGGCACAGGCCACCATCTCTGGCACTTTCCTCAACATACAGGAAAAGGGACAACCAAGTCCGACAGCAATCGAGGTAACCAAAGATGCACTCCGCGCCGAATGGGAAGCCTTCTCCAAACGGCACCACGACATCTTCGTCACGGCGACACCGGACCCTCTACAACGCGCATACTTCGCGGAGGATTGTTTCGGCGAAACCGAAGAAACATACCTGGAGGAACAGACGAAGCTCCTCGAGGCTCAGTACGCGCTCAAGTCAGCCTCCCCAACCATGGTCAACAGCAGCAACCGCCTTCACCCTAGCGAGCTGCCCCCAGTGCAGCTGCCAATGGCCGACATCAAGCCATCAGAAACGGAACTGCACCCCAGAACAGTGGATAAGAGTGAGCAGGCCGCCGACCAGAGTGCCGCCTGCCCAAAGCCCAACCTACCCAAGGTCCCGATGATCGACCCAGTGCCGAAGCCCCCACAGAAGACGATGCCGCGCACGCATTGTGGGGCACACCATGACATAGCCGTTCCTCGTGGGTTGCGAACTTACAACTCCGACCCAGAGGAACTGGCTACCATCACACGGACTCCAGAGCAAGCAGTGGGCACGGCGTACATAGGATCCGTGTCAGATCCAACGCCAATACCTTCCACGAATTCGACTGTTCCAGCAACAGTAGCCGGCCCGATGACTAACCAGCCCAGTGTCCCGATGCACAAAACACCACCAACACCCGTAAAGCAACAGGGCGCTTGCACATCCTGCAGGGCCGCACACACGATCTACGCTTGCGAGGGCTTTCGATCTATCACACCTGGCTGTCGGAAGTCCTTCGCACACAAAAGAAACCTGTGCACCAACTGCTTGGGTCGCCACCGCCTGCGCGACTGCCACTCTAACAAGACGTGCCGTCGATGCCAGCGGAGACATCACACCCTGCTGCATGTCCGGTCTACCGCCATCGACGGGACAACATCACCGCCGCAACGAGCCAAAGGATCCGCCCCCCGGATCGACCGTCAGGAAGGGGTCTGCGCACATACAATCAGCACCCCTTCACAGCATTCCGCGTTGCTGCCAACAGCCAGAGTCATCGTGACGTCGGAGACCGAACAGAGGATTGAAGTCCGCGCTCTGCTGGACCCCTGCTCCAGTGGCACCTTCATTTCAACATCACTCGCCCGAAGGTTGCACCTCCGACGCCAAGCATCGCCCGTCCCCACCTACTGTGTTGGGGGCACTCGTGGCCTTGCCACCAGGACTCAGGCCGCCATCAGCATCACTCCTCGCCTCCACGGCTCGAACCAATGGACACTAAGGCCCTTCATCCTGTCAGGGCTCTCAGTGTATACACCACCACCACAATCAACGACAACGGATCTTTCGTTCGTGGCGGATCTGGAACTTGCAGATCCGAACATCGCCTCCGCCGAGAAGGTGGACATCATCCTTGGGGCAGACATATACCCCAACATCATCCTCGAAGGCATAAGGAAGGACCAACGTTCCGGCCTCGTCGCGCAGGCCACTGAACTGGGATGGGTGCTAACAGGCTCAGCACCCACCACATCATCCAGCGCAAAGGTGACAAGGCCTGTCACCAGCCATCATATGGCCATTCCTCGTGGGTTACGAATTTACAACTCCGACCCAGAGGAACTGGTCGTCCTTCCGACTGACGGCCGCGGCATCCATCCGAGAACCCAAAGGACGCCTCGCCGGCATCGGCCCCAGTGGCCACATACGAGGACATCACGTGGTCAAGCTCCTGCCCAGGTCCAAAGCTACCCAGGCCAACCGCTAGCACCTGTAGCCACCACAACAGGACCAGGAGCGCGCAATGCCCCGGTTGGTGTGCGGCGCTACCCAACAACCAGCGGTCTCTCGACACAGAGGCTGCATTCCGACGACCCCGGGAGGCACTTGGCCCATGACTGCCACTACGAAAGGACACGCGGACAGTGCCAGGGTAGACACCGCACCCGACTCCACGTTACAGCACACACCCCCAACGGTCGCAACCTGCCGGCCACTCACTCCAGACGGGCGCCAACGTGCGCAGTACATGGCACCACCACCGGTCTCGACATAGCTAGACCCATCACCAGTCATCACGTGGTCATTGATCGTGGGTTGCGACCTTACAACTCTAACCCGGATCAACTGGCCGGTCCCGCGACCACAAGAAGCAACGGACATCAGCGATGGGAAAGAGGTTCCTGTCGCCATCGCTCATACGGGCCATCCCAGACCCTCAAGCCTCCAGCGCTCCTCAGGGCGGGCGGCCCCCTCTCAACCGATCATCAACGTGAAAGTGGACAGCCGACCAAGACCAACCGCCACCAGCAGACCGCACACTCCCGGCCCTTGGCCACCGTCCCCTGGAACGAAATGATTCGCCAATGATTGGCGAAGGCGGGCGGAATGTTGCGGATTGGCAATTAAATGTGCTGGAATGTACTGGAGAAATCTAGTACATTCGCATGTATACCAGTTGCGCAGCAGCTGACACCAACTGGCCAGCATTGTCACCACGATGATGTCATGGCGTCACTTTTTGAATTGGCAGTTATGCCTTTTAGTCAGTCTGCAATCAACATTCACAGAAGAAACACCATCGGTCATTAATTTTCCTTCAACGCGTGTATTAATTAAAGCTGGCTTCAAGTTAACTTCTGCCTTTTGTGATTCTGTCACCATACGACAGAGTTTTATCGGTGCACACGTACTACGTAGAGCTATCAACAAACAATAATGAAATTTCGAACTAAAAAAAAAAAATCTTTATTTTTTGTATTTTACACCTAATTAAACTTTGTCGCGCCATGCTTAGTTAGCAGCAAGCTTGATTTTACCACATTTCCTGTTCTGTGGATTTTCATTTCATGTACCATCCTAACTGGTATAATTCAATTCCTTATAATTCTTCTAGTCCTTTATTCAGTATCGCATTTATGTTTGATATCACCTTTATGTCTGTAATCTAGCGTTAAAATTCTAGTACATCCTTGTAACATCCTTTACAACCACCACTTTGTTTTGTATTTAATAAATAAATGAGGACTTTCTTTTTTTTTAAATCAGCTTTGGAAGCAATGGTGTTTTTGCAAGTCTCTCTTGTTCTCTCGTAGTTAAGTTCGTTCAATTCGATTGATTGTATCGTGTCGTGTGACGTTCGCATGTACCAGTTCGCATGTGCGTAATTGAATAATTTCGTTTCAATTACAGCATATAAAATAAGAGTTTTTTATTTGGTCGTCGTCCTGTTTCGCTCAAATTGAGCCGGCACGGTAAACGAATCGTGCTCAAACTTACTTCCCTAACTTAACTTTTTTTTTCTTTTTTTTTTTTTTTAATATATTTTTTTAAACTTTCTTAACATCACCCTTACCTAAGAGAAGATAAATCGGTGTAAGCTTGCCATTGTTTTGAGATATTATTTACTATAATCATTTCGATTGACAGGTCTTTAATTGTCGTTCAACCACCAGAATTTCTGGCGTTGTTTCTTAACTCCTCTTTGATCTCTGTGAAATATCGCCCCACTGTACCGGAGACAATCTTCATCTGTATGTGCGATTTTCCGCCCATAATCTATCCGCTTATCTATGGTCGAACGACGCACGTGGAAAACCAACGGTATTCCAGATTCGCCCTCAATGAGGACAATCATAGCAAGGTATAGAAATGCCTCTGGTGGAACAAATCCATTGCGGCGAACAATCTCATAAAACATCATATTTAGGTACGAGATTTGGGATTTGGCAACCCTAGTGTTGCAATCCGGCAATTGACAGCTCTGTCGTAAAGTTGGACATTTTTGAGGTTATACGCACTCAGAACGTTTTGACATACGAGCGCTATTTGTGTTGTTTACAGTAACTTAAAAGATTCATCTGATCCCAAAAATGGAATTAAATCGTCAACATTTTCGTGCGATTATTTTTTACAACTTTCGGCGTGGATTAACTCAGCAACAGTGCATGGATGAACTCAATTCAATAATTGGCGATGAAGCTCCATCAAGGACCAGTGTTTATCGATGGTATGGTGAATTCAATCGTGGTCGTAGTTCACTCCAAGATGAATTTCGTGAAGGTCGTCCAAAATCAGTTGTTGTTCCGAAAACCATTGATGCTGTGCGCGAACTGATATTGGAAGATCGTCATGTGACCTATCGTGAGATTGAGACAACCTTAGGCGTTAGTGGGACCAGCATACATTCAATATTGCATAAACATTTGACTGTCAAAAAAATTTGTTCGCGTTGGATCCCACACAATTTGTAAATCGCCCAAAAAAAGGCTCGTGTCAATTGGTCGAAAGAAATGCTCAAAAAATACGGTCGCGGTGCTTCGAAACACGTCAATGACATCGTGACAGGTGATGAATCGTGGATTTACGCGTATGAGCCCGAAAGTAAACAGCAGTCGACTGTCTGGGTGTTTCAAGATGAGCCAAATCCAACAAAAGTTGTTGGCGCACGAAGCACTTCCAAGCAAATGGTCGCCTGTTTTTTCGGAAAAACTGGACATGTCGCAACCGTACCACTAGAACAATGCAGAACAGTCAATTCTGAGTGGTACACAACCATTTGTTTGCCAGTTGTCTTCCAAGAAATCAGGAAAACCAACCGCCGAAGACGGATCACTCTTCACCACGACAATGCGAGCTCTCACAATCGGCTGCGACAACTGCATTTTTGAGCACCCAAAACATCGATTTGATGGGTCATCCGCCGTATAGTCCTGACTTGGCACCGAATGACTTCTTTTTATTCCCCTACGTAAAAAACAAACTGAGAGGTCAACGTTTTTCGACACCTGAAGATGCGGTTGCTGCATTCAGAATGCATGTGTTGGAGATACCTCAATCAGAGTGGCAAATTGGTTCAAACGCATGCAAAAGTGTATAGATCTTCATGGGGAATATTTTGAAAAACAATAAAGTGATTTTCCATGACCAATATTTGTTTTTGTTCTCTAATCCCGAAATATAAAAGGCAACCCTCGTAATAGGCTCCGAAAATTAAATCGTTGGACGAACTCATAGCTCTCGCAACATATCCTCTCATCAATTTTATTATAAAATTATCTATCCTGTTTATGTTAGCTCCATTATATAAATCTCCATTGGCTGTCAAAAATCAGTTATTTGGTTGATGCCTTCTGTGCCGCTTGTTTTCATTGCGGATGATGTTGTTGTGCAAGCTGTGTCTCGGCTACCAACGTATCTTAGTGTTGGAGACGGACCAGCTCACGACTGCCAACTGGCGGAACAAAACAAAAAAAGGCGGCGAACGGCCGACTTTAGGAAGACAAGGACAAATGTGTCCTTCATCTTGTCTCTGGCTTCTGGTCATCTTGCAATAACCAGAATCACCCACATTCGTAAGGATTAGGCTCGGTCTCCAGATATCTGAAAAGAAGGGGGGAAGGAGGTATCTAAGGATAGTGTGGACAGGGTTAGTTCAAGCGTTCTCTAACTACTTAGATGGGGGATGGTGAAAAAGATATCGTACAAGACCGGTGTGTTTTGAGTGCGGTAGTAAACTCAGATCACGTCTTTGGCGTCTGATAATCTGCGCTTTGGTTGGTGTGTGTGTGTGTGTGTGCTTGTACTGTCTTGTACTGTGCGAGCGTGTTTGTAGTGTGTCAGCAGTAGACCCTATGGGTTGGGTCCAGGAATCCTCTATTATAGATGAGAATGTTGTTGGGAAGGGTGCTTTCTTCCGTTTTGTACTGAAGAAGAAATTGTGGTGGTCTGATCCGAGGAGATCGAGAAAAAGAAGGGTCAACGGCACAAGACTCCCATACAAGTGAGTTCTCGCTATTCTGAATGCTGGTATTTATATGGTAATTATAGCAAGTGTTCGTCGATAGGGATAATGGAGGCACCTTCGTATAGGTGAGCATTCGGGTAAGGGCTGCCGTCAGGCCTTCTAGAGTGGTTGGTGGCAGTCTTTCCATTTGGGCCGAAAATATGCAGCACCATATGGGAAAGGCGTATGATATTCTAGATCGGATTAACTACTTATAGCAGAGAAACTTAACTTTGGTGTCAACTTTGTTGTTCTGTAGGTGTTTTATGTTGGCATCAGAAAGCATGCGAGTTCCACAAAAACACAAATCACACAGGAAACAATGTCGGAAATAAAAACACTTACTAGTTTGGGTTCAGTTGGCAAGACGTTCTTTATTTAATTATTTCGACGTACAATACAGATATGACACACAGGACGTATCTGACTAATGCTCTTTATTTAATTGTTTCGCGCCTCGGACACCACATTTGACGGGCGTATATCGATACCAAATTAGTTGACCACCACTCTCAAGGAAAATATGTGCAACGATCGTGACGCGTGTCCACCTCTCAGCAGATGAAATTTGACTCCTGGTTTATTCGCCATCAACATTCCTTGAAGCCACGAGGCTGAGACGCTGATCAGTCAACGTGCCAATCCGATCGCTTCATTGGTGGTAACCCAAAGGCCATCGAACTGGAAACTCCAACAATGGAATTACTCCGGCAGCCGTACAGGCTAGGACTGCACGCTCACTCTGGTGGAAGCAATGCCTATTGCAAATCTGGTGGTGTACCAGGAAAATTCAAATGCACATCTGTGTAAATAAAGGGACGGGTATTGAGACTGGCAGAAAATGTAGTCATAAATCATGAGAATGGTTTTCCCATGACGGTGATAAAATATCGATCGAAACACGAGGCTGCCTGAGAGCATGATTATTTCAGACGGTAGTGGGTAAATATGGTGCCGATAGTGGCGAGAATGTTGTCCTCTGTTTATGTTTGGCAGACAGAAGTACGAATAAGGAAATAATGCGGCTACGGAATTGGCTCATCTGTGATGTGAAATTCACAGAAGGTCGCTCGCCATAGGACCTAAGCCGGAAAGGTTTATTGTTTAGGTTTTATGATCCCGCTCGGTATTTCGTATTGCAGGGCTATTAGTAGTCTGGGTTGCAGATGGGCAAGCCTGCAAATAGCCCGGCATATATTTATGGACGCGGTGTTTGTATACCGTTTGTTCTGCTGAACAATAACATTCCGTCAGTCGATGTATCGAGTGAGTGTTATTTTGAATGGTGCCCGATCGGTTGTAGGTAGCCAATAATGGTTACACTGAATATCGTCGATAGGGCGATCAGCCGATGGGTCTGCAGTTAAACGGTAAAAATGACATGCCGGGTGTAGAGGAAAAGCTCCTCGGCTATGATGCGATATTCATGTCGGTTATCCCTAGAGATAACCGAATTGTTTTCAGCGATTAGGTCGGGAATTAATGCCATGGCAAGGTTGTGTAATCTTGCCAGGGATTCGACTTACGGGTATGGGGTTTATAGATTTTAATGGGGCTAAAATGGTGCGTGGCTCTTCGGGCCCTGAAAAGCCCCACAGTTCCACTCCAAGATGTTGTGCATTTGCTTAGACCGACTGAGGCCCCTTTGAAGAATGTGGGTCACATGTTTGATGAAATTCACTTTTGGGGTATAGATGACCCCAAGATATTTCATCCTGTCCTGTGGTCTAATCGTAGTACGTCCTATTTGTATTCGGATATTCTGTGAATATCGAGAAGTAGGTTGGGAATGTTTACTACTCAAAATTGTAGCTACTGCTTTCGATGGGTTAACTGGATTTTTCCATCAACTGTAGTACTGATACAGTTCGTCTAGATGGCGGTTGAGTCAGTTTGTTGCGAGTTTCGGGCTGTTAGATGACGTATACACTAGGACGTACTGCCGACCGGCGGACTGAGGATCGGGTATTTATACCAATTGCTCTCTTTGTTCCTGTGACAACATGCAAACGAGGGAACCGGGACAAAAGAGAGAATATAAGCAGTGGCAGTAGGGGAGTTGAGCACAGTACAACGTTCGCACTGGGTAAGACTACAACGCCCGTCATCGAGAGCAGAGTCTGGTTCCGGAGGTGCGCTACTTGAACAAGGAGCTCTAAGCAAATTGGAAGGGGCTTGCTCCACCAATATTTATAGAGAGTCCGAAGTTGTTAAATAATTGTATTAAAGTTTAATAAATAATCCAAACAAATAAAACGAGTTTACACTTACTATTCACTTTCTTCAGAACAATTCGCCACACACCGGGGCGAGCAGTGGGTTGTCCTGCTACTGAATTTGACAGCCCTTTTTTATCATTTTTCGTTGGCTTTCTCGTACATCCACGAATGATGATTTTAAACTTGTCTCGCATTCGATCGGTACGTAGCATTTCACCCTACGGTTTGAAGTATGTAATGTAAATGTTCCTTTTTCTCTATTGCTGATTAAGGAAGCCATGTCAAGCTGTTTTCTTATAAAGCAGGACATTATCTTATTTTTGTGGGATACCATTTTCCCCTCATGGAAATTCTTGTACACCTGTTATATCAGCATTGTATGTGGATGTAAATAATATGGGTCTCGATTAGTTCTTTCCATAAGGAACTTGCTAATCCTAAGCTAAATAAGTGGGCATGACACAAAATGGAAATATCAGTATTCAAATTAATATTACTAAGTCACTAACCTACTTGTATCTAATAACGCCAAACAAAATACTGAATATTTAGCTTCACCATTCAAATTAACATTGGTTTAGGACAATAGGGGGACCTTTTCATGACTTGATGTTAGTTTTCTGTAAAGAATCTCCCTGGCTCAATGTTTCCCCGAAGAGTCAAGAAGACAATCTTTTAAATTAGCTACAATTCAATTCTGTGGCGTAATACAACATAAACGAAATGGAAAGAAAATGCTCCTTATATTTTCGGTTGTAAATAAGGAGTGGAGCATTACTAAAATAAAATCAACCAGCTTTGTATATGGTATACCCTTGCAATACCGAGCAATCATTAGTAACTTAGCCATTTTAAACTTCTACGCCATCTTTATACATGATCCTTTGATGTAAATCTATATCCTGTACCACTCCACTTGATCGGGTAAGGTGGTTCAACTAGAATATATTTCCCTAAATCAAATGGAAAGTTCTAAAAAGTGAGTTTGAGCTCTCCTCACAAAATTTTTGAATATTAACAACTTTGCTCAGCAGGCTGTTAGACGGCTCCAGAATAAGGATGCGGCACCATGAATATATTCATTTAGTTATACTCCTTGAGTAGTTTCTAAAATAAGAAACAATAGAAACGTGAGGGAAAATATATTACATAAGTTAGAAGTTGTTTTGGGGGGAGGTGTGATCCACAAAATGGGAGGGTATTTACAGTAAGTTTCTCGTTATTGATACGACAATAGAAGGTATTATTGTATAACACAATGAAGGTACTGTTGTAATGAAGTATTTTAAAACTCCTATGTACAAATTCAACAGTAATCGTAAGGGGCTTAAAAAAATATTCATTGCTTTGGCAATCATGTGAAAGAGTTGGCAATGAACAAATAAACAAAATTGCTTGCAATCAAAATTTAAGAAACTATAATGTAATTTTTATTTATTGTTATAACCAAGAATCATTAAATTGTTTTTTTATTGAAACACTCGAAGAAAATATTTACTAGATACTTAAATTCAAAACAGTAAATAAAATAAATATATTATAAACAAGTTGTGAGTACAAATGTTTTCATGATTTTATGAGTTTTCAGGTACTTCTCGTCATTTGCTATCGTATATAAATATTTTATATTTAACGGCTGAGTTAACTATAATAATAGTTACTGTAAGAGAGCCAAATCATTGGGTTTTTTTTTATAATTATTACACTGAATTAGGGCAAATTCTTAAACACTTAATATTTAAGGAAATGTTCTTAAGTAATATGTGTGCAAGTATAAACTGGGCTATGAAGTTGGTTGCATTAAAAATATACTTGAATGCATCAAATTTGCTAGCAAATTTGGATATATGTAGCTTGGTCATTGCTTTTTCTGTTTACACCGACACACGCGAAGAATGATAGTCTCTTATCCATTGGATCAAGGAATTGTCCACCCCATATGAATGTAACTCTGATAAAAGGGCAGGATGCCAAGCTCTGTCGAAGGCCTTCGAGGTATCCAGTGCAACAACCTTGCTTTCTCCGAAGTAGTGGATGGAATGGCTCCACTTTTCGGTAGGGTACGCCATCAAATCTCCTGTTGACCTAATGCTGCGAACGCCATATTGGCGATCATTGAGGAGAAAGTGATTCCATTACCTTCGAGAGAATAGAAGTTATTGCTATTGGTCGATAAGAAGAGGTGGGCAATTGGTCACCGCTTTTTGGGAATTGGCTGAATGTGCGCTGACTTCCATCTATTTGGGAAACTCCTTTTCGATCCAGAGGGATCTGGATAAAGTCCTGCAATGGGGAAAGGCCAATCTTGTCGACTTCAATGAAACGAAGATACAGTATACAACATTCACAAAGAAAACTGGATCATCGGTTCCACAGCTGATGATGAATGGCCGGGCCCTCGAGGCTGGGGAAAGTTTTTAATTGCTCGGCGTAACGGTCTGTGGGAATGTATCATGGCATAAACACGTGTCGAGTATTGCCAAGTCAGCCTCAGGAAAACTGAGTTATCTTTTTAGAGTCAAGAAATATTTTACTCCGGCCCAACTTCTTCTCCTATATAAATCCCAAATTAGACCCGCGCTCGAATATTGCTCTCATGTTTGGAGCTCGGCTCCTAAACATACCCTCGGCCTACTTGAGAGCATACAGAGACGAGCGATCCGCCTGATCAAGGACTCGGCGCTGACGTCCAGACTACAGTCGCTATCACATCAAAGGCGCGTAGCCGACCTCTGTCTGTTACAGATATTATCACGGGTGCTGTTCTTCGGAGATTCTTGGCATTGTTCCACGCAATTCGGTTTGTATGCGCTCCACAAGGCAATTCGATGGATCGCACCCATTTGTGGTTCATCTCCCGACGGCGCGAACATCCCTGCATCAAAACTCGTTCCGTTACAGAGCGGGGAAGCTGTGGAACTTCCTTCCCACGCGAGTGTTCCCGGAGCGTTACAACCTGCAACTGTTCAAAAAGAACTGCAACAGTCATTTGATGGCATCTCGGGGCGCCCACTCGGTTCGCCTCTCCCGAGAGAAGTCTAATAAAAAATAAAAAAAAAAAAAAAAAATAAAAAAATAAAAAAAAAAAAAAAAAAGTGGAATAAGACAAATAGAAGAGTTTCCGCGGTGGTTTAGGGAGTGAAGAGGAACATTTCTTCAAGAGAATTGGGGTAATGCCATCAGGACCAGCGGATTTGCTTGCATTTAGCTCCTTCAGAAGTAAATCTGGCTCATAGTGTGCTGCTTATGCTCAAGTTGAGGTGGAACTTATGTGGTATCAGGCAGCATTGAGTTCGCTGCAAAATGTACAGCAAGTAGATTCGCATTCTCTATTGCACTGGTGACTGGTCTTTCATCGACTATTAGCGAAGGAATGGATGAGGAGAGCGAGTTTTGGATGTTTTTCACAAATGCCTAGAAGTTTCTACTACCTGTGGGAGAGTGTAGTATTTTTTGTCTCACTCTCCGGTCATGCAAGAAGTTTGATTTATACAACCGGAAACTCAACTCTTTCTCTGCACCCGGATCGAACCATATATTTCTCTTGGATTTGATACTCTTTAATCTGTGTTGAATAAAGGTTCGCATGCCAAACAGAATCGTGTCCGTCAATGTGTTCGCTATAGAGTCAACATCATTATTGAGGAAAAATAATGAGCAATTGAACTTCCCAAAAAAGTCGTTCAGACCTTCCCAGTTGGCCTTTTCATAGAACCATACTGTTCTTTTGGGAGTTTTCTCAGAAGCGTTGCTGTTGGTTAGAGGAAATTTAGCTGACACGACACAGTGGTCTGACGTGCCCAAGGCTGATGAAACTTCAATTCAAGTTTGGGTGCGAGGTGAGAAACAGGTCAAGTATGTTAGCAGAATGACAATCTATATCTGGTACCCGTGTTGGCTCATTGACGAGTTGAGTTAAATTATTTGACTCGGCAAAGAGCTGAACATACTGATCCACAGGTATTGCGTATCCGCAGTGGCGAGTTATGCACATTAATTATCTGTAAGCAAAGCAGTAATGTATGATATGCCTGCGAACGTGAAGTTTAGTCACGAGCAATTAAATTCTGGATTGGAGCAAAGCCTATAGTGTGGCAGAAGCTGATAAGCTATATCACTTCGTATGTATGTAGCTAGACCACGATGTGCAAAGAATAGAGGTACAGGTTATAACCGATTATAGTAAAATCGGAAATACTTGTATTAATTGTTACCTCGCTAAGTGCAGTGATTGCTGGTTTTTGGTTACCGACGTGAGCAGACACAGAGGAGAAATTGCATCTTAGGCCACGAACGTTACACAGATCGACATGAAATTCATGTTCCATTGAAATGGTCTGATACAGAAAACCTGAGAAAAAATGCAAGGTGGACCCGACGATAGATAAGCGAAAGCAACCACTACAGGTGTTATCCCCCTGTAGTAGGTGCCCCACTAGATCTATGCCGAAATCCAGGTCACATCCCTTTCGTGGCGAATAAAACGCCACTCAAAACATTAGAAACCCTGCAAAGATTATAAATCAATCGAGAGTATCGATGCCTGAAGGACGCAACAGAGGTGCGAAAAAGAGGAAAAACAGCCACAAGGAAAGGAAAGGGTATGAGTCTTCCCGCACTGTACACTTCCACACAATTTTCACACTACGGCGCGAATCCCATATATATTACTGCACTACACTCGGACGCGTTTATGGTGATCCGCTTGTTTACTTCGGATTCCACAGAATACTTGACACGCGAACCGATAGTGCAATTAGGGTATCTTGCGTTTACTTAGGATACCCTAAACGGATTACACAATTGATCCGATGGTACGGATCAAGAGGCAGAGGCCCACGTGCTGACTCGTCGGCGATTAGATCTGATGTCTGTTTTTATAACTAAGTTTTAATCATATGTTACATGCATGCATACCAATGGCATACCACTTGATTGCCATTGAAAACTGACCACATCAGAGACCCCTCCTTTCCTCTTAAAACAACACAATATCTACCAGACAAATCTGATATCCGCTTCCTTCTATTTTCTAAGCATACTATTGCTATACGTAATTCTGAAATTTTCAATTCCCATATCCTTGATGGGCATAATGTTACCTTTAGTAACGGTAATATCTAAGGTTCCGCCCTTCGTAAGAAACGAACTTATTACCTTTTTTTTGGGCAGGAAAATCGTTGTTGCGGGGGTTTAACATGTGCACATCTCTCAGAAGCATCGATAATCTGAACCCGAATGAAGACATGCTGAGCAATGAAACAACACTTAACTGTAATTGTTCTTCCAAAGTTTGTTCTTCTTCAATATGGTATTTTGGCGAGTTTTAATGTGTACCATCGAACACAATTCGAAATAAAAGGCAATTGGATCTACTTTTCTTTATTGTGTTTTATTCCATCTTGAAACGTTCGCATGGGTCCTAACGCTACACTTGCCAGCCTTCCCTTCGCGACTGTTGGTTTTTAAATCGCGTGAAGTGATTTTTCTCCAAGATAATTATGGGCTCCTTGGTCTTCCATTCTCGATTGTGTAGTGTACCCATTGATACCGATACACATTTTCCCATACCATACACGCGTCAATTGGATCTTAATTCAATTTCCACGATTATTGAAACAAAATACCTGACTTCACACGCCAAACCCAAGGTATGACATTACAATACTCAATACAATACAATACAAACGCAAATCTGATACCTATCCCAACTCTCTTTTCTACGGCTCAACTACTACAACCGACTCCCATACCATAGCCAATCTTTTCACGTCCTTCTTCAAAAAATCCTTCACGGACAACTCCTTCGACCCTAAGCCCTCTTACGTGACTGGGCTGTCTGAATTCTCCATCGCCCCTCTCATCCCACTACACATTCAACAACACCAAATTATAGAAAAACTTCAACAACTGAAAGACAATTTCAGTCCCGGCTCAGACGGACTCCCTGCTATCCTCTGAAAAAAATGTTCTTCTCTCTTTCTCACTCCTGCTCGCTTCAATCTTCAACCCATCCCTTACACAAGGTCTATTCCCCGATATTTGGGAATCCCCTTATATCACCCCCATACATTAAAAAGGACCAAAAATTGATGTATCCTATTATCGTCCCATTGCTAAGCTTTCGCAAATTCCGAAACTGATCGAAGGCTTTCTATATGATGCGTTATATTTTCGCTGCAAACCGATCATCTCTCCCAACCAGCACGGCCTCCTCTACGGCAGGTCCACTACTACCAACTTTGTTGAATTCACATCCCGCACACTTCTTGCTTTAGAAAACGGTGATGAAGTTGATGTAATCACTACCGACTTTAGCAAGGCCTTCGACAAAATCCCCCACAACCTCATTCTCTTTAAGTTATCTTCCCTCGGCTTTGAACTCCTGCTGAGAAAGTGGATTTCATCCTATCTCAATTATCGAACCTGGCGCGTGCGATTAAGATACACCCTCTCCCATCTTTTTTTTTCCAACCTCAGGTGTCATCGACTTGGTGCCAAAATAACTGCCTTGAACTAAATATCGCCAAATGTCACACAATCACCTTCTCTCGGAAGCGCTCCCCCACCCAGCCATGCTCCTATCTCTTACTGAACCAACCAATAACATCGGTTGAATCGATTCGCGACCTGGGTGTCCTATGTGACAAGGAACTCAAATTTACCGCACATATTGACGACATAATCCTTAAGGCGAATGCCCCCCTTGGATTTGTCAAACGCCGGTCGAAAGAATTCTTAAACCCCCGCATCACACTGTGTCCGCCCACTACTCGAATATGCTGGTCAGGTCTGGTCTCCATATCAATTGCCTCACATTCGAAGGATTGAGAGCGTTCAACGTCGTTTCTTGCGCTTTGCCCACCGTGGACAAAACTGTGAAAATCCGCTGACTCTACCGCCATACACAAACCGGCTCTCTTTAATCAATCTTAACACCCTTGAAGAGCACATAATCCATCCCGACATCATCTTCGTCGATCGTCTTCTCTCGGGCTCAAACAATTGGCCAAGCCCCACCCTCAATTTCACCCTTACCCTTCCAGGTCACTACCCTCGCCCCCCTACCAGCCCGCACATATGCCGTTCACTGTCGCCGGCCCACAAATGTCTCATTTGCCACACCCGCATACACTTTCCCAGCCTCCTACCTCCCCAATCATCCAGTCCTCTCCTCCTTTCCCTGCTTTTTCTCCTTTTTTTAATTATTTTGAATTACTACTTTATATGTAAGTTAGTCTGTGAGATATTGTATCGTATTATGCTTGGATTAAGCCAAAATAAATGAGGGTTCTGCCCTCTCTAAACTGAACTAAGCTACTCTTTCCCCAGATGTTCTGTGTGTCATGTATGATATAAGATATCGCGGTGCATGACACTGACGTAATATCGTATTATCTAAGAAGTGAGTTATTTGCCATGCTATGACGGACTTAATTTACAGGTCATGACTAGACAGCCGGAATATGATGGCTTCTGACCTATTTGATATCGGTATGCCATGGAAATGTTGATAGGAGAAATAGTATTTAAGGACATCCGTTTTTGAGAATAAATTAAATTCAATCAGACTGTGGGGGTTCTCTATACCACATGGAGAACCAACCCACGATTCTAACCAACCCTGACCGCTAACAGCGCGTCACCTTAATCCAACTCCCCGCGCAAAATCTGCATTTGTACACACCCCATACTTACCAGGAACCCATTTCCCAATCTAAAATAAATGCATATTCCTATTTACAACGGAATATTAATCATTTCCCTCAATTACATCACCCCACATACGTTTTCCCAAAATTACTTCGGTCAACTTTCTACTTAAATTACATTTTCTCTTTGCGACCAAGCAATCCTAATTTCCCCGAAAGTCATATGCTGTAACGAAACGCATATTCAAATCCATAACGGAGCATCAACCATCGCCACCAATTATACTAAGCCGCGCACATTTCCCCGAAATTACTTCGGTTAATATTTTACTCCAATGATATTCCTTGCTTGCACCCAAGCAATTCCAGTTCCCCCGAAAATGCATGCCCATGCTTGCTCGCGTTCCCAAAGCCAATTTCCCGGTACACCCAACTAACGAATCCAACTTAGCTTACACGGCAAGGATTCGCTGGAACTAAATTCTTAAGTAGGCATAGCAACTCTTCCAAAATTCTTAGTAAGTGGCAGCGAACTCACTTTAGCTATAACCCCACTGCCACAACGCAATGAAATTTTGACTTCATTAGTCAGTCGTCATCCAACTACCAAGGCGCGCACATCACGCCGAGGTTCCCCTGTAACCGCCGCTGCCACGCGGGGGCACGCCGCCCCCCGTGTGTAAGAGTAAGTCATTACCCAACCGCCACAGGGGCCACAATACAAAGGTCGAGCCGCAACCACCAGGTGCCGAAAGTCGCAAAGTGTCCCGAGACATAATTTTCAAAGGTCCCCGTTGGTGGTTAATCGGAATCAATCCGCGAAATTTCGCTTCGGAAGTCGAACTAAAGTTAAACGCTCTTGGAGACGTGGTTAAGTGAAACGCAACACTAGAATAATCCTAGACAAAAAGGGGGAATTAACCGACAAATAAACGTATAAGAGGGAATCAAAAGAAATTCGTGTGTGGCGTATTTTTAGTATGTTTAGACAATCTTTACCTATCCAAAAGTGACAATAAAGCAATAAATCAATTTGTGGATGACTGACAACATCGGCGAGTTTTTATTTCCCCTCTTGGTTTGGTGGCCAATCAGCGGCTACGAAATAGTTAGTGGGGCGATAGTGAACACGGTGCCCTACGTTGGCGCACCCACATCGCGTACCCCCACAAGATTACCAATAGACTTGTTTCTCATCTTACGGCATCCGTGCCCTGCCCGTCAACTACAATCCTCTTATTTGACAAATACTTGTGGCATTCGTGTCTTGCCGGCGATTAGGCGCAGATCCCTCTTTTGACAGCTTTTTACCTCTGGTAGCATTGCTTGGACCAGCTGCAAGATATCCTCAGGCGTTTACATTACGCGATTAAAATATATGAAGTTTGCCGGAAGCCTTGTCATATTACACGACGATCCTGCCATCCGCGATCCATCAAGAGCATACTTTTCAAACTTACATGACATTTCCCTCATAATAAGCCCATAATAGCTTTAGACACGTTACAACTTTCTAACAATTACTTGCCAGCATGACGTGGCGATCATGCCCTCTTTACAATCCTTATTTCATTACATGGCAAATCCACAACGACTCATTTCTCAGATTACACGATAATAGGTGATCGTCATGCACCGTAATATCTTATACCATAAATGATATACATCCATCGGAACATCCGGGAAAAAATTATTGTAATTTCGTACCTTAGCTTTGGCGTGTGTCGTCAGGTATTTCGTTTCAATGACCGTGGAAATTGAATTATGATCCAATATATGGGTGTATGATACGGGAAAATGTGTTTCAGAATAAAATGTACGCTACAATTGTCTAACCTATTCCCATAGGAAGAATTTCAACCTGTGATTGTTCACCCTTTGTTTTACTTTTTCATTCCCTGGACTCCTCTCTTTTTCAGGGGCTCTTTCTTTTTCATCCATGCGTCGATAGTATATGCGGGTGCACCCACACACACAGACGGCAACGATGTTGTCCATGTGTCGAAGATACACTGAGGATCGCTAAGATTTCCACACTTATGCGATATCCCTTTGAAATAATTTATCCCAGTGTGGTTGATTATGCTTCGTGCTTATCTCAGTCGGAGTCGTTATGTTCGGACGCCTCATAGTTGATTTTTGATGATTTTCAAAGGAGAGATCGAATGCGGGTTGTATCCCATTGTAGGAACAGTGTCACTTTTCATTACTTGTTTATTTTCCCGTTCCTACAATAATCTTTTCCGTAAGGGAAACCAGACTCAAGGAGAGATCATGAAAATTGTTTGTTTCTTCGTCGCATTATTATTTTGAATGGAATTTTTGGTGGCTGTGGGCATCGGGAAGTACCGCGCCTGGCCACATGCCTTTACCCAGCAAATGGATTTCCAAACAAATTCGGTTTACCGTTCTGTGTCATTTAATAGGTGTACAGGTATACTCAGTTGGTAGAGGTATGCGGCTCACGTGTCTGCTGGTACTTGGGGCAGAGGGCACTAGGATGTATGGCCACTTTTTGAGGGGCGAAAAGGTATTCCGTTTTTCAGGTAATTATGTGAGATTCATAGCATCGCCACAGTAGTGTATCTGTTACAACCTAGAATTCAAAAACTCATGGGAAAAACTTCACGTACGTAAACATGATATTCGCTATTGTACAGAAGTCCATCGCCGAGAAACGCATTGACTTTGTTGACAGGCTATTAGTAATACTCTTACTCTCATTTTTATTGCATCATACGCCATATATGGTGATAGATTTCGAATACATTCCACAGGCATCGGCATGATCATAGGCGTCAGTGTGATAAGATGCGATAACGATTATGTTTGAATTTTTCACACTGGCGGTATCCGTTCTTAGAAACAATTCTCCCCTGTGTGATTTATAACCTCCGACAAATTCGTTTCGCTTATATTGCTATCCTCGCATACAGTAGCGATTTTATAACTTTACGTGGCATAAGGTAGCCGCACAGGCATGGGTATAGTGAGGGTATAGTCTCTCCGCCAGGCGAAGTGCCTGCTTATGTTCACAGCTTGCCACAACCTTATATACAGGATACAAAACACAGGACATTACATTTATCTCCACTGGTTGAAATAATCGAACTCATCTCGTAAATGATCCAAATCGGAAACCAGATGAAGACTGCAATTCCTCCAACTGTTAGAGTTCTTTTTTTATCTCACACACTAATAAATACACAACCGGAGATTCTTTGTTTTAGGGTCCTTAAATCCACAATGCAATAAATAAAAATTGAAAGTAAACAACCACTGAAAATCGTTGCTCAACATCATTGATCAGAAGAGAAGGGCACATTTGATACGGTTTTCTAACCATAAATTGTAGCAAGAGCTAATCCTGTGCGACAAAGTGTGTGACGCATCATTTCATCTCTAGAAAGACGCCGCATCATTACAGTGTTGCCGATTCCCACAAAAACACAACACGATATTAGTCAATTCCTGAAAAAAACCCCTATCGAAAACAACACAAATCAACTGCGAGGAAGACACAACGTTAAAAAAGTATGTTAATTCCTGGGAAACCTGCACACACGACATCCAAGCCAGCGACAATAAAAGGCGAAGGAGATTGTAAACCTCTTGAGTTCTGGAGCTCAGATATATTTGTGTCATTTCAGGAGGAAGACGTTCCCAATCCTTTCTCTATTTTCTGCGGTATCCTAGAGCACTTTCCACCCACCGTTAGTAAGAGGTACTCAAAAATCGGTTCCCCTCCATTTAGATATGTGGGGGTTCTTTATACTACATGGAGAACCTAACCACAATTTCAACGCCATTTTCCGCCTTATTTCGGCCACTTTCAGCGCGTCATATCAACCCCTATACCACCGTTCAGTTAATTCACCTACAAAACATGTTTCCCAAGAGGACGGATAGCTAAACTCATTATCCTATGCACATAATGCATAATTGAGTTTAGCTATCTTTTTGCCATACGGCAACTCCATTTCGCTAACCCATGAGATTTCCAGCGGAAATCGCATCATGTCGGTTAGCGACGGCATAGCCTGATCAAACGACGCGGTTGCATAATCATGCAATCGCTGGGGAAATTATCAAAGTATTTAATTTAGTTCCCGCGATCAGATTTCCCTAGCCAAGCCGGCGCCCTATTCACTTTCCCCAGACACAATTCTGTCTTCCTACAGTTCAATGGACTCTGAGATCACCACATTCACCGAATTAGAACAATGGATTATCGTCAGAGCTGCATTGATACATGCACACAACAACCAAAGCCATCCCGAGTTCAATACGCATTGTGTTTCTGTTCTCTCATTCTCCCTTGTTCGTCGACTATTTAATTAACCGAAGTGTTCACCACACCTCCACGGCGGGGAACATGAGAGAGCAAAAACGTAAAGACGATCTCGATTGGTTGTCCGGTCTGCAAATAAAAATCCCGTCTTCATCCCTAATTCAAGACAGTCGCTGGTCATTTCTCATCGTGGTCGGTCACGCCGCCGCCCGGAGTAAAATTTAATTCAGTCGCTTTACATCCACCACCGTGGCGGTCACGCCGCACCGAGTCATAATCATCCCTCGTCGCGTACACCCACGTTACCACAGTCGCTTGTCATTTCTCATCGCGGTCGGTCACGCCGCCGCTCGAGTCCGTTTTATTTTATATAAAATTTATAAAATGCAATTTAATAATATTAATAATAAGTCCTAAGTAAAAAAGGAAAACAAAACAAATTACAAACCATCTCATTGGATAATGTGCAAAAAAATAAAGAACATAAAAACAACATATAAAAACAGTGTTTTCGTTTTCTTTTTCTTCTGTGAACAATTTTTGACGACGTAAGTGTTGGTGGGTGAAGTGAATCCATGCCCGTGTCAGGCATCGATACTACAACCCCACAGATACACGAAAGGCGTTTCCCATCACCAATGGTAAGAAGCGCCTCACGAGGCAATGAAAAGAAGAGATACCCCGATCGGTATCGAAACGGTGGCACGAGATATTATAGGTGAGATGGTCTAGAAGGGAGAAGTTCCTCAAGGTTTATCTACTTTCTGATATCTTGCAGCCACACACTTTTAATACAGCCAGTCCGTTTAAGTATCCACCACAATGTGAGTTGGAGAACTTACTCAATAATCATTCACAATCCATGTCCTCGTTTTAATCCTGCTCTACTGCAGCATACATATCAAAGGATACCTTAAATCCCCGATATGTCGCTTTGTTGTAAAATCAAAACACTTTTCTAGGAGTATCCTCCCAGGCGCATTATGCTTACGATGCTGATGATAATTGTATTTACCATATTGATTATATTGTGTATAATATTTTTGAAGGCGACCGACCCACAGAGAACACAAAAATTGTGAAATCGGGCCGCATGGTGATAATAACAGTATTTTAAGATGTATGAGGTCTTCACTTAGAAAAGAAAACAAAATACTGTTGATTATTACGAGTTATTATTGTACCAGTCCAGCGAGAAATCAACACAATACATACTCATCCGAAAATCGTATTCTAAGAACTTATCGTATAAAGAATTTATATATATGACAATTATATGATGAATATGTTACGACAACTTTAATGTTAATGGATGAATTGCACGAAAGATCTCATTCATCCAATCATCGATATTTATCGCTGTAAAGCCTCTCAATCAATCATTAATACTTTTTTCCTCAGAAATATTTGGTATGCGTTTGCAGTTCGCCGTAATATTTTTCAATAATTCTGTCTTTTCGTCTGCAATTATCTATAGGTTTTTCTGCGCTCCCTACATTCTCTCTCTTATCAGTCTAACCTAACCACCTCTCCTTTCAGTCAGTCATTTTTTCACACGCTCATTCTCTCACTATCAATTTGAATTTGCACACCATACCCCAGTTCAGCTTACTCACTTTCTATTTCTTGCTTCTGCTTGTATTCACTCTTTTTCTCTCATTCGATCGCCATACCTCCCGTTCAATTACCACTGGATCATACACGTTTTCCTCATTTATTCTTCTTTTCGCTTACACACTCTCTTTCCTCCTCTGCCCCCCCCCCCCCCCCCCCCCCCCCCACCACCCTCCGGTGTTTTTGATGCAATCAAATATATATATATTTCTGTCTATCTTTCTACATCATAACATTATGTTTTATACCACATCTAAACTTGTAACTTTAAATTCGTTTATAATCTTCCACTCGGTTGCATAATTGTCTGTGCCCCATAAGCCTCATATCGGTTTCCACCAGATCTTTTTTTTAAATTAATTAAATGTATTCCGCAATCTGTATCTCGCAAACACGATTAAGTAAAATATCTATTACCTCGCCGCAGTAGCACCGAATTCCCTCCCAAAACCCCAGCTCGGTATGAATATAACCAACAAAAGCGAGCACAATTAATATGGTAATTAAACATATTCGCATATCCTTTTATAATATAATTAATATTCATGCAAGGAACTAATTGAAATTCCTAAAACTCGCTTTTTATCTGTAAAATATGCGTTGTGCACACATCCTTATCTCAAACATTGAATTTTCTGTTTACTGCGAGAATTAGCGTCAGATTTAGTCGTACATACTTTCAAAACTGGAAAACTAGCTTCAGCGTCTAACCGTTGCGTGTTGGATGTGGTACCGACATCAACGGATGAGTTTTCCAAAGCTTGCACGTCGGCTACAAATATCGTTGTCAGCACACACACTCTATTAAGCTAAAGAAATAAAGGATACTTATTGAGCACGAGGAAATCCTGGCTCGAATGCTGATGTTACAAATGGCAACGAGAGTAACATGAACATCATACTGTTCCTGCAAGAGCGATATTACTAAGGATTCATAAAGAATAAAAAAATGATACGAAAAAAAAACAGCTTAAATATTTCACTCCTTGCCACCCTGTGCGTGGGGGATGACACAGGCCCAAGGAAAACTTTATTTTTCTCGCGTAATTATGGAAATTTCTCCTAATTGGTTAATTAGAAGAAATGTACTCCATTATCTTATTATGATGGTATTAAGACTGGCGGGACGAGACCCTTTCGAAGTATGATAATTTCATTCCATTAATTTCCATTGTAAGATGTTTGTATCCGCACCGAGGCGGGGAATTTCCTCTGAGGTACGAGTACATAGTCTTGCGTTAATGTAATGTACGTTAATTAAAAGTCGGCGCATAAGTAATTTATTGGCGACCTGTTTGCTCTGGCTTCCCTTTTCTCTCAGTTAAATTGGAGAAAGTGAGAGGGCGGCATGAACGATTAGATAAACTGGTAGTGTACAAATGAAGGACCCCATAGACCAATCGTACACACATACCCGCACACGCCCAAAAGCACTGGCACCCATGAATAGGATTTATGTCGAGATGGTGAAGCTTCGTCAAATTTATTACCCGTGAACTTTTATGCACCAGAAATTTGCTTACGTGTCGTCCAATAAATTTACGACCCAAAGGCGGATTGCGGATTTGTGGAACAAGGATATTTGGCAGTTTTGCTGTGCTTCATGCAAAAGTTCATCTTGGTACTTTCCTGTCACTTTTTAATTTGGAATTTCTGGCGAGTGTTTTTAGAACACGTCGGATGCAAAATCAAAATATCAGAATCACTTATTAAAAAAAAAAAGTTAAATGTGTATAAATAACAAAACGAGAATAAATGTATTTCGTAGTATTAAAAAAAAATTGGCAAGCTAGCTTTTTTGTTTTTCTTTTTCATGATTTTTTTGTTTACCCTATTTTTCTTTTTAGAACATAATGTTTTTATTATATGTTTTATTTATTTATTTATTATATCTCGTTTTATTTTTATTTTTTTACTTTTCATTTTTAGATTTTTAATTTTCAAATTGTTTAATTTAAACAAAATAATCTGATGATAGGAGTACAATTGCTCTATAATGTTAAATAGCCCTCGAACTTGCATCATTTATATTAGTCACGTCTGTTTGTATAAAACACATTCATATCCAGCATCAGAATACGCTTATTGCATTATGTTTTATTTTCTTCGCTTTTGATTAGGCAAAAAAATATAACAAAAGCATAAAATTTCCTCGACATATTATTATACGTATTTATATTTCCTAGATACTGCCAATAATTAGGTTGATTTGCTAGATACCCAATCGAATTCCTTCGCTGCCACAAAAATCGTTTAACCTATCCGACCATGAAACTCATATGAAGAATGAACAAAATACTCGCCGGAAGATGTCAATTTCAGAATCTTATAGTATTTGGTACGAGTTTAGTAAATATATGGTTCATTTTATGGTACTTTTATTTGTATAGGAATGTGCCCTGTGTATCCACTTGAATAGTAAGTATGAAAATTCATTTCAGATTTCGAACTGAAAAATGTTTATGGGTTCCGGTATCGATGGAGACGCCAGTATTACATACAAACCCTCTAGCATTAAAAAAAATATATAAAGGAAAGAAATCTTCAACAAAAACAACAAAAGATTAAAAGTGTTTTAACGAATATGAAGAGAAGAGAGAAACGAAAGAAACAGTAAAAAAATTAAAAGAGCGAAAGAAAAACTTAACAAGACCAGAAACAAGACTTATTTCCAAACTTAAAAAGAAAGATAGCAAAATGTAATTAAAAAATGTAAATTATATAACCAAAATATTCATTCACACCCCACTGATTCAATGTTGTTGTAAATAACACATCCTCTAGTCATGCCTTTAGAGTATCATTCCTCTTCCTAAAATAATACTCATGTTGCTACTATAAGGGATGCATTGAAAAAAATGATTAAAAGAGATTTTTTTTTAATATACTCCTCTCAAGAGAGGCAAACCTATAGCGCCCCTAGATGCCACCAAATACCAATCAAAGACTTCGAGTAAAAGAGATTTTCAAAAAAAAACAAGAAACAATGAGAAGTGTTTTGTATTTATAAATCCTACACCAGTAACACACATACAAGCCTCCACGACTAAAAAAAAATATACAAGTTAAAACTAAAATCATGTAAACGAAAACAAAATATTAATATACAAAGCAAAAAAAAAAGAAGGTAAATTTAAAGAAAAAAACGGTTGGAATTCTCTAAGTGGTAACCCTACTCACCAAAACCTATTGTAAAACGCATCCAGGGAAATATAAGTTAACTGACTCAACCCAAACGATAACCTTTTCCTTTTCGCAAAATCATGTTATACCTTGGTATAGTTGAACATCTTGATCTTGAGCTTGAACGGTTCAAACCCCTTGTGGGTACTCTATCCCACGTTGAGAACCAACCCAGTAAAACAAGCACAATTTCGCCTGCATAGATCTCTTAATATTTTGAAATCTTAAGTAACCAAACTTGTCACTCTTTTCAGTTGTGAAAAAACAAAAATGTGTACTTTACTTTTGTTTAGTGATCAACCCGAGAACTTCAATTCTAATTCATTGTTCCTCCAAAAAATGTCTATCAGCTGACCATTGAGATTATTAAGTAATCATAATAAATAAGATTTATTGAGCCGATTTAAAACGAAACCCGGAGTTTTCTTTGTTCCCGAATTCTCTTTGTTCCAGTGCGCATGTCTTGCGGAGTCTCCAGTGCAAACCAGTGGGGTTTTTAATGAATCCGTAGCCGTGCTCGACTAAAAGAAAAGGACATAAGCCTGAAGAACAATAAACAACACAAAACCACTCATTAATAATAACACGCCGCCTCATCATCACCGCTTCTCATCTAAACACGAACTTCCCCACAACCCTACTCTAGTTTCACTTATGAAAGAATCCGTCCTACGAGTATAAGCCTAAAATAAAGATGCGATGGCTCCAGAATCCGAATTAGGCATGTGAAAGAAGAAGACACTTTTCAATGCTTACACTTTTTCTTTGTTTTAAATATTCTAAATGAACGTGGAGATTTCGTATTTAAGGATTGGATGTAGTTGAAATTTAATTACTAAGGTTATTATTATAATTTGGCTTTCCCATTAAAATTAATAATAAAACGAATTTGCAATGATATACAAGTTGGTACTTTTAAATTCGTGCACAAAAGACCAAGACAGTTGCGAAAAACTAAAAGAAGTTCATGGTTATCGACCAAGGGAGCAACAGGAATGCATCTCGGCTTTTTACAAGGCAACATCAACAATGGAGTCGCTAAATAATAACCACCCAAGATTTATTTGCATCTTCGTCACCCAGGCAAAATACTTCGTGGACTTAGATTTCAAAATATTTGTGACTAGAATTGACTTTGTCAGCAACATCAACGCCCGTCAAGAATAACAAATGAAAGCTTCAAGGAAAAATCTACAAGTCAAAAGCAAATTGCGCCAAGAGAGGGAAATCTGAAAAGAATTAAATCATCAAAGCGGCATACCACAGAAATTAAATTTTAATCACAGGAATAAATAGTAGTCGAGAATAATATACCGTTGTTGTGGATTCTTTTTTGAGATAGAAGAAGTCTCTTTAGTCTCCCGTTGCGGTCACCTCTGTGCGTTCTCTAACGAGAGGGAAGAGCAGTGACCGCTGTTGATTGTTTGTAGTAGAAACTCTTATTTGTCTGGTCTACTGATTTAAAATGACTGACTTTTATTTGTTACAGGGCAGAGTCACTGTTTGCTTTCAACCCGGCGAAGGCCAGGACGATCCTTGTCCCTGTTCAATCCAAGTTAAGATACAGTCTCCACGTGACGCCCCTAGGTAGCTACTTTAGCGCCCACCAAATAGTGAACCAATGCACGCAGGGACATCCTGAGTTGGCGCAAGGCTAATAACCTTGCCGGAAACACAAATTATTATCAAAAATTTAACAAGCCTCGGATATGGAGCGGATACACGACAACGACCACGGAAACGAAAATGGCTAAACGATATGAGAATTTTTTCATGGAACGTCCCCTAACTATACAGATCTCGAGCTGCACAGCAGCTAGCCGATCCCCTCTCGGAATATAAGGCTGGCATAACAGAGTTACAAGAAATAAGATTGACGGGGAGTGGTGTTATTCAAAGAAATGACTATCACATTTATAACAGCTGTCATGCAAAACACCATGTGCTCGGGATAGGCTTTCTACTCAGCCAAAAACTGAAGCCTGCCATTAATGCAATAGACATAAGGCTATACACTCTTCGCGTGAATTAATAAGAGTCTTCTTATTTAATTATAAAAAACATTTACACTTTAATTATTTTTTGAGTTGTTCTTAAACTGTATTTACAATATTTTAGATGATAGGTGTATCTACACGCATCACTCGATGAAACCTGACTGACTCATTCCACCGTTCGCCTGTATCCCTTTTCCAGTCATCTTTTGTTGTTTCTCCAATTTCTTATCTCACACTTCATTTGGGTCGTGCGATCGTTTTGATAATCCTGGTCGATGGTTGTTTGGACAGCTGTGTCATGTCGAGTGCACCATTGAATCCTATCTTCAATGCTGAAGGTTTATCTGTTGCATTGTTTGGACAGATGCAGTAGTAAATCCTATCTTCAATGTTGATCACGTTGGAGGTCATCATTTTTATTACATTGTGATGTAGGTTTGTGATGAATCTTATCTTTTAGTTGGGAGTTGGGTGTGTTAACTCGTGTAAGGCAAGTTTAAAAATATAAGCGGACCTACAGAAGAGTCCCCTGACGACGAAAAATAAGAATTCTACGAGAACATAGAACGGGCCTTCAATGCCTGCCCAAGATACAATGTGAAAATCGTTCTAGGTGATTTGAATGCGAAAATAGGTCGGGAGTCGGTTTTCAGGCACTATGCAGGTTCCCATGGTTTACATAAGAACACTCATGACAATGGGCTACGAGTCATCGAACTGGCAGCATCAAAAAACTTGGTCGTTGCAAGTACCAGGTTTCCATGTAAGGATATCCACAAAGCGACCTGATCGTCGACCAGATCACCTGATGGAGCCACTCGCGACCAAATTGACCACATGTTGATAGATCACCGCAACTCCTCGAGCCTGATGACAGTATGAACATACCGAGGTGCCCACGTCGACTGGGATCACTATCTCGTTGCTATCGTTTCTCGAGCGCGGATTGTCTTGCGCTGACGTAGAGGAAGGGGGGTCAGATTTGAATCAACACAGCTGCCTTACGCAATGAGAACACTAGTAACACCTTTGGTCATGCGTTGAGACTAGGCCTCGAAGAGCTCGATGGGGGGAGAGTAGGACCTGGGGACATAATAAGGGCGTAGAAGAAAATTGACACTCCTTAAGAATACTGTCGTTTTTACTGCCAACTCCATTTAGGCAGTAGTCGTAGAGATCAGAGCGACTGGTTTGATGATGAGTGCAAACTAGCGACTGAACGTAAGAATGCTGCATACCTCCAGAAGATCTGGAGAAAGACTTTACAGACAAGAGAAAAGTGCATGGGAAAAAAAACCTTGTCTGTGAAATTGAGAAAAGTAGAAATCGAGGTGAGCACCAGACGCGGAAGTTCTACCAAATAAGCCGCAGTATGACGGAGCACACACCACGCTGCACTTACTTACAAAACAGCTCATGTCAAATAAAGCCCTCGGAGCTGATGGCACAACAGTTGAGCTGATCAAACAAGGAGGGACACCGTTACATCACGCAACTCATGAGGTCGTGGTGCGCGTATGGGAGCAAGGGGAGATGCTGGACAATTGGCGTCACGGAATAATTTGCCCCATACATAAGAAGGGAGATATCACTAGATACTCTTCTCTCTCCTACAAGACCGGATAGCCCCATTCGCTAAAGTCATCATTGATCAATATCAGTGTGGCTTCATGCCAGGTAAATTAATGATTGATCATTAGGTAGGCGATGGAAAAATGTCAGGAATTTAAGATTCCATTATATCATCTATTTATTGACTTTAAGGCCGCCTACGACAGCATAGCCAGGGTAGAACTATATAACGCCATGAGAGAGTTCGGCATTGCAAACAAATTGATACAACTTTGTAGGTTGACCATGACCAACGTAACTAGTCAAGTAAAAATAGCGGGATTGCTAACCAAATCAAGAACATTTTTAATGGACTCCTGCAAGGGGACGGTCGGGCCTTCACCCTCTTCAATTTGGCGTTGGAGAAAGCAATCCGTGACTCTGGCGTTACAACTAGAGGGAGTATTGGCACCAAGTCCTGCCAGTTACTTGCCTACACAGATGACATTGACATCATCAATAGATCCGATTCGGCTGTAGAGAACTCCTTCGCCCTGATCGAGCAGGCGGCACAAAAACTGGGACTGAACATTTATGAGGGAAAAACTAAGTACATGGTGGCAACTTCTGCGAAGAGAAGATCTAACGTTGGTCAAACTATCAGGGTAGTGGAGCACGAATTTGAAGTAGTGCAATCCTTTAACTACCCTGGGTCAATAGTAGCAGCTGATAATAATATGGAAGAAGAAATACGCGGGCGGCTGATCAAATCCAACTAAGCCTACTATGGTCTATCAAGGATCTTTAAATCCCGAAATTTATTCAGAACATCCAAGCTACTACTACGAGTATACAAGACCATGGTCTTACCAATACTCATGTATGGATCCGAGACCTGGGTGCTCAATAAAAGGCACCCTGAACTCTTAGCCGCGTTCGAGAGGAAGATCTTAAGGAAAAGTGTTGGCTCCGTATGTGAGGGAAAACAATTCCGGAGACGCCGCAACTATGACTTGTACCCGATCTACCTTCAAGCTAACGTTATAAGAAAAATCAAGCTCTATAGACGCCGGTGGGCGGGACACCTAGCTCGAATGAGCGGAGAGGAGTCTCCCCGGGAAGTCCTTTGTGGCAGGATGTATGGAAGGCGACATCGCGGCAGACCTTGTCTGCTATGGAGGAATGGCGTCGACCAGGACGCCCAGAGCCTGGGAGCGCCAATCTGGATGTCATCTGCTCGAAATCGGGACCGGTGGAGAGACTTGCTAAGTAAAACCAAAACCGGATCCCGGTTATAGTGCCGATGATGTTGATATATATGAAGGTTTTCCCAGTAAGTAACGGAATGTTTTTAAGTTAAATATTGGATTTCCCAACACAATAGTGAGAGTAATCAAGGCGCGAAAATTAAGATGGGCCGCACATGTAGCACGAATGGGCAGCGATAGGACCATGCGTCGAATTCTGGACAGTAGAACAACGGGAAAGAGACCGGTAGGACGACCGCGACAGATATGGGAGGACAATGTTAGGTTTGACCTTGAGGAGATCGGCTCAGATGGTCAAGCGTGGAAGGAGAGTGCACAGGGCAGGGAACGTTGGGGGAGTCAAATCGGTGACGTTATGAACTTCCGGGTTCCTACATGCCAATATATAATAATAATAATTTCCCAACGACATGTCTATAAAATGTCACGACAACCGCATTCAAACGGATAGAAATGTCATCAGCTGTCCTGAGCCCTTAGTATAGTTTAACTTTAAAATAACAGATAAAATTCTTTCATCTCGAATAAACTAAATTTTTTTTAATTTAAAAATATATCGTCCTCATTGAGAAAGCCTATATATATTATTATGCTTTGATTTGGCTATACACTTGTTATGTGAAGAAGTGAAAAAGCTTCGCGCCTTCGGGTTGGGTTTCGGTAGTGGGGTGTTTCGGTATTTCCGTCCAGCAGTGAATTCAGTAATTCCCCCGAGAGAAATAGTCCAGTATATATATATATATTTTTTTGTTGTTGATTAACATTTATTCCTAATTAAAATAGACTTACAAACTAGTTTTACAAAAGACAGTTCATAAAATGAGTTTTTCTTTGCTATCAAGTTTTAAATCATTACTTACAAATTTCTTTAAAACTACTTTACACATGTACTTTATATAAAATTAATGTTAAAACTTTCTTTAAAATTATATTATACTTTACACTTGAACTTTATATAAAATGAACATCAAATCATTCTAGGAAATTACGTTTTACGTTAATTAACACCAAAACTTTCTTTAAAATTGTATTCTTCTTAACACCTGCCATTTATATAAAATTAAGATTAAGACCTTTCTTTAGTTACGCCTTCTTGCTTTAGTTCCGCCTTCTTTCTTTACTAGGAAACTTTCTTTATAATTTTGTTCGTTCTTCACACTAAAACTTTACTTTAAAAGGATCTCTACGTTAAAACTGCTACTTTACACACAATCTTTTATTTTATCCGCGACTGGTCGCTCCTGAGTTACTTTTCCAACTGATGTCTTCTGGGCTTCTGGCTCCATTGTCAACTCGGTGACGCTGACCTTCGGTTGACCATCATCCACAAATGTCGTAATTTACGATCCTGTCCCTGATCGGATAGTTCTAATATTGTGCTGGATCGGATGTCTTTGCTGTACGGTTATGATCCTGTTATATAATTAAATTCATTCAATTATCACTCCCTGTTCGCCAGTTGGGAACCACAACTCCAATTGTTGCGGATGGTTCGCCAACTGGGAAAAGCCAATCCATAATCTGCGTCGAGCGGAATAGCCAATTACAGAAATTGCTGCATTGGGCAGAAATAATACAAACTCCTGCCGCACTGTGCAGAAATGAAATTCATTAATTTACACACAAATTTAACTTTTTAATTGACTAATTCCAAATCACAGTATAAAAACAATTTCGCGAACGTTAAAACAGAGACGTAAAAAATACTGTATATAACAATCAAAGTTAAGTTAAGGTCTTCTCTGTAAGAAACTAGTTTTAAGAAGAAATATACTGTTTCTAAAAAACAGTAAAAACAGCCACAACTGTTCGTGAACTGTCACCGGTTCACTTTCTCCATTCAGCATTGAACAGCGGGGTAAATCAGTTGGCAGCGTTCAATGCCAATATTGTTTGCTGCGACCGCAAGTTGGATTTTCTGCGGCATACATCCAGGGGCTTAATGCCGTGACTAAGTGTATGACAGTTCCGATTCACCTGAAGCTGCCTTGATTTCAATGTTTGTTGCTTGTGCTGCAACACTCCCCCTTTGAATAATTAACTTCTCGTGTCTTGTCATACATATCCTTCCCTTCCCTCCAAATCACTAATTTCTCTTTACAATAGAATATCCCCAAATACAATAGTAGATCATTTAAATAAAAGTAAAATTTCATTTCAAAACCGCACTCCCATTGCAATAGAAATATTCTTGTTATTAGCCATAGTCGCCCCCTATTAGCCAATTTCGCCGCTTCCTAGAAATAACTATCGTGGAAGCGGAACGAAAAAGAATATGTGCCGAAAGACACGAGATTAAGCGTTCTTGTTGTTTGAATCGTGAACTGATGTGGCCGTGCGCTCATTGGAGAGATATAAAAATTAGAAAAACGCTTGTAACGTACGCGGTGAACAAGGGGTGGTTGTTTGTCGCTCAACCAATATTTAAATTGGCTCTGGCGTCAACGAGTGTGCGCGCGTCGGTCGGTTAAAGAGAAACTTAAACAAGAATGAAATCGTTTGGTTTTGTGACTATAATCAAAGAGAAATGTAAACTAGAATAAAATCGTTTGTTTTGTGATTGTTGCGGATTCGCCCTTAAGACAACCGGCGAATTCGCAATTAAAATTGTGGCACCACCCGAATCAGATATGTGGCATCACCGAAGCAATGTCAGCAATCAGCTGACATTTTCTCTTTGAATTAATTCTGTTGGTATTCGAAATGACAACCATTTTTCGTTATGTTAATTTCATTCCTTCTTTGCTCAACCTTGAAATCAGCGACACGCTTTATTGTACATCCTTTTTAATCGAGATCATCAATTCAATAAAAGCACAAGTATTAACCAGAAAAGCAACTCGTATCATTATTCCCGCTTTGGATGAAGACATTTTTGGAATCAGCTGCTTCAAATCTAGGTATTCTTTTACTTTTAAAATATGTATCTATCCGTGATCTAGAGTAGGAAACAACGTCGCTGCACATCAAAGGAGAACCGTTTTCTGAAAACAACACCTCGAGGAGACACCATCGTATTCCTGATCTTAAAGCATCCAACGCCAGGAGACCCCACCGTGTTCCAACCGCATGTGTTCAGCGCTTGTCTGATACACCAATCTCTTTTTGGCCAGGAGACACCATCGTGTTCCTGACCGCGTGTATTCAACGCTTGTTGGATATACAGTGACTATAATTAAAGAATAATAAAAAAGTGAAATATCTAATCAGATCGAAAGAAGCTTTCGTTTTGGTATGTGTTAAAAAGGGAATAGTTGTCCTCGCGTCAGTGAAATAGGTAAATTTTCCGGATTGGAAAATATTAATCCGACGACACACCAACGGTTTCACTTCAACACTCAGCACAGAACGGGGTAAGTTTTGTGTTATAAACAAAATAAATAATTGTTAAAAACATCTTTAACAATTTGGGGCAGCTGGCGTCCACTATTTGGATCGACACTAGCGATCGAAAGATTGCTTTAAATCCTGGAGCATAAAGCTCGGAGGTGCGCTACCATTGGTGGACAGAGCCCAGAGGCTCGTACGAACCTACGCCAACTACAACAAGGAAAAATAAAGCTTGGTTTTGTTGTGGTTTAGGTGATTATCAAAAATAAAAAATTAAAAAAAAATTAAACAACAACAAACAAAATTCAAAAATCAAAAATTAAGAAGGAATAAAACAAAATAAATAAAATTGTTCAATACTAACAAAATTAAAAAGTTCAAACATAAAACAAAATTAAAAATTATCTAAAATAGAAACTTTTCAAAAGAAAATCAAACAATTGAAAACAAGAAATGAAAATAGATTAGCAAACAGAAAAATAGACGGTAAACTAAATTTCCAAAAATACAACAAAAGTGTAAATTTTATAAAAAAATGAAAATTCAAACAATTGAAAACAAGAAATGAAAATAGTTTAGCAAACAGTAAAATAGACAGTAACAAAAATAAATTAAATAGCAAAAAAAACGAAAAATGTTTACAAAAATATCAAAAATTAAAATAAAACAAATAAATCATACAAAAACAACACAAAAACAAAATTAGATTAGAATTATTCAAAAACAAATCATATTTCAAAAAAACAATTTTTCAAAACAAAAGAAGAGAAAAATTCAAAATATATAAATAAAATAACAAGATCACACAAGGAAGAAAAATAAGAAAAATAAACAAAATTTTCAAAAACCCAAAAATTTTCAAAAAATTTAAGTAAAACTGTAACAAAAATAAAAAGAAATATTCAAAAACAAAAAACAGATAGAAACAGAGGAAAAGAGATAAATAAAGGGACCACCAACAATGGAAAAAAGAAGACAGCACATCAAAAGAAAAACACCAACAAACTAATATTAATTTAAGTTGTATGTAACTATAAATGATTACAAAAGAAAAAATATATATTTTAAAATTAGTCACATTATAGCAAAATATTATAAAATAGTTAATAAATTAAAAATAATAAAAATTCTTATTGTGCAACATAGGTGCTTCATAGGTCAACTGATATTAGTTTTGCCATTCCACCCATTAAATAGTAATAGTTGCCCTTTTCTGATTGAAAAAAAAATTAGTTATAATTGGTACTTTTTCTTGTTGTTCTCTCTGTTGTTGGTTCAGATCCAGAAAATTAAATACAGGTATCTGATCGTACAGTCGAATTTAAAAATAGAATCCGTGTTGCCGTCGGGCAGTGGGGTTCACTTACGGTCATTGTTTCCACTGTGGGCTTTAGGACCAATCCGCTGGGTGATAAGCACTTCCTTTGTTGGGAAGAAACAAAATATTGTCGTCTCATTAGCTTCGGTTAGGTTCCACACTACCACAAGCGGGGAGGTTAGGTTTCCTTAGTAAGTCTAAAGCCTTTCATGAAAACTAGGCAAACCAAAACGAAGAAAAGTCAGATAACATCCGCCAAAAAGATGTCAAGTGAAGAGAACAACTCTTCGGCCGAAAGACCAGACACCATGGAAGAGAGAAATGCTTTCTCTCGTAAACCGGACAAATCCATGGACAGGCTAGGTATTAGCCAAATCATGGACCTAGTACGAACATCAATACCAGTGTACAATGGTTCACAGGGCCCTACCGTAGCTATGGAACTAGAGAAGTTCGTAGATACGTGTAGGAGGACCCTGACATGTTTGTCCGAAAGTGAGGAGAGGACAGCGATGCAGTGGTCGCCCATGCAATTAGGCGGGGAAGCCTATAGAATATTTCATGCGGCAAACCCAGCATTGTTCTGTGAGTATGAACAACAACTCCGGGACAAGCTATTACCACAGTCTTCATACGAAGACGTGTACGAGAAGCTCTCCGAGATGCGACAATTCCGAGCAGATAACATCATAGGTTTCGTTTCCCGAGTGAAACAGACTATGGTGCTCTGCAAGGAGTCTGCCGCGCGCTCATACGGAAAGGCAAGCAGCGACATTTGCGCTGCACAAATAGAGAAACTGGCCAAATCCCTTTTGATGCGCGGAATACGAGAGGAACCCTTTCGAAGCCAGTTGTTGGCTATCAAGGAAGAAACTCTCGAAGGCATCATGTCAAATCTCCTCTGGATGGTAAGCTGACAAAATGAACTTGACGGAAAAAAGGATGCCTATGATATGAGAGACATATCAATGGCAATTGAGTACCCCGAGTCAGAGGGGGAAAAATATTATAGAATTAGGGAAATAACACCCGAAAGATATACCAGGGACCCTTTTTCAGAAGAGGATTTTGTAAAACCGGAAAGAAGAAAGGTTCGCGAGGAACGAAGCCCGGCTCGCCACTCACAGGGGTTGGAAAATAAGGATGACCACCCTGTGAATCGACCAGATGACTGTGATCGCCCGGTACCAAGAAGGCGAACAATAACATGGCAAAGCCCGCCCCGTCATTCACAGGTACTGGAAAATACAGAAGACCAACCTGTGAATAGACGAGAGGAATTTGACCGCCCGGTACCAGCGAGACGACACGTCAAATAGAGCAGCCCGCGTCGTCATTCACAAAGAGAAGATGAAAGGGACGAACCCCAGGTGAACAGCGAAGAGACTTCGAACATCCAGTGGCCAGTAGACGGGAACCAGCAAGACGGAGCCCAAATCGACACTCGCAGGGCATGGACTATATAGAGGACCACCCGGTGAGTGGACGATATAGTTATAGCCGACCAAGGAGCCCGCCACGTACACAGGATGAAATAAGCCACCGAAAACAGAGGTACAAGGAATATAGCCCGGATCCACGGGAATCGTTCAGTAAGCAACCTCAGCCTACGAACAACGCGTCTCGGAGAAATGGAGCTTACTATAGCAAGTCGACCGAAACAGCTCGACACTATACGGAACAACCCCACCCCGTAAGCCGCCCCCAACCTGCGAGGAACCCGTTCCGCCAGTACGAACCAGCACGCGCACCGCCACATGATTATCACCCACACAGCGGGGCAAGGCCCAACGGATTATTATCATCAGGAAACGCCCAACCAGGTCCGTGAGGCACAACCACACCGAATAGCTGCAGAAGTAGCATGCAGTTTTTGTCACAAAATAGGGCACCTACGCGACGAGTGCATTACTCGGCGTAACATACCCATTTGCACCTCGTGTCTTAGGTATGGACACGAAGTAGGAAATTGTCCTGTAAAAGTTGTACCACCTGCACAAAGACCACAAAATGAGCAGAGGGAGTCCTCGAGACAAACAAATCAGGGACAAGCCCAACCCTCTAACTCCAAACAACCACAACCAACATCGCGTTCGGTGTTGTTGTGAGTATTGTGGCCGAAACGGTCACAAGTGGGAGCAGTGTCGATACAAAATCAACTGGGAAAAAGCTCACCCAAATCCAGCTTGTACGCACACTGCAACGGCTAGACCTGTACTTCGCCGTAAAAACCTACCAACCTGCACGGTTAATCTTGGATGGCCAGAGACGACAAATAGCTCAGATAAGAAAAAAGAACCAAACAAAAAAGGAAAAACCTTAAAAGGCAGGAGACACCAACAGAGGCGTAGGTCAGGTCGAAGCCGCTCTAGTAAAGAAGGTACAGAACAAAGCACCGACCGAAGTGACTGCACCGAGAAAGAGAAGCCCTCCACAAAAACCCAAAGTTTCTCTGTTGACTTGGCAAATAAATGCAAGAAAGTAAGCACGGGAAAGCCTAGACAAAAGGCAGCCGAACGGGAAACCGGATCACAGGGACCTAACAAGGTTGATACTGCGGTCGCAAAAACCCGAAGGCTTTACCCACGCAGTGGAAGGGCTGCGAAAACCTGTCAGAAGCCAGTTACCCCAACAAGCAGGCAATAACCCAAAAGCCAAAAGGTGGCAAGGAAGGGGAAGCTTCGGTAGAACGCCTACCAATAAACCCTTCGGAGGTGGAAATCTTGCTGAGTAGACCGATCATTGTACCAAGGCCCTCAAGGAAGATGATTGGGCTCCCCATAAAGATCCGGGAGGAGGTAATCTTAGTACCTAAAGAAGTACAATCGGGGATTTTACTCCCAAATTGTATTTTGAAAAGGGCGAAGAGTGCCCAAATAGAGGCGCTCAATATCATAGATTACCCCCAGACCATTGACCGGATACTGGTGGAGTTGCTTCCAACAAAGGACTATACCATCTTTCCTTTGGAAAACCGGAAGAATACACAGACCGGTAAGCGAGTCAATACGTCAGCGGGAGTTAACTTGAAAAATAAATCAAGTCATCGCGGATCCGAGATAAACCCTTCGGAGGTAGAAAACTTCCAGTTTATAAGACACCTGTTCTCGGAAGGTGAGTTGCCTAAAGAGTCCATAAAAGATTCGAGATTGACGCAATTGCACGTGGAACTCCACTTAGGGAAAAACCTAAGTCCCGATGAGTGTCAATCGATAGTGGAAATATGTGAGGAGTTCAACGACATATTCCACTTAAAAGGCGACCACTTGACGTATACCAGTGCGATAATGCATGAATTGTCTATGGTACAGGACCAAGCGCCTATAAACTAAAGACCATATCGTGTGCCTGAATGCAAAAAAGAGGTAATTAACGAGCAAGTTCGGGAAATGCTAGAGAATGACATCGTTCAGCCTAGCAAAAGTCCGTGGAACTCACCTCTCCTAGTAGTTCCCAAAGCCCCCCTGGAAAAGCCCGATGGAGAGTAGTTGTCGATTTCAGAAAACTGAACGACAAAACCATCGGGGATGCGTATCCTCTCCCTAGAATAGAGGATATTTTAGACCAACTCGGTCACTCACGCTACTTTTCCACGCTTGATTTAGCCAGTGGCTACCATCAAGTCTTAGTCGATCAGAACGATCGCGACAAGACGGCTTTCAGCACTAATTACGGGCGTTATGAGTTCAGATGTATGCTATTCGGGCTAAAGGGAGCCCCGGCTACGTTCCAGAGACTCATGAACCATATCCTCACTGGGTTGCAAGGTATCGAATGCTTTGTATATCTGGACGACATTGTCAGCTATGGGGAAAACCTAGAGAACCATAATGATAAACTCCAGAAGGTATTCGAACAATTGAGATATCACAATCTCAAATTGCAACCCGAAAAATGTAGATTTTTACAGAAAGAAGTAGTCTACCTCGGACATGTTTGTTCTGAAAAAGGGGCAATGCCAAATCCCGACACGACAGCTAGTGTCAGGGATTTCCCCATTCCCAAAAGGTAAAGAACGTCCAATCATTTCTAGGACTGGAGAACTAGGAGGAGGCGAGGATAGTACGTCCCTTAACAAACTTGTTAAGGAAGGACGTTAAATTCAGGTCAGACAAATGCCAACAAGCATTTGATAAAGTAAAAGGATTATTGGTTTCGCCGCCAATATTAATCTATCCACATTCCACCAAACCTTTTAATCTGACTACGGATGCGAGCAACGAAGCACTGGCTGCCGTGCTATCGCAAGGGGAAATAGGCAAAGATCGGCCTGTAGCTTATGCCAGTCGAACCTTGAATAGAGCGGAAAGAAATTACTCCACCATTGAGAGGGAGTTACTAGCCATTGTGTGGGCGACTAGAAATGTCCGCTGTTATTTACAAGGGCGAAGGTTCAACTTATATACGGATCATAAGCCACTGAAAGGAGTTTTTAACGTGAAAGACCCCACGTCACGTTTAACAAAATTCCATCACAAATTATCGGAGTTTGATTACCAAATAGAGTACAAACCCGGTAAATATAACACCAATGCGGATGCTTTGAGCCCCATCCCGCAAGGTTGTGATGAAACTCCCAAACTACAGAGAGGCAATATAGCAACACGCGCCCAAGCAAAAAAGCTAAGGGAAAGCGAAGGATTTCAGGGAAGTCAAACAAATGACGAGTCTGAGTTACCAGATAATCCCATTCCTCCCTGCACGGAAAAAGGAATGGAGATAACAAAACCTGAGGATATCCAGTTACTGCTACGGGATTACCATGATCCTCCTTTGGGCGGACACCAAGGAGTGATAAAAACCTATAACAAGATTCGTAGGAACTTTTGGTGGAAGAACATGATGCTCGACATTAAAGTCTACATTAAGAAATGTAAGGATTGTCAAACCATGAAATCTTCCCCAAACCTACGGATGCCCATGGTGATCACCGACATTGCAAAGAGGCCTTTCGACAAGGTATATTTAGATATAGTCGGGCCTCTGATTCGAACTCCAGCAGGCAATATATATATACTAACCTTTCAAGACAATCTGTCTAAGTAAGTGCTACGCCTTACCCAATGCGGAGGCAGAAACGGTAGCCACGGTCTTCTTTGACCAAATAGTTGCTCGGTATGGTGCTCCGAAGCAACTGGTTACCGATCAGGGTAGCAACTTCCTAAGCAGCTTTTTTAAAAACGTGTGCAAGCTGCTCCGTATGAAGAAGCTTCAAACCTCAGCGTACCATCCACAGTCGAATGGTGCTTTGGAAAGAGCCCATCGACCACTCATAGAATACCTAGGCAGAATTGTGGATAGAAATTCACAATCATGGGATCAATACCTGAGGACGGCAACATTCGTGTACAACACCAACGTACACGAAGGTACCAAATTTACGCCGATGGATTGTCTCTTTGGTTTTACCCCGGAGGTACCGTCTAACATCAAACAACCTCCGGAACCGGTGTACAACCATGAGAGCTACCATAAGCTATTACAGTACAAACTCCAGCGTACATACGAAATAGCGAGGCGTAACCTATTAATTTCCAAAAGGAAACCGAAAAGGTACCATGACCGCACAGTACGCCCTTTCACGTTTCTTATATGGAGGGGTCCCTACAATCTAGTGGCAACACAGGGCCTCCCTTCCCTCCAAATCACTAATTTCTCTTTACAATAGAATATCCCCAAATACAATAGTAGATCATTTAAATAAAAATAAAATTCCATTTCAAAACCGTACTCACATTGCAATAGAAATATTCTTGTTATTAGCCATAGTCACCCCCTATTAGGCAATTCCGCCGCTTCCTAGAAATAACTATCATGGAAGCGGAACGAAAAAGGATATGTGCCGAAAGACACGAGATTAAGCGTTCTTGTTGTTTGAATCGTGAACTGATGGCACAGCCACATCATTGGAGAGATATAAAAATTAGAAAAACGCTTGTAACGTACGCGGTGAACAAGGGGTGGTTGTTTGTCGCTCAACCAATATTTAAATTGGCTCTGGCGTCAACGAGTGTATGGCCGTCGGTCGGTTAAAGAGAAATTTAAACAAGAATAAAATCGTTTGGTTTTGTGACTATAATTAAAGAATAATAAAAAAATAATTTAAACTAGAATAAAATCGTTTGGTTTAACCAAAGAGAAATGTAAACTAGAATAAAATCGTTTGTTTTGTGACTATAATTAAAGAAAAATAAAAAGTGAAATATATAATCAGATCGAAAGAAGCTCTCGTTTTGGTATGTGTTAAAAAGGGAATAGTTGTCCTCGCGTCAGTGCAATAGGTAAATTTTTCGGACTGGAAAATAATAATCCGATGACACAACAACGGTTTCACTTCGATACTCAACACAGAACGGGGTAAGTTTTGTGTTATAAACAAAATAAATAATAGTTAAATATATCTTTAACACTTGTTGGATCAAGTATCTTTTGGTTTATGTGTATGATGTATTGATATGAGCAGTTTCTTTGTTGGGAGACGAAACTCTGCTCGATTTAGTCAATTTTTGTTTACATACATAACAATATATATACATATATATATATATATATATATATATATATATATATATATATATATATATATATATATATATATATAATTTAACAAGTCTCGCATGAGGACCGGATACCGGTGGAGAGACTTGCTAAATAAGGCCAAGACCGGATCCCGGTTGTAGTGCCGATGATGATGATGATGATATACATATGTATATATATATATATATATATATATATATATATATATATATATATATATGTATTTGTGGTATAACTGACCACGCTTAAAGGACATTTCAATAGACCTAATTTGACAAAGTCAATGGGAGCGAAGGAAATAATATATACATATATATACATATGTATACATATATATATATATATATATATATATATATATATATATATATATATATTATAATTAACTATATTGCACCAATTTTAAACCATAACAAGCACGAGAAACCTTAAACAGACTAAGCCGTTCCAATACTATTTTTAAAATCCAAATAGAAGTACGACTAACATTAATTCCTTTTACCATCAGTACCCAAACCTAACAGCAACATTCTCCTTTCCCTGCTATTATCATATAACATATATTCTTATCATTATGTGACAGTCATCTTTACAATTAATTTTTTTGTTTGCATTTACAATACAGCAATGATGTAAAAGATTGTGGTGTAAAATCTCGGAATAGTGGGTTTTTTCAGTAAGGATCGTGATTAAAAATAGCGGAAGTGACTACTTTGGATTTCCAAGGCAATATCGCCGAATCTATACGTCTGCTCTTTATGACGTTCGCAACGGTAGGAATTCTTATGAATTGTCTCACGGAAAAGAAGCTTTTCTTCGACGCCTCTCTTTAACCGGGTGTAATCAAACCTGCATTTTTATGTTGTTTCTTCCACTTTGCTTAGTATTTATATACGAGGGTTGCCTCTTATGTTTCGGGATTTGGCAACCCTAGTGTTGCAATCCAGCAATTGACAGCTCTGTCGTAAAGTTGGACATTTTTGAGGTTATACGCACTCAGAACGTTTTGACATACGAGCGCTATTTGTGTTGTTTACAGTAACTTAAAAGATTCATCTCGACCCAGAAATGGAATTAAATCGTCAACATTTTCGTGCGATTATTTTATACAACTTTCGGCGTGGATTAACTCAGCAACAGTGCATGGATGAACTTAATTCAATTTTTTGCGATGAAGCTCCATCAAGGACCAGTGTTTATCGATGGTATGGTGAATTCAATCGTGGTCGTAGTTCACTCCAAGATGAATTTCGTGAAGGTCGTCCAAAATCAGTTGTTGTTCCGAAAACCATTGATGCTGTGCGCGAACTGATATTGGAAGATCGTCATGTGACCTATCGTGAGATTGAGGCAACCTTAGGCGTTAGTGGGACCAGCATACATTCAATATTGCATAAACATTTGACTGTCAAAAAAATTTGTTCGCGTTGGATCCCACACAATTTGTCAATCGCCCAAAAAAAGGCCGTGTCAATTGGTCGAAAGAAATGCTCAAAAAATACGGTCGCGGTGCTTCGAAACACGTCTATTACATCGTGACAGGTGATGAATCGTGGATTTACGCGTGTGAGCCCGAAAGTAAACAGCAGTCGACTGTCTGGGTGTTTCAAGATGAGCCAAATCCAACAAAAGTTTTTCGCACACGAAGCACTTCCAAGCAAATGGTCGCCTGTTTTGTCGGAAAAACTGGACATGTCGCACCCGTACCACTAGAACAACGCAGAACAGTCAATTCTGAGTGGTACACAACCATTTGTTTGCCAGTTGTCTTCCAAGAAATCAGGAAAACCAACCGCCGAAGACGGATCACTCTTCACCACGACAATGCGAGCTCTCACACATCGGCTGCGACAACTGCATTTTTGAGCACCCAAAACATCGATTTGATGGGTCATCCGCCGTATAGTCCTGACTTGGCACCGAATGACTTCTTTTTATTCCCGTACGTAAAAAACAAACTGAGAGGTCAACGTTTTTCGACACCTGAAGAAGCGGTTGCTGCATTCAGAATGCATGTGTTGGAGATACCTCAATCAGAGTGGCAAATTGGTTCAAATGCATGCAAAAGTGTATAGATCTTCATGGGGAATATTTTGAAAAACAATAAAGTGATTTTCGATGATCAATATTTGTTTTTGTTCTCTAATCCCGAAATATGAAAGGCAACCCTCGTACACTCATTCACGTATTGCACATGGTGGATGTGATTTCCGAACACTTAACCGTTGTGACGAACTTCCAATCTCTACCTATAAATAAACATTCAAAACACATTTGTGTCGTCCAAGTCCCTAAGCTCTTACTATCAGAAATCGGCCAACGCCATAAACGAGTTTTTTGCACATTTTGTTCAGTCAAACCAAGTGACGTTCCTGATCTCGCACTCAGTATTTATTTGACTTGTGCTGGAGTAACTGATAAAGTTTCCGTGTTTTGATAGACTTTCGCGGGTTGATTTTGCGAGTTCACTGTAATATTAAGATTTTAAAATGTTTTCCTACAGAACCATTGTTTGGATGACTCTTTCCGTTTTTGTTACTTTGTCCAAGGCACATGCACATACGCCGGGAAATTTTACGGAAGTACATTTTCCAAATCGCGGTATAGTTATAACGTTGTTAGTGAAATTTGAGGCATTTTCTCCCCGAGGACTTAAGATAACAGTTTCAAATTTCACTGGACTTGATCTCGTGTCATTCCATGGGAAAATAAATTTGCCCATTAGGAAAAAAGAACAAGGGGCTTTTACTTGGGAAACTATTCATCCGAAACCGCACGAGATTATTAGAGAATTTAATGAACCAGAGATTCTAGTTGGAGACATGATTAACTATTGGATGCGCATTCAGTATGATGGGATACCATTACAATCCGAAAGTATAGACCACATATTTAAAGGTAAATTAATTAATCAACTAGTAACAATCAGTCTTAATTGATTTTTGCGACTTAATGAATCTTAGTGATGCCTTATCAAAACAATCTTCAAAACTATTCAAATTAGCTCAGAAACTATAAATAGAAACTCTACATGAGATTTTGTTCCTAACAAATTCGAACATTCGGACTGTTATCACACTTTTTTTACTTAAAAAAAGAAGAAAAAAGAAAAAAACCTTCATAAATATATCTACTAATTTAATTGGGTTAGTGGAAAGACTTAACACTTGTTATCTAATTTTAATCAAATTTTACCGCCTGCCTAATCCCAAGCGAACTCATTTTTCTTTTACTATTATAATTTATTAATCACATACGAACTGATTTATATTAACCCAAACAAATGTTCTAAATCGAGCATCGTAAAATTAGTTGAACGATTTCATCATCATCATCATCGGTGTTCTGTTCTTGTAGGGGTTTGGTTTCAGGAAGCGTGTCTCCTAGTCCTTATAAGGAGAAGGTGATCTCTTAAAATAGACCGCTCCTGAAAACTCGTCCTACAAAGGGGTCGTCACCGTGCTTGCTCTGATTCCAGAGGGAAGAGCAACGTCCTTGATTTCACTAGTCTTCCGTGGGGGCAGGTGATACTCTGAATCAGTTGTTCAATATTGAAAAGCTCGTTGTTCTTTCTGTATATAATATGCTTTATTTCCAATTAAAATAGTTCTCCTGGTTTTATTTCCAATTACAATAGTTCTCCTGGATCTCTACCTCCAGGGATAATAGACGATATTATACTGCGGCCCGGAGATCATTTTTTTTTTTTTTTTCAAAACTGTATTTATTGACCATAATTAGAATTTGTACAATTAAGTAATACAGTGACTTAAAATTAATTTCGTAACAATTGCTTACATGTAATTATTATAATAATATATACATTTTCCAAACAATCTTTTATGGCATACAAGATAGATGTGTGTTTATAAATTTAATAGTATTATCTTCCTGGAAAAGGTCACAAAACCAGGAATTTGCTTTTTCAACTTTACTTAATCTAAACTTAATCTTAATTATATAAATAACTTAACCTAATTTAGTCTGATTACAGTATGATTTTCCTAAAGCCATAAACAATGTTTTATAATTAATGGGATATATGAATTAAAGGATGTGGAATGAGGTCAGTTATGGGTTAGAGGTAGAGTATTTCTCTCCGGTTGTTCGATGGAAAAACATAGGGTGTTGGAAAATGGTTGGACGTTACAGCATTTGAACTGGTTAGGGGTAACTTCGGTGTTGTGGTATATGATCTCGTTTCAATCATTTACCAGTCTGCCTGAGGCGAAGATAGCTCTGGTGTGGAGACAGTTGGGATAGTTAGTTCTGATATCTAGAGGGGTCTCTAAGAGGGAGGTTATTATGGGATTGGGATTATTTTGTAGGTTTTCGATAAATTTGATAGACAGTTCGAGGAATCGTCTATCGAGGCGCTCAATACCAGCGGTATTGTAGAGTTCGACGTTACTATAGTACTTATAGGAGTTAGGACGACGATGTAACCCAGAGACATACCTAAAGCATTTTCTTTCGAATGCTCGTAACTTCTCCATTTGGGAGGGAGTGATATGGTACCACAATGGGCACGCGTACGTGAGTGGGGGTCTGATAATTTGTTTGTAAATGAGCAGTTTGACTTTGTGAGAGAGACTATTAGGTTTCCACATTACTCTTCTACAGAGATTAAGCTGAATTATGGCTTTCTGAAGGGAATTTTGAATGTGGGAGGAAAAAGACCAGTTATTAGAAAAAGTGATTCCCAGATATTTTAGGGTTTTGGAGGGTTTTATCAGAGTGTTGTTTAGGTTAAGTTTAATTTTGTTGTGGCAGCGTCTAGTGTTGTTTCTACAGTACTTGTGTTTGCCCTTGAATACTATGAGCTGCGTTTTATTTGGGTTAAGGTGAATTTTCCATTTATTGAAATATGTTGTTAAGTTAGGGAGGGAGTTGGTAATGCGGTTTCTTGCAGCCTTAACAAATTTGCTGCTAGAGTAAATTAATGTATCATCAGCATAATTCAGCATCACAACATTAGGAGATACGGGTTGGGGAATATCCGCTGTATATAACAGATATAAAATTGGCCCTAAAATAGAGCCTTGGGGAACACCCGCGGTTATGTTGCGAGTTTCTGAGACGGAGGAATTTATTCTCACAACGAATTTTCTGTCAGAAAGATAAGAGGCTAAGAGCTTTCTTGTGTGAGTGTTTAAATTAAATATGGAGTGCAGTTTGTACAGCAGCCCTGAGATCCAGACGCAATCAAACGCCTTAGAAATATCGAGAGATATACACACAGTAGGACTTTGGTTTTGGGGACCAGTTGTAACATCGTGTTTAAGTTTTAGTAGAGCATGACATGTGGATTGTCGCTTACGAAATCCGAACTGACAGTTAAGGATGAGGGCATTCTCATTGGCAAATGGGAGAAGATTTTGGTAGATCTTGCGTTCCAGTATCTTACTTAGTGTACTTAATAGGGATATTGGACGATAATTGCAAGGGCTATTACTACTACCGGGCTTCTTAATAGGAATTACTACCGCAGTTTTCCAGTTCTCTGGGAAGTGCGATGCATTAATTATATGATTAAGAAGAATGAGGATGGGAAGTAGATTCGGTGGGCGTAGCCTTTTAAATAGAAGACGTGGGATTCCATCTAATCCAGTTGACTTTTTGTTATTTCCTGATCTTACGATCTCGGATGATTCGTCTGTAGTTAGAAAATTTGTAGTGTCTAAGGGGTGTGAAGCTATGTTTGGGTTGTTGAATTCACCGATGAAAGGAGTAAAAGATGGGAATAATCTGTTAGAGATGTATTCGTTTACTGTGTTCTCGAAGCCAGGAGTTGAGAGAGAATTATTTTGCTCATGGATCTTTGCAAAGTGTTCTGCGAGGCAATTTGCTATGTCCGAATCGGACTGGGCAATATTATTGCTGATTGGGTTAAAGAGATGATCAATTCGGGGTTTATATTTACGACCAGTTAATTGGTTGATGTTTTTGAAAAGATCCCGATTTGGTTTGATATTACTAAGTGTAGAGATGTAGTTCTCATCTGCGAACTTTTTCAACTGCTTTTAATAAAGGGGCAGTATGTTGTATGAAGTTTTCGGCGGAGCTGCTTTTAGAGGCGCAATAATTTGGTTAGGAATGCAAAGGCTTTCCTAAATAGTTATGAGGAATGGTTGTCGGGGTGTTGGATCTGGCTTTTAATAAAGGGGCAGTATGTTGTATGAAGTTTTCGGCGGAGCTGCTTTTAGAGGCGCAATAATTTGGTTAGGAATGCAAAGGCTTTCCTAAATAGTTATGAGGAATGGTTGTCGGGGTGTTGGATCTGGCTTTTAATAAAGGGGCAGTATGTTGTATGAAGTTTTCGGCGGAGCTGCTTTTAGAGGCGCAATAATTTGGTTAGGAATGCAAAGGCTTTCCTAAATAGTTATGAGGAATGGTTGTCGGGGTGTTGGATCTGGCTTTTAATAAAGGGGCAGTATGTTGTATGAAGTTTTCGGCGGAGCTGCTTTTAGAGGCGCAATAATTTGGTTAGGAATTGGAAAGGCTTTCCTAAATAGTTATGAGGAATGGTTGTCGGGGTGTTGTTGTTGAGAGCCTCCTTAAGAATATGCTCTATTCTTAAAGATGCTTGATCGATTTCAGTAGAGAGTAAGTTAGATGCTTCAGGGATATACAAGTCAGAGAAACTTATCGCTATTTATCTATTGACTTTTCTCTAATTTGTTTTGGTGAAGTTTGGGACAGGGTTGCACGAGTAGAGTGGGTCGAGAGAGGGGATTGGGATCGTGGTGTGAACGGAACCATGATCAGAAGGAAATATAAAGGAGACTGTAGGTGGACCCGCTGAATAAACATCGTCGGACTTGAGGAAGAAGTCGATTGTTGACCTGGCTGAGCTAGAGACACGAGTGGGCTCTAATGGGGAGTCAATGTAAGTATATGGATAAGACGGGAGGAGGGCTAGCAGTTGGCGACCATATTTGTTGCATTTATTATCATTGAATGCTGTATGACGAGCATTCCAGTCTCCTCCGATTATAAATGGAGCGGGAACGGACTGTTGGATAATCTGCGAAATGTCAGTATCTGGGAAATCTGGTTGTCGTGAAGCGTGAATATAAATGGATGCTAAGACGAGCACTTTATTGTTCTCACAGAAAAGTTTTACTACTGTGTATTCAATGCTGGATATACCGGTGAATCTCAGTCACCCGCGAACTCTCTTACAGAGAACACCAGTTTAACAGTGCGCCAGTTAAAAAGTGAAGTGACTACATATTTAAAAAGTAAAAGTATGTCAAAAGCAATTTTGACAACAAATACAATTCCTAAGAATTCACAAACAAAAGACAACAAGGACACACCAGTAAACTAAGTATTAATGTAACAAGCGCGACAAACAATAAATATACTCGAGTTCACGCCAAAAGTTTAAATTCAATAGACATGTGGTGACCAAAATTAAAACAGTGAAGATAGTCAAAACAATGAAATTCAGAAACCAAACAAAACAAATAATAAACGTAAAAACTTAATTGTAAATACTAAGTGAATTAAAAACACATAAATTAAAATAAAACCTAAAAGCAAATGTGCATATTGCAGTGAAGTGCGAAAAATAAAATAATAATCAACTATAAGAAACATAATATATCACCTCGGTCGCAAGCGCAAAAAACAAAAATTAAAATAGATTGCTCGTTAAGCAATCTGTATTTACCAGGTGTACCGGTATAAATGCATTAAATAAAATCAAAATAAGTGCATATAAAAACAGTTGAGTGAGGTGCAAAAGTGTTCGCGACAATAAAAACAAAAACAATAAAAAGATAACACTGCGGTCGCAAACGCGAAAATTAAAACAAACAATATATTGCTTGTTAAGAAAGCAATTTTTAAATCATCGTTTGGCGCGAGTGCAAGCTTACTGACTCTTAGCAGGCGGTAGGCGAGTTCAACTCAGCTTGCAGGAGAAATCAAGTCGCCGTGGTTCAAAAGGTCGCCTTTGTTTTTTTTTTTAATGAAAACAAACTGGAAAGAACCAGAATGAATACGGAGGACGATAAGAACACGACAACGCACAAACGAAAAGGCGCCCCGAAAAACTCCATTGTGATGCGAAGCAAAACCGCGAAATCGACGATGGATAAAGGAGATCAACAATTGGCGGACGACAGTGAGCTCCCCTTCCCCTCCAATTTTAACATATATGGGGCAAATAATTCATTCGCTTCTCTTGCATCCTCAGAGTCTGAGGATGAAGAGGAAGAGATAAGTGAATTGGAGGCGAAACTGGCGATGGCAAGAGCCCGATTACAAGAGAGACGCCGAAAGAAAAAAATAGCGGCGCTCGAACAAGAACAAAACCAGCAACAACTACAAAAGCTAAAGCCAAAAGTCGGCCAACAGCAACAATCTCACCATCAACAGCAACATCAACTTCAACATCAGCACCATCAACAGCAACAGCAACAGCAACAATTAACACAAAAGCGATCAACGAACCAGCAAGCAACACAGCAGCAGCAAAGCAACAATAACAGCGGAAAAATAAAGATGCCACCAATCAACACCATAGATGTTGACTGTAAGGAATTGGTAAGTCTTTGTAAGCTAGCCATAGGTAACAATTTTGCAGTTAAAAGACTGACGGGTAACAGGCACGCCATTCAAACATATACGGTGGCAGACCACGACAAAATTAAAGAGGTCTTAAAAAGAGCCACCGCGGAATTTTACTCGTTCACGCCGAAACAAACGAAGAGCGTAACGGTTCTATTAAAGGGTGTCGACCCTGAATTGGAACCGGAGGCTCTGCTCGAAATGCTTCAAAACCTGAAGCACGAAGATCTCGAGTTTACCGCGGTAAAACCATTCACCACACCCAAGGCAAGAAGGGAAAACCGCAAGCTACCCTTCTTTTTGGTGCAATTAACACCCAACAGTAGGATTGGTGGTCTAAGAAAAATTTCAGTCTTGGATCATCAAATGGTCACATGGGACAAATTAAAAAACGGCAGAGACATCCTGCAATGTCTACGTTGCCAAAGGTTTGGTCACTCGGCGGCTAACTGTGAAATGCAGCGCCGTTGCGTAAAGTGCGGAAAGGACCATAAGGCAGAAGAATGCCCTCTGGGAAAAGAACGGGTAGAAGACAAAGCCCTTCTAAAGTGCGCAGTGTGTCGGAATGAGGGACACCCCGCTAACTATCGAGGATGTCCTAAATTCCGAGAAATAATGGCAAGAAGTGTGACCCGGCAAAAAAACACAGAGCCAGCTCGTACTTCAACAATGCCCGTAACATCGCAGCGGTCGTACGCACAAGTTGCTTCGGGTGGGAGAACACCAAATCAGGCTACATCACAGGTAGCCACAAATACTCCCACACAGACTGAAACAACACCGCAAGCGGACGTGTTCGCAATCCTGCTCAATCTGCAGAGACAGATGACACAGCTACAAAGCCAAATAAACGAGATCTACTCGCATTTGCCCAGTCTAAATAACAAGTCGATATAAACCCTCTAACCACAACATCAATAAAAGCTCTTGTCGTGAATGTAAATTCACTAATAAGAACTGAGAGAAGAGCCAATCTTTTTAACCTGTTGCAAGAGGAACAACCTGATGTACTTCTGGCGGGGGAAACAAAGTTAAACCAGAGACATAAGATAGGACATAAAAACTACGATATTATACGAAGAGATCGACCTAACTCCTCTCAAGGGGGGGGTGTCGCAATCTTTATTAGAAAAGGGATCAATCATAAAGTAATATATAGTGGAGAAGTGCGCAGGTTCCGGGTGCTGGAAGCCTGTATCGTCCGCATACCCCTTCAGCAAGGAAGGGGTTTGTATGCGATTGCGGTCTACGCACCTGAGGAGCACCAACAAAACCTATTTATAGCGGAGCTCGAGACACTCTTTCGATGCTTACAATTGCACCTGGACAAAAATTACTTTATCCTAGGGGGAGATATGAACGCCAAGCATAGAAATTGGGGAAATTATATATCTAATGCCAGAGGAAATCAGTTGGCTGGTTGGTTAGATCAGTATCATATTGAATATAGAACTGACCTGCTAGCTACGAAATATCCATCGTTCCCCAGAGGTAGATCGTTCTTAGATATCTTGCTAATCGACTCACGACTGAGATTACTTAACACCAACAGACGAAACACAAACTGTTTACGGACAATTGAATACGACAGTGACCACTGTGCATTCACGGCAGTAATAGAGCTTCCGAGCGAGCTCGCAGATCTGGAGGAATTTGTGACCCCGCAACCCTATAACTACGGGGCAATGCGATGGCCGCGGTTCACCAGATCATTAACAAGAGAACTTCGTTCGAATGACTTTAATCTGCCAGTAAATAGAAACCTGACTAATGACGAAATCGACAAATACATCCAACAAATGGACGAAACCGTAAAACGAACAATGGACAAAACAATTCCCAAAACAACAGTTACAGATCACATTAACATGTACAGAAACGCAGCAATAAACGCACTCCACAGGCAAAAGAGCAGACTGCTATCGAAATTAAAACAATTACACAGACAGTTTACAGACAGACAAGACCAGGAGATAATATCACTGAAATCCCGATTAAAAAACCTCCAACAATTACTTAAAGCTAATTATAGATTAGCAACAAATTTGTATTGGAACAACAGAATTCGAGCTATAAAAACTAATAACCCGAATATGTTCCCACAAATAAATAAAATATTCAGGAGAAATAATCAAAACGAGATTCAGTGTCTCCAAATTCCACGTACCGAGGTAAACAAGCAGCTGCTAACCAACATTGGCATAGATACAGAGAACGCTATCCTCAATAGTGAGCTCTTCGTGATCGAAGATCCTTTGGAGAAGGCGAACGCTGTGGGAGCTGTCTTTCAGGAAATGTACAAGGTGAATGAAAGCATTCGCCGAAACAATGACCTGGAGGACAGAATTCGACTGAATCACCTGCACCTCCGGAATGAAATTTCACATTGGCAATCGGAGAATCCTGGTTTTACGGAATTCAGTGACGATAATCTGTCAATCGACATTAATGCCAATGGTGGGGCTAATAGCCTTTTAATCACAAGGGAAGGAATCCAGAGTATCTTCGACTCATTAAGAAGCAAAAAGTCAGTGGGAATAGATGGAGTACCTAACATCGTACTCAAGAACCTGCCCCCAAAGGCAATAGATATATACACGGTCCTGTTTAACAACGCGTTGAATAATGCATATTATCCCGCGCGTTGGAAAACGGCTATCATTCAGCCCATCCCAAAAAAGGGCAAAGACTGTACAAACCCAATGAACATGCGTTCGATAAGTTTACTCCCAAGCATCAGTAAAGTATTTGAAAAAATCATTAACAAAGCTCTGCTAAAATGGGTAGACGACAATAGCATTATTCCAAACAACCAGTTTGGCTTTAGGGCGGGTCATGAAACCACACATGCCGCAGCTAAACTGGTCTCCGATATACAATGGAATAAATGTAGGAACCAATGCACAGGTGCCTGTCTGATCGACCTGGAAAAAGCCTTTGATACCGTCTGGATCGAAGGGTTGTATTACAAACTGGTCAGATATGGCATACATAAGCCTTTACTATATGTACTTTACGATATGTCAAAGGACAGGAGGTTCGTGGTCAAAAGTGGTAATGTGACCTCTAATAAAACGTATAATATCAAGAATGGCTTGCAACAGGGCGCGGTACTCTCTCCGATTCTTTTTAACATTTACATTAGCGACTTATTAGATGCACTTCCGCAGGCTATTGCGTACGCAGACGATCTCATAATTTACAGAACAGCTCCGAAAGTTGCGATCATAAATAGGTTAATACAGCGAGACTTCAACAAAGTGCAGCGCTATTGCGATGACTGGAAACTTAAGATCAACTTCCAGAAATGTGAAGCCATCCTATTTAGAACTCCATTATATAAAGCCACGTACGACACAAGGAAAAACTGGCGAAAGCTAGTTATCGCGGGACCGCATGGAGATAAACTGGAAACCAAGAGTTTAGTTAAATACCTGGGCATCTGGCTAGACCAATATCTGTATTTCAACAGACATGTAGAGGCTGCTTTGCTCAAAGCGAGGAAAACTTTTGCTATGACAAGGAGGCTATTTCATAGTAGCCAACTTGACAGCAGGGTAAAAGTCATATGCTACATGACGCTAATCAGGCCAATGTTCATATATGGTTGCCCAGTATGGTTCAACATAGGTCCAAATTTGATAGAAAAGATTCGGGTGTTCGAAAGAAAGTGTCTCAGAAGTTGTCTCAGATTATATCGGACACCGGAATCGGACTATAAAAAGTATTACTCAAATGAGACTTTATATAATGAAGCGTTCATAAATAGGGTGGATAATTTTATGATTAAATTAATCAGAGGACATATTGCGAGAGCAATAAGCTCGTCCAATGACCTAATTTTCGGGGCCTATTATCCAAACACTCTGTACTATGAGAGCGTGCGTCGCAACGGCTTTGTTCCACCAGAGGCGTTCCTTGACTTGGACATGAAAGAGCTTATACCAGATAGATCCAGAATTCCGCTGATCTATCATGTAAGTAGATCATCCGTAGACGGGCGATTGTGCTACGACCGGGAAGTAACGCGCACCGAAGAAGAGCTCAGGCGCTTCAGTAGGGCTATCTCCCACAGAGACCGGGACGATAGTATTAGACAGCGTCAACAGTTCTGGTGGTTGAATGGCATATAAAGACCTGGATACCAAAGTCGGTATAGAATCACACTATCATCAGCTAGCTTAAATAGACTTAGCTTTTCTAGAATTAGGGTAGTATAAGATTTAAGTTAAGTTAGGCTAAGTGATTTTACATTAAAAAAAAAAAAAAAAAAAAAAAAAAGTAGATAAGTTTAGGTAAGTTAAGTAAGTTAAAGTTTAAGAAAAAAAAAAAAAAAAAAAAAAATTACAAAGTTTTTCAAATTTTTCTTTGTCTTTCAAATAATTATAAGTTATGCCACAAAGTTCTGTCGCCGAAAGGCAAATTTTACAAATATTAAGTAATGTTTAGCTTAGAGCGTCTGCGAAGGACCAGTAAGTTATTATATAAGATATTTAAGCTAGAATTTAAGCATTTTTTGTCTAGCCTTTAATTTAGAAAATAAGAATATAAAAAGAAAATAAAAAAATGTTTAAAAAAAAATGAAAATGAAAAATACCGGTGAATCTAATTTCACTGAATTGAAATTTTATGTGAATTAAGATGCCGGTACCTCCATGAGATCCGTTAGCTCTGGGGTTAGAAACTAAAGTATAATTGGGAATGAAAACTCGGGAATTTGGTTTGAGCCAGGTCTCTGAAAGGAAGAGGATATCTGGGGAAATCTTTTCAACAAACAACCGGAGGTGTTGCTTACGTATGTTAGAGTAAATGGATTCTGTGTTGAGGGAGATAATGGTTAGTTTAGAGAGAGCTGGAAAGAATATGGGAAGTTATTAGTGAAAGAATCTGACCTTTTTTTTCTGTTTCTGACATCTTCGTCAGCGAAGGTAACATGGCTTGTAAGCTTTGGATGTATCCCATGATGTCCAGATTGAAATTTTTAGTATTGTTGTTAGGGGGAGTGGTAGTGTTGAGGTTTCCTCTTGCTGCATCCGCGTACGATATTCCGGGTCGGGTTGACTTTGTTTCCTGCAATACTGTTGGTTTCGTTGATGTTGATTTAATTGTTGTTGCAAAATTCCGTCTTTGCAGAAGTTTTAGCTTCTGAGGGCATTGCGAAAAATTTGTCGGCTAAGGGCCTCCGCAGTTACAGCATTTTACTGTGATCTTTTTGGTGGTAATGGATCCATCAGCGTTGACGGTTTGTACTGTTTCAGGTTCCAGGCCTTGTGGATTTACCTTGCATTCCTCGAGCTCGTGTTCCTCTGCGCATCTGCCGCAACGTCTTTGCTGGTGGCATGAGACCACCAAGTGTCCTGATTCATGGCATCGCTTACAATGAAGAATTTCTTGTTTGTGGGGCTCTTGGATTGCGATTTTTTGGGTAAACAAATATTTAATTTGTTTAAGTTGCTTGATGTCCTGATTAGGTGGGATTTGTATGATTCGGAGGTTTTTTACATTGTTTGTCCTTATGTACGGTGTTTGGAAGTAGTCCAGCTTATTGATTTTTATTTGTGGACATATCCTGGCGATTTCCAGTCCCACTTCTTCGTTGGTCCATTCGGGATCGATGTGCCTTATAATAAAGGTAGCTGGTTTGCTGTTCGGATGCTGGAAGGTGAAGAACTGATACTGTTCCTCTAACAGTTTCTTAACTGCCCTGTCATGATCGACTAATGATCTGACTGTTATGGAAGTCCTCGATCCTTTTGCATTGGTGCTAAAATTCCGTTGACCCAAGGCATTTTGCAGGGTTTGAATTAGTGCTTTTGTGCTGGTCGGGTTGCTGATGTAGATTGGCGGTGGTCTTTCGTTTTTCGTGGTTGATTTCGTTGTTTCTACTCTGGTTGGAGCAGGTATCTGGTTTGATGAGGGCTTTGTTGGTGTGCGAAGTTTGGTTGGTAGTTCGCCTTGGCTGTTGCTCGAATTGCGGGTTTGCCGGGACGTTTCTTCCATCTGGATGTCATCGGTGTTATAGATGGAATCTCTTTTATAAATTTGTTCCTGGAGTTGTTTCACTCTTTGCGTTAATTGGTTTATCGTTTCCAGGGCTTCATCGAGTTTTCGTTTATAATCTTCGGGGCTCCTTGATCTCTCCATGTTCGTAGATTTTTTCGGTGCGTTCCGTAGGATGTCTAGAGCTTTCCTTTTTCGCTCTTGTATGTACTCTAGTGCCTGGCCTGGATCATCTCCTGTCATCGGGGTTGTGTAGAAAGTAACTGCTTTCCTGATGTTAAAATATCTTTTTTTATTTTTTGTTGTTATTATTATAAATTTTTTTTTAATATTTTTTTATTGCACTACACAATTTAATAGTGCACTTAACACACGTAAACATAAACACGTGTAAACACGTTTCTGTAAACGTCCGCACTGCACGAGATCTCGACTGTTAATGCCCGGAGATCTTTTTTTTTTTTTTTTTTTAAACTGTATTTATTAACCATAATTAAAATTTGTACATTTAAGTAATACAGTGACTTAAAATTAAATTCGTGACAATTGCTTACATGTAATTATTATTATAATACATTTTCCAAACAATGTTTTAAGAGTTACAGGCTAGATGTGTGTTTATACATTTAGTAGGGTTTTGTCTTCCTGGAAAAGGTCAGAAAACCAGGAATTTCTTATTTTTACTTTACTTAATCTAAACTTAACCCTAAATATAAATATAAATATAACTTAACCTAACTTAGTCTGATTATTATAAAATGAGCTATAAACAAAACAAAGTTTTATAATTAATGGGATTTATGAATTAAAGGATGTGGAATGAGGTCAGTTATGGGTTTGAGGAAGAATATTTCTTTCCGGTTGTTCGTTGGAAAAACGTAGGATGTTGGAAAATGGTTGGACGTTACAGTATTTGAACTGGTTAGGGGTAACTTCGGTGTTGTGGTATATGATCTCGTTTGAATCATTTACCAGTCTGCCTGAGGCGAAGATAGCTCTGGTGTGGAGACAGTTGGGGTAGTTAGTTCTGATATCTAGAGGGTTCTCTAAGAGCGAGGTTATTATGGGATTGGGATTATTTTGTAGGTTTTCGATAAATTTGATAGATAGCTCGAGGAATCGTCTATCGAGGCGCTCAATACCAGCGGTATTGTAGAGTTCGACGTTACTATAGTACTTATAGGAGTTAGGACGACGATGTAACCCAGAGACATACCTAAAGCATTTTCTTTCGAATACTCGTAATTTCTCCATTTGGGAGGGAGTGATATGGTACCACAATGGGCACGCGTACGTGAGTGTGGGCCTGATAATCTGTTTGTAAATGAGCAGTTTGACTTTGTGAGAGAGACTATTAGGTTTCCACATTACTCTTCTACAGAGATTAAGCTGAATTGTGGCTTTTTGAAGGGAATTTTTAATGTGGGAGGAAAAAGACCAGTTATTAGAAAAAGTGATTCCCAGATATTTTAGGGTTTTAGAGGGTTTTATTAGAGTGTTGTTTAGGTTAAGTTTAATTTTGTTGTGGCAGCGTCTAGTGTTGTTTGTACAGTGCTCCTGTTTGCCCTTGAACACTATGAGCTGCGTTTTATTTGGGTTAAGGTGAATTTTCCACTTATTGAAGTATGATGATAGGTTAGGGAGAAAGTTGTTAATGCGATTTCTTGCAGCCTTAACAAATTTGCTGCTAGAGTAAATTAATGTATCATCAGCATAATTCAGCATCACAACATTAGGAGATACGGGTTGAGGAATATCCGCGGTATATAACAGATATAAAATTGGCCCTAAAATAGAGCCTTGGGGAACACCCGCGGTTATGTTGTGGGTTTCTGAGACGGAAGAATTTATTCTCACAACGAATTTTCTGTCAGAAAGATAAGAGGCTAAGAGCTTTGTTGTGTGAGAGTTTAGATTAAATATGGAGTGCAGTTTGTACAGAAGCCCTGAGATCCAGACGCAATCAAACGCCTTAGAAATATCGAGAGATATACACACAGTAGGGCTTTGGTTTTGGAGACCAGTTGTAACATCGTGAGTAAGTTTTAGTAGAGCATGACATGTGGATTGTCGCTTACGAAATCCGAGCTGACAGTTAGGGATGAGGGCATTCTCATTGGCAAATGAGAGAAGATTTTGGTAGATCTTGCGTTCCAGTATCTTACTTAATGTACTTAAGAGGGATATTGGACGATAATTGAAAGGGCTATTACTACTACCGGGCTTCTTAATAGGAATTACTACCGCAGTTTTCCAGTTCTCTGGGAAGTGCGATGCATTAATTATTTGATTAAGAAGAATGAGGATGGGAAGTAGATTCTGTGGGCGTAGCCTTTTAAATAGAAGGCGTGGGATTCCATCTAATCCAGTTGACTTTTTGTTATTTCCTGATCTTACGATCTCGGATAATTCGTCTGCAGTTAGAAAATTTGTAGTGTCTAAGGGGTGTGAAGCTATGTTCGTGTTGCTAAATTCACCGATGAAAGGAGTAAAAGATGTGAATAATCTGTTTGAGATGTATTCGTTTACTGTGTTCTCGAAGCCGGGAGTTGATAGAGAATTATTTTGCTCATGAATCTTTGCAAAGTGTTCTGCGAGGCAATTTGCTATGTCCGTATCGGACTGGGCAATATTATTGCTGATTGGGTTGATGAGATGATCAATTCGGGGTTTATATTTACGACCAGTTAATTGGTTGATGTTTTTGAAAAGATCCCGATTTGGTTTGATATTTTTAAGTGTGGAGATGTAGTTTTCATCTGCGAACTTCTTCAACTGCTCATTTATCAGAGTGGATAGGAGTTGGATTTGGCTTTTAATAAAGGGGCAGTATCTTGTATGGAGTTTACGGCGGAGCTGCTTTTTAAGGCGCAATAATTTGGTTAGGATGCTGGGCAAAGGCTTTCCTAAATAGTTATGAGGAATGGTTGTCGGGGTGTTGTTGCTGAGAGCCTCCTTAAGAATTTGCTCTATTCTTAAAGATGCGTGATCGATTTCAATAGGGAGTAAGTTATATACTTCAGGGATATACAAGTCAGAGAAACTTATCGCTATGTCCCTATTGACTTTTCTCCAATTTGTTTTGGTGAAGTTTGGGACAGGGTTTGACGAGTAGAGTGGGTCGAAAGAGGGGATTTGGATCGTGGTATGAACGGAACCATGATCAGAAGGAAATATAAAGGAGACTGTAGGTGGACCCGCTGAGTGAACATCATCGGACTTGAGGAAGAAGTCGATTGTTGACCTGGCTGTGCTAGTGACACGAGTTGGCTGTAATGGGGGGTCAATGTATGTATATGGATAAGATGGGAGGAGTGCTAGCAACTGACGACCATATTTGTTGCATTTATTATCATTGAATCCTGTATGACGAGCATTCCAGTCTCCCCCGATTATAAATGGAGCGGGAACAGACTGTTGGATTATCTGCGAAATGTCAGCATCTGGGAAATCTGGTTGTCGTGAAGGGTGAATATAAATGGATGCTAAGACGAGCACTTTATTGTTCTCACAAAAAAGTTTAACTGCCGTGTATTCAATGCTGAATATATTAGTGAATCTAATTTCTTTGAATTGAAATTTTTTGTGTATTAAGATGCCGGTACCTCCGTGGGATCCATTCGTTCTGGGGTTAGAAACAAAAGTATAATTGGGAATGGAAACTCGGGAATTTGGTTTGAGCCAGGTCTCTGAAAGGAAGAGGATATCTGGGGAAAATTTTTCAACAAACAACCGGAGGTGTTGCTTACGTATATTAGAGTAAATGGATTCTGTGTTGAGGGAGATAATGGTTAGTTTAGAGAGAGCTGGAAAGAATATGGGAAGTTATTAGTGAAAGAATCTGACCTTTTTTCTCTATTTCTGACATCTTCCTCAGCGAAGGTAGCATGGCTTGTAAGCTTTGGATGTATCCCATGATGTCTAGATTGAAGTTTTCAGTATTGTTGTTAGGGGGAGTGGTAGTGTTGAGGTTTCCTCTTGCTGCATCCGCGTACGATATTCCGGGTCGGGTTGACTTCGTTTCCTGCAATACTGTTGGTTTCGTTTTTGTTGTTGTTGTTGTTGATTTAATAGTTGATGCTAATTTCCGTCTTTCCAGAAGTTTTAGCTTCTGAGGGCATTGGGAAAAATTTGCCGGATGAGGGCCTCCACAGTTACAGCATTTAACTGTGATCTTTTTGGTGGTAATGGATCCATCAGCGTTGACGGTTTGTATTGTTTCAGGTTCCAGGCCTTGTGGATTTACCTTGCATTCCTCGAGCTCGTGTCCCTCTGCGCATCTGCCGCAACGTCTTTGCTGGTGGCATGAGACCACCAAGTGTCCTGATTCATGGCATCGCTTACAATGAAGAATTTCTTGTTTGTGGGGCTCTTCGATTGCGATTTTTTGGGTAAACAAATATTTAATTTGTTTAAGTTGCTTGATGTCCTGATTAGGTGGGATTTGTATGATCCGGAGGTTTTTTACGTTGTTTGTCCTCATGTACGGTGTTTGGAAGTAGTCCAGCTTATTGATCTTTATTTGTGGACATATCCTTGCGATTTCCAGGCCCACTTCTTCGTTGGTCCATTCGGGATCGATGTGCCTTATAATAAAGGTAGCTGGTTTGCTGTTCGGATGCTGGAAGGTGAAGAAGTGATATTGCTCCTCCAACAGTTTTTTAACTGCCCTATCATGGTCGAGTAATGATCTGACTGTTATTGAAGTCCTAGATCCTTTTGCATTGGTGCTAAAATTCCGATGACCCAGGGCATTTTGCAGGGTTTGAATTAGTGCTTTGGTGCTGGTCGGGTTTCTGATGTAGATTGGCGGTGGTCTTTCGTTTTTGTGCTGGGCAGGCAGGGGACTCGGTGCTGGCTTGGCTTGTTTGGTGGATTCCTTATGTGCTGATGATTGTTGTTTGGGTGGAGATGTTTTATGGTGTAAGCTGGGAGAAGGCGTCATCTCCATACAGGCATCGTCGGTGTTTTGGGTGGGTTGCTTTAGGGAGTGAATTTCCTCCCGGAGTTGTTTCACCTCTGCTGAAAGCTGTTGGATGTATTCCACGGCTTCGTGGAATTTTTGTTCGTAGTCCATGTGTTTTCCTGGATTTTCCATTTTTGTGGTCTTCTTAGATGAGTTTTGAAGAGTTTCAATGGCTCTTCTCTTCCGTTCTAATAGATATTCCCGGGTAGCGCTCGGGTCGTTGTCTGGCATCTGTGAAGACAGATTTCGACTACGGCATCCAGCGAAAATTACACGTGTTTGCTCGTGTTTGTATAGTTAAAATTTCCTTTTTTTTTTGTTATTATATATATATATATATATTATTGTTTTTTTTTTTTTAATATTTTTTGTTGTTTTTCGATTGCACTACACAATTTAATAGTACACTTAACACACGTAAACATAAACACGTGTAAACACGTTTCTGTGAACGTCCGCACTGCACGAGATCTCGACTGTTTATGCCCGGAGATCACTCCACTATTCCTTTATAAAGGAAAAGAAATCGAGATTTGTATCTCAAAAGTGTACAATTTCGTACAAAAATCCCGGTTTTAGTATCCTGAGTGGGATGCTCAGTGTTTACTTTAGATAAGAATTCAATTTCTTGAATTTTACGAAACTATTGCGCAGATGTTCTGTTTGATGGAATTTTCCCAGATTGAGATAACGTATCTCTGGGTTTTGAATTTTCATGATGGCGTGGAGCAAATGTAGAACAATAAACGAATATTAGATTCGTTTATTGTGAATTTGATTTTAATTTGGGTTTTGGATTAAATTATGCCGTGGCGGCATATGGTAAGCGATAAACGAATGTTTGATTCGTATTTATGGTCGTGTATCGAAGTTTCCATGATGGTTATTTATATAATTAGAATATTTTCTTTTGAAATTTTGTACAAATACAATTTGGTTTTTAAGGTTCGAATTTTTGGTTTTACTTTTCTTAGTATAGATGTGTTTAACAGTAGTTGTTGGTTATCCAAAAATAAAGTTTTCTTATATAATTAGTTATATTAAGTGTATATTCGTTTAGTTTGGTTTTAGTTGTATGTACAATAGACATTTGGTTTAAAATTTCATACAATTTGTTTTTTTTTCATGTTGGTTAAACATTGTATTAGAAGGAAACATTTGATTTTAAAAATTTTCGTTTTGATTTAAAGTAAATATTTTCTTATTATAACTTATACTTAGTTTAATTGTAGAATGTTTTATAATTACATAAGTATTTGAATTCATTATTTTAACATTATTTCGTATTGTAACTTTTGGTTTTTTTTTCTTCTTTGGTGTATTACAATAAATTTTTATTATTTACATATATTATTTCTGTTTTTTTCTTCATATATATATCGTATTTCTTCTTTTATAACTTAAGATTATTTATTATTACAAAACAATTTTTTTTTTTATTTATTCAATTAAGTCAGTGTGTAGTTGATTAACATATTGTCTGATATTTATAAACTTATTTTATTAAGTGAGTTAGTATTTGTCTTCATATATAAATTTTTGTTTTGTTTGTTTTCTGGTTATTAAAAATGTTGTGTAATATTTACAAAATTATTTTATTGGTATACAATTATTTGAATAGAAAATTTTGAGGCAAATTTTAAATACATTATCGTAGTATTTTGGTAGAGTATTACTTTATGATTTTTTCTGAGATTTTTCTATACGTATATACATTTATTTATTTCTTTTTTGTAAGGGTATTTATACATCTATACATTTACTTTCCTTCAACTTTTATTTTTTTCTTTGGAGACCCATTCGTGATTGCCTAATCCACAAATGGTTTTATATTATTGTTGTGGACTATTCGGGTTCCTTTTCCTATTTTGAGGATTGAATTTTTTTTCGGATAGGATCTTGACAATTTCGTAGGGGCCTTTCCACAGGGAGGTTAATTTGTTAGGTCTTGAGTGATTCTTTAATAGAACCTTGTCGCCAACATTAAATTTGTTTCGGCCTACTTTTTGACCGTAGTATGCCTTCGATTTTTGTTTTTTCTCTATCAGTATTCCCTTTGCTGTACGATAACCATGTTGTAATCGCATTTTTAATTCATTTGCGTAATGGTCGTAGTTATAAGTGCTTTCGGGGTTTTGTCTGAGAAAACTGGGTATTCCGGCTGGGAAACCATATAGTAATTCTTGCGGCGTGTAGCCTGTATTACTGTGGGGTGTAGTATTATACACAAACATTGCGTAAGGTATCCAGGTATCCCAGGTGAGACGATCATGGTTTACATAGTGGCGGAGGTATTCCACCACAGTTCTATGGGTCCGTTCTAGTGCTGCATTCGTTTGTGGATGGTAGGGTGCTGTGTTTAGTTTTCTCATTTTAAGTAAGGAATAAATGTCCTTAAAAAGTGCGCTGAAAAAATTTGCACCTCGGTCGGTTAATAGAGAAGATGGTATGCCGTGCTGGCAGACGATATTTTCAACGAAAATCCTGGCCACGTCCTTGGTTTCGGCGCTGACCAGTGCGTAAGCTCCTGAGAACTTTGTCAAGTCGTCTTGAAACGTTAGTAGGTATTTATTTCCATTATAGCTGACTGGTAATGGTCCTGTGGGGGATTGATTTATGATGCCGACGTATGACACGGGTTCCTATCACCCACCAACGATGTTCCGATGAAAATTGTTCGCCAACGAAGAGTAGCTCGACCCAAGAAAAACTCACTGAGATGGTTGTATTGTTAACGTTTTCTTTTATTTAGACTAATCCTCCGTAACTACGTTTCCTTACTTAAATTTATTCTCACAAGTACGTTTTTTTCCTCGGTTTTATTCTACTTATTGTTTTTGGACATCGACGATTTCAGCCCGGGGAATTTAAGATTTAATAATTTGACATCGCTTGAGTTTATATAGGCTTTGTCGTTTTGGTATACATACAAACAGCAGTTCGGTTTCGCTGGCTAGTCCGTCACATAACATTCGATCCACTAGTTAATCCTACTAATCACATCCGGACATAATTCGTCCTTGTTCGTGGTTTGTTTACCGCGTTTGAAACCGATTCCGGACGCGTATTGAAAGAAATAAAGGTATTGAGGCACGGGCAATGGTTCTTAAACGACTTTTTGGCTTGACACGACGGGCAACTCTTATAAGCGACCAACACGGCTAAGTATTCCCAACTGGCCTACTCGGACTGGTGAAAGAAAGGGAGGGATGCGCATGTGACGGCGGTTGGCTAGCGACTGACTTATGAATGAGAATGATTCATTGAATGCGTCGTGGTGGCGCGTCATAGCGAAATTAGGCTCGCTGCCAATTATGAAGGATTTTGGAGGGGTTGCTATGCTCGCATAAGAACTCAGTACCAGCGAATTCTGGCCGTTCAGGCTGGGTTGAATTCGTTGGTTGGGTGTACCGGGAAATTGGCTTTGGGGACGCGAGCAAGTATGGGCATGCATTTTCGGGGGAAATTGGAATGGCTTGGGTGCAGGCAAGGAATATCGTTTAGATGAAATGTTAACCGAAGGAATTTCGGGGAAATGTGCGCGGCTTAGTTAGTTGGTAATGTTCCGTTGAGGATTTGGATATGCGTTTGTTATGGCATATGAATTTCGGGGAAATTAGGATTGCTTGGTTGTGATCAGGAAATATAGATAATTGACAGAAGCAATTTTGGGAAAATGAATGCCGGGATGATTAGAATATATTCGGTTGAATTATATTCTGTTGGACGTTTGGAAAATGTTTTATTGCAGATCGGGAGATGTATGCTATTGTGGGAATGGTTTTTGCATGTTAGGTTAGGATTGTGGGTTGGTTTTCCGTGTGATATAGAGAACCCCCACAGTCCTACTATATCTAAAGCAACTCTTTCGAAAGGTTTTGAGCTTGTTGCGGTTATCTTCATAGGAATTCTAGGATTTCTTCCACTTTTGTTTAACAGGCAGGAGGCACATTTTCGAATACACGCCGCGACGTCAGCGGTCATTGTGCCCCAGTAGGATTTTTGTTTCAATCTATTGATTGTTCGGGTAGCTCCTTGATGTCCTCCGAAAGGTGAGTTATGGTATTCCGCGAGTAACTTTTGTATTTCGTTAGGATCTGTTAGAAGCTTCTTTTTATTGAAGAAAACGTACATTGTCACGTTGAGGTGAGCAAAAGTTTCTTTTAGCAAGTTATTAAGTGCTACTTTTGATTCGTTTTCTATCAAGGGCACTAAAATTCCAATGGAATTGAAATTCCGGTTGTCGCAAATCTTCTTCAGATCAATAAGGGAACTCTTAGCGGTTTCCTGGTCGCTTAGGTTTCTGAAGGGGAATGGCAATGTGATGGCGTATAACACATCTTGCTCATAAAACTTAATTTCACCTACTTCTGGCTTGGTGAAGTTTGGGATTCTTCCTGCCACGTTTTCTTCCTCAGCAGAGTCTATCAATGGGAGGATTATAATACGTAGTCCAAGTTTCTTCTTGGTATAGATGGATCCTGTTTGTTCTTGCCATACAAGATTGGTAGAATCTTTGTATGATTGTGTAGCCACATCTTCTTCGAGTTTGGTTTTACTTCGTGTGGTGACGAGGATATTATTTTTACTGGGATCGACTGGGGTAGTCGTTGTTATACGGCTGAGAGCATCAGCATTTGCATTTTGATTTCCGTTTCTATGGACGATTGTGTACTCATATTCTTCGAGTAGAATTCTCCATCGCATAAGTCTAGATGTAGGATCTTTTCGTCCTATAAGCCACTGTAGAGAGCTATGGTCAGTGACTATTGTAAATTTCCGTCCGTAAACGTATGGTCGGAACTGGGCTAGTGCAAAAACTATTGCTAGTAATTCCTTTTCGGACGTTGTATACCGTGTTTCGGCGTCGTTTAAGGTTGGGCTAGCGAAAGCAATAGGTTTATCTTGGCCTATTGTGCCCTGAGATAGCACTGCTCCTAACGCAACATTGCTAGCGTCAGTGGTTATTATAAATTCCATGTTGAAATCTGGGTATGCCAATATTGGTCGGGTAATAACCTTTTTCTTAAGAGTGTTGAATGCTTCGTCACAGAAGGCATTGTGGGGGGTTTCTCTATTCTACATGAGAAACAACCCACAATTCCAACCAACATTTCCACCTAATTGCGACCGCTTTCAGCGCGTCATACCTACCCATTTCCTTTATATGTAGTCCCCTGTAAAACATTTCAAACGGACGTATAGCTAAACTCATTATCCTTTGCAGATAATGCATAATTGAGTTTAGCTACATTCTTGTCAGACGGCAACTCCATTGTTGCTAACCACGAGTTTCCCATCGGAAATCTCATAATGTCGGTTAGCAACAACAAGTCTAAACGAACGACGCTGTTGCATCATAGCAAAATAGCTGGGGTTATTTCAGCGTCTTAGAGTCTGGTTCTCACGCGGATTATTTCCCAAACATCAGCGGCGTCCTATCAACTTTCCCTCAGATCACCCATACGCTTGGGATCAATGATCTCTTTTTGCAGGGGAGTAACATCAGCTAGGTTTCCCTCTCATTCGTATTTCTTTCCACGGTTCAATGTGCTCCGACTACACCATAGCCGTACCACTGGGTCACCAGGTCATGTCAGTAGCTGCATCTGATACCAACACACACAACCAAAGCTACCCCGAGATCACAGCATATCATGTTTTCTGTTCTCTCATTCTTCATGTCCGTCAATTACCCTATTAATAAAAGTTACTCACACTTTGACGGGCGTGAGGTTGAGAGAGCAGAGGCGTGGTCTCTTTTGGTTGCCTGTGTGTGGAATGAAATATGAATTTTCATCCCTAATTCACACTAGTCGCTATTCATTCATCATTGGTGTCGGACGCGCTGCGCTAGTTTTTAATTTAATTCGCCACCGGTCATAAAGTCACATCTCAATCGTCCGAGTGAAAGGTCGCGTCGTGTATACCTTCAATGAAAAACTAACGAAATAAAACGAAAAGTTATTAATGTAAAGCTTTCCTTAGAGTGTAAAATAGCATATTGTGTGCGTTACCAATTCACCATAAATAAGGACCCCTGTAAACAACCTTGAGCTTCAAGAAAAATAAAAAAAGAACTTTAAAGAAATCGGTGCTTTTCATTTATTGCTCTCTTCCGGTGAACAATTTCCTTTGGACGACGTAAGCCCGTGGACAAGTGTGGGGAGAAAAGTGAATCCTGTGCCATACGCTGGCAACGATATTTTCTGAGCCCCCATAGCATCCCAATGAAATGGAATATTCTTTCGCAGTAATTTGCTTAGGGGTTTTGCCAGTTCGGCAAAATTAGGGATACATTTTCTGTAGTAGCCTAGTCTTTTTGCTTCTTGGGCGTTGGAAAAGTTTTTACCGCTTTAGTTTTTTCTGGATCTGGTTTTATACCTTCCTTTGAAATAACATGCCCCACGTAGGTGAGCTCCTTCCTTATGAAGTGACACTTTTCTGGTTGTATTTTCAGATTGTGTCTTTGTAGTCGCTCGAAAATTCTGGTGAGTCGTGAATTGTGATTGTTCAGATCGTATCCGTAAATTATGATATCATCTACATAGACGAAACATTCTATTCCTTGGAGACCCATGAGTACGTTATTCATAAGCCTCTGGAATGTGGCGGGTGCGTTTTTAAGTCCGAAGGGCATTCGATTATATTCGTAATGTCTGAAGGGGGTGCTGAACGCTGTTTTCGCCTTGTCTCTATTGTCCATGCGTATTTGGTGGAAACCATTTGCTAAGTCTAAAGTGCTAAAATATTTAGCTTTTCCTAGCTGGTCCAAAATATCTGTAATATTGGACAATGGATATGCGTCTCCGACTGTTAATTTATTGAGCGGTCTAAAGTCGACAACCACTCTCCATCGTTTTGTCCCATCAGGTCCTGCCTTCTTGGGTACTAGTAAGAGAGGGGAATTCCAAGTACTGTAACTTTGTTGTACTACTTCGTCCTGAAGCATTTCATTCACCTGTTTGTGAATTTCTTGCTTGCAGCTATCTGGTAGGCGATACGGTTTTATATAGAGAGGTGGCTTTCCTTCTTCCGTGATGATCTGATGCTCTATGGCGTCAGTATATGTGAGGTAGTCACCCTCGAGAAGAAATAGTTTATAATAAATGCTACAGATATTCAGGATAGATATCCTTTCCTCCTGGTTACAATGACGCAACTCTAGGAGTGATTCTAGCCGTTCAAGCCTATTTGTAGAAGGTTCTTAGTTTCATCCGCCTGGCACCCAGATCTTCCCATCCGACTTCTATGTCGTTGGTGTTTACTTCTTGATCGGTGTCTAATGTGTTCATTAGTAGTACCTTTACTTTGTTGTCCTGTGGTGATGTCAAAGTATTACCCAGATATATCCCTGGCATGATCTCGGATTTTTTAATAATCAGTTCTTGATTGGATTTTTCATGAAAGGGGATCTCCATTATTTGTTGAGATCCTGAATGCAATTTTATGTAGTCGACGGTGGTGTTTTGTTTTATCTTTACTGGGGATATTGAAGTTTCAGGTTCATGTTTTCCTGAACTTAGTTTTTCGGCAGTTTCCTTACCTTTTCTGTTACCACAAACTTTATTTAAATGGGGAGAGGAAGATTCAAGGGTGGTTGGTTTCGTTGTGTTTGTCACAGCATCAGATCCGGCCCGTAGACAAACGGATTCGGATGTTGACTCACGAACGGTGTTATCCAATTTTTCATGAATGCCTGTATTTTCCGTCGAAGACACCTCGTAAGGCGTGGCATTCTGAATATTTTCCTTGACCTCGTTATTGTTTCCTAAAAGCTGCTCGAGTTCTACCATGGTTCTCTTCTTCACAGCGAATTTAAGGAAATCGTTTCGCAGTATGCCATCGTGTTGAAATTCTACATTTTTGCCTATCACAAAAAGGTTATGCTTAAAGGGTATGGTGTGCTTGTCAGTTCTGAATTCGAACTTCCCCAATACCTTTCCGCATGTGTTGACCGTTTTTCCAGCAATGGTGGATGTGGTTACTGGGTCTGAATTATCTGCAGGTCGTTCAATATATGGATCATCTGATTTGATCAGGCTGATGTTGGCGCCTGTATCGATGAGGAAAGTCGAGTATTTTTTATCCGATGGATTAAATTTTACACGTATTACTGGCTCCTTAAATTCAGGGCAGAAAAATACGCGCATTTGAAAATTTACATCGGGATGGGGTGTATATCGGCGACTGTCTGCACTCGAGAAGGATTGCCGTTGCTCGCTGCCCGAGTGAGTTCGTTTCCCTGTTGTGAATTGGATACCCCGTTAATATTTTGGTTTTGTCGGTTATTTCGATTTTCAATGCGGGGCGAGTTTGTTGATATCCTTTTTTGAGATTGGGTCGGCTGAGTTTTAAAAGGATTTCGACTCGTTGAAGGTTGGTCCTGGTTTCGCATATGAGCTAACCTGGTTCTGCACTCTGCCTGAGTGTGATTATACTTTCGACAGTATGTGCATTGGAGACGTTCAACCTCAGTCTTAATGCGTTGGGGGACGAAATTACGAAAATTAGTGTTGCGATAGCAAGTCGCAGACGTGTGTCCCCTTTTGTTGCATGTTTGGCAAACAATTGGTTGGTTATTTCTCCTAAAATTGTTGGTGGAGGCTGCCATTGTGTGGTCGCTGTTCAAACTTTGAGATTGTTCTAAAGCGTAACTGATGGCTGCTTTAAGATTTGAAGCGCTATACGCTTTTACTAAGATTTTGAGGCTGGAATTTCTTATCCCATACACAAACGTATTCAACGCGAGTCTCTGATTTTCAGCCAGAAGATATGTTCTGACTGCAGGATCAGGTGAACTAGCCTATGTGGCGCTGTCCAATTCATGCAGGTGGTGTGTGAGTCTATTTGAAAATTCTTTCACACCCTCCTTGCTATCCTGTTTTGTTGCCACTAAGTTATTTTGGGCAGCAGACCTAGAGATGAGAGCTTTAAATCATCATCATCATCGGCACTACAACCGGGAACCGGTCTTGGCCTTATTTAGCAAGTCCTGAGGCTTGTTAAATTTTCCATAATGATTTGTTTTTTCCGGGCAAGGTCATTAGCTTTAAATTCTCCCTCCAATTTGGATACCAAATCTTCCCAAGTAGAAATGGTTTTATGCCTGATACAGTCACGCGCCGGTCCATGCAATCTGGTTTTGACCACCCTTAGAATAAAAGATTTCTGGTTGTCATCTTGTGCTTGTGAGAACAAAATGTCTACACAAGAGACGAAACCATCTAACCGTTAAACGTCGGCACGAATCTTAATATGCCACTTAATCCTATAGGAAAGTTCATTCTAGAACTCTGTTCGCGTATTTCCGTACGTAAAGTTTCCGATGTTTCGTCCGCGCGATTTTGTATGAGCTCGGGCTCAGGTCTCTGTGAACGCGTTCCCGGTTTATTTTTGTCGCTCACAACGTATTTGTAAAACAGACCTTCCCAAATAAGGGTAAGAAAAGGCAAAGAACTCAAAAAGGAGATCTTCATTATTCTTGGATAAGATGGCCAAGAGAAAAGATAAGAACAACAAGAATAATGTACCGTCAAACTATGATCCTATTGGGTAAAGTGTATTTTTTCCTAAGATGAGAGAAACAGTTTCATTTCGTTCGATGGGAGCAAGATCTAAGGTGTCACGGGCAAAGAAGAGAAAAAGATCCTATAATGGATTTTCCGATGAGACGCAAATGATACAAAAGAGAAATCTAAAGGAAAAAAATTCAACCTAAAAATGTCCTAAACAACGCTTAAAGACATGGACCAAGAATTTTAATTTGTCCGTTATTGTTATCACATAAAGAGTTTAAAAATCCCCAAAACGCAGAAATAATTTAAGGAAAATATATGTATATAAGTGTGTTAAATTCAAATGGGTATATAAAAAATAAAAAACAATTTTTGTAGTTTATTTTTTGGGTTTTTATTTGTCCCCTATTTGATAAATAAGTTGTTGAAATTTAGGAAAATAAATGTGTGTATGTATATGTATGTGTAAAAAAATATGTGTTTATTAATGAAAATGTATTTAAAAATTTTTCTACAAGCCGAAATAGTTGTAAAAATTAAGTGCGTGCTTGTGTATTGTAAATTTGTAAATATTTCTTTTATTTGCTTGTTTGTTACTTTGGGCACTTATGCCTATATATATGTATATATATATATTTTAGTGATGTGTATTCCCATTAGGAGAGAAAAATTATTATTATATATAGATTATATACTTAATCAAGTTTCATTTAAATCGACAAAATCAAATTTTAGGGGGTTTTCTTGATCCCCATGTGAAACGAAAATTTATATTTCATATATACGGAATAGTATTTAAATAAACGGAAAGAAAAAGAACAAAATTTAACTTGTTCTTGGCATCCCCTTTTAATTTACAAATTTTCAAAATTAAAAGGAATTTATTTTGGGCAGCCAATCGCTATTACCGGAATCGTATGATTTAATTTTTTCACTTGTCACTTCTTAATAAATAAAAATTTTGTACCTGTGTTTTCTGGATCTAACTGCAGATTTGTAGGGTGTCCTGTCGTCACTGGGTCTAGCTGCTTGGTCCTGGTGTTGTGCTCCTAGTTGTACAAGGAAACATTTCTTCTTTTCTCACCGGGACTCGTGGCAGTTCACTTAGCACTTTGATGTTGTTTTTTTTTTTCTTTGCCGGTCAAGCCCCAGGCAACGCTTTTAAAAGTTTTACTTTGTTTTTTAAAAAAAGATTTTAATGTCACTATTCCGGTGTTCTAAGCTCCGAAATACGCTTTTAAAAATTTTGTTTTCACTTTCTTCGATTCGTGTTTGGCTGCCTTGATGTCGCCCAGCAGTTTTTCTTTGATAGGGGATAGTTGGATAGTTGGATTATCCCATTCAGTCTTCTCCTTCCGTGGAAGGGGACACCGCTGCCAGCAAAATTGTTGTGATTCTTGTAGGGGCTTTTATTTTCAGGAAGCCTCTCCTAGTCCTTAAAAGGACGTATGATCTCTTTATTATACCTGCTCCTGAGAAAACCGTTGTGGCGAACGTACAAATTCCCCACAGGAAAAAGTCCAGACTAACTTGAGGTAACGCACTTACCTGGACAACATCACGTCCACAGACGCGGTCCCAAGCCCAGCGGGGAGCGCCAGTAACCCAACGTTGAGTCGACACCAGAAGGCAAGGAACTTAACGTCCCAAAAGCCTCTAATACCGAGCTAAACGCTCCATACCTAAAACCTACGACCTGAAACTAGGAGAAACATCCATGCATCCTTCGACGTGTGCAATCGCAAGCTAAGTGAATGCCAGCACCACAAGTCGGCAACCCTGAACATCTGCACGAGATGCAGGGAATTACAACCAAAACAATTAACCGACCAACGGACGTGGTGCGGTTGATCTAAACATTAGATCACCCAAATATTCACCGCAAACAAAGGAGCGCATTCCTTAGCCTCGTAAACACCCAGATGGCGCGAAAAACCAAGCACCACGTAACTCCAAACAATACTTTGTTTGGAGTTTTACGAAGGCCAGCTGCAATAAATAAATACGGCACAGCATTGCGCCGTTGCCACTGTCCGCCAAGCAGAAATGCATCAGCGGAATGTTTGTTTTTCACACCATGTGAAAAACTCTCTTGGATTTCAAATCCAATAGATACCAGCGGACTAGACGTCCAGGCGATCGTCAACACCAGACGGTCGACTTAACCAAGCAGCGTGGGAATAGAATCCACCGTCAACAACGACGGTGAAGCTTCCATATGTATGCGTGAGAATTTTCTCCTTACAGGAAATTGTGTCTGCACAACTGCAGATACAAAACACACAGATACTGGAAAAACAGTATCCGATAGGTTGCAAGAGAGTGAGTTTTGACATCGAACATAGGAGACGAGAGGTCTACTTCGAGCAACAGTCAGAGGACTCCGACGAGGAGCTATCCGCGTAACGAATTTAAATAACTCAATAAAAGAAACCGCCGGCCCGAAGTCTCGTGATGTTTAACTACGCGAATTAAGGATAGTCGAAATCGAGAACCAGACGAAGAAGATTGGTGGTGTCAAGACCGAGTCCCGAAAAATATCGATAGTGTGTCGTTTTACTGTGGTGTCGTTCCTAAGAGTAGTGTCGAGTATCGAACAACTTGTTTTCGGTCGAAGGGATCTGAAAGACGTAACTGTGTTTCCTTTTGTTTCACAAGTAATCGACAGAGTAAAATTTTGTAGACTAACGACGGATATTTTAAGGTATTCAATCCCCAGTTGTGTAACTAAATGTGACAATAAAATTGAATCAAAATAAATCGAAATATCTCTGCGTTTAGACTAACGACGGATGTTTTAGGGTATTCAATCCCCAGTTGTGTAACTAAATGTGACAATAAAATTAAATTAAAATAAATCGAAATATCTCTGCGTTTCATTGGAACTAAATCCGCCAAAGTGGTGACCCCGACGTGATCTGAATGAACACGCGCGAAAAATAAAACGCGAACACGCAAAAGCAATTTAGATCGGTGAACGCGAATAAAAACAGTTTCAAAAAGTAAACTCAAAAGACAGTACCAGTGCCAGTGCAATCAGCAGTTTAAACAAACAGTGAGTTCCAGTGAAGTGAAGCGCCTACAGAACCGCAGCTACCAGGACTAGGACTCATCACGACGCCCACGGACACAGGACAACGAAAAAAGCCGCAAGTTATTCCATTTCACATATTTAAAAAAAAAAAATATATATATATATATATATATATATAATTTTCCTTTATAAATTCCTTCTCTCGTTTTCTTTACAAAGCTCCTTCCGAGCCGAAAAGTGAGAAATCATTTTTTTTTTTTTTTTTTTAAATTCATTAAGCTCTTTCCGAGCCAAAGTGAGAAATCAGTGTAAATCTATTTAGCTCCCTCCGAGTAAAATTTAAATTTAAAATTAATTTACAAAAAAAAAAAGGCAATTTTCTTTTATATACTTCTTTTTTTTTTTTCTCTTTCTTTTTGCCTATTATATTTAACTCAATTTCAAAGCATAAGTGACAACTAAACGACAAAATATAAAGTAACGAGCACACAATTAAGCCAACGAGGCACAACAATTATAGAAATTTAAGAACAAATCGGGAATTGTAAGCTCCCTCAGAGCCCCGAAAACACACTGAAACCACAATACGAAACGTTTACTTTACGGCTAACAACTTGATTGCATTACATTGGTGCCAAATTCACTACAGTTAAGTAGAGGTATGCTAAAACCTTTTTCTTTTTTTTGCGTAAAATACAATAATTATAATTATTCTAGCACACTAAGGGTAATTATATTAAACTCCAACCAAGGCACATAGATAAAAACTTTTATTTCTGTAATATTCGTGAACGTATTTTGTGCTTTCGAACACCGTATTAAAATATGGCAGGTACCAAACACTACACGTAAGCCGTCAATAGAATGTGCCAAATAGTTTAGCTTTTGTGAAATTGAAATTGACATACAACGATAAGAGAAATATTTGTTACAGGTATCGTATATAAGCACGAATTGAAATAGAAATGTCAAAGCCTTTTGCCTCTAACCGAATTAAGAAACATAATTGTGATTCCTAAGCATACATATAAAAATTATTGTAAGCTCCTTCAGAGTCCGAAACACAGCGAACCGACAACACACGATATTTCTTCCTTGTAACGACCGCGAATTCATGCGAAATCGAACTCCACATAAAGGAAACGCGAAAAATTGACGACACCTCGTACCTCCTCGTTTTTTTTTTCTCACCTCTTCCAGACTGAAAGCTTTTCTCTCGTCCGTCACTAACACCGTCGAATTACCCAAAATATCCGCTGGTGTAGGCCCATCCTTGTTTCATCTTCGGAATTTAGATATTTTTCTCTTGTGCTAGGCCTTTTCCCTGACTCCATCTTTGGACCCAGCAGGTTGTTTCGCCGCGTCCACTAATTTAAAGAAAAACTCGCGCATCGAGCGACCGAGTTACAGCGCGAAACCCCCAGGAAATTAATGACAACCACGAGGTTGCAGGCGGCGACCCAGAAAGTAAAAACGTTGAGGGGAAACGTAATCGCTCCCTCACAGAGAAAATCGACGCGAAATCTCCCGAAGTCAACGATAACGACCAGGTCGAAATCCACAATTTCTAAAGCTACCATGGCTAACAACGCCGAAGCTTCCCCAACGACGTCGCAGGCCGCAGCCCTCCGTCAAGAAGTTAATATTGCAACACAAGCGGACCGTCGTTCGAATCGATACATTAAATTACCGGACTTCACGTCCGATGACCCAGACTTTTGGTTCGGTTACGCCGAACAAACGTTTGCCTGCGAAGGCATCACCGGCGAACAGGAGAAATTTCTCCTAGCAACCCGCGACTTAGATCCTGTCTTGCTCCCTTATGCGAAGCATCTAATTAAAACGCCATCTCCACAACCATATACAGCATTCAAGGAGATGGTGATTAATGCCTATAGGGAAACGCCACAAGATCGCTTGCGACGTTTATTACGGTCGACCGACACCTCTGGGATGCGACCATCCCAGCGCGCCGCTTATTTCCGTGCACTGGCCGGCACGGACATGTCCGAAACAGCCTTAACGGCTATATTTAGAGAGTCTTTGCCAGAATACGTTCAGGCAATCGTCGCGCCTTTAGCCGAATCAGGCCTCGACGAATTAGCGCGACACGCCGAGGCAGTCATGGCCACAGACAGATCCCGAACGGATCTCCAGCTTCCACTGGCGGCGACGCACGTCCAAATCCCACCCCAGCCCCAGCCACGAACCCCCACGGTTACATATACCCATGCGACGCAGCCAAGCGAACTCGAAGACTTGAGAGCGCAAATTAGGCAAATGAAAACGCAGCTAAATAATCTCAGCATGGGGAACAATTTTCGTTCTGGCCGTGACAGATCGCGACGCCGAGGCAGGTCGCGAGACAATTCAAGGCGACAGCGTAGCAGACCACGCACGCCAAACAATGAGAACACCTTCGGCAGGTGTTATTATCATCATCGATTTGGAGCGCAGGCCAGGAATTGCAGGCAGCCCTGCAACTGGACGCAAAACCCAGCATTACCGGCTAGTTCTTTAAACTAGAACTGCCGACCGACGAAGAAGCGCAAACGGCCGGCAATCCCCAAATAAGTCGCTTGTCAATTTATGACTCAAAATTAAACATGGACTTCATAATTGACACAGGTGCGGATATTTCCATTCTTCCTCGCTCGTACGCACCTGCCACTCGGTTGCCGGATGAATTGAAATTGTTCGCCGCGAACAATACCCCTATCAAGACATACGGTAGGAAATTAATGACACTAAAAATAGGCCTACGTCGACCAATTCGATGGTACTTCGTAGTAGCCGATGTCACCGATCCTCTAATAGGGTCGGACTTGCTGCGACACTATAAACTAGTAGTGGACGTAGCACGTAATAGACTGATGGACCCGTTAACGTCTCTTTCTCAGCCAGTAAACGCAAAGGCGGGAAAGGCATTGACGTTAACGTGCACAACCGCAAACGGTCCATTCAGCGATCTGTTGCGCGAATTTGCGGACATCACAGTTCCGCTTAGTAATCCCCGACGCGCAAAAGCCGGCGTCTTTCATCACATTGAAACGCGCGGCCCCCCAGTGAGCCAACGCCCGCGCAGATTGGCTCCCGAAAAATTGCGTGAGGCTCGTGCAGAATTCGAGTATATGCTCGACTTAGGAATCTGCCAGCCATCCGATAGCCCTTGGGCGAGCCCACTCCATCTCGTCAAAAAGAGCAACGGCGAGTGGCGTCCATGCGGTGATTACCGAATGCTGAACGCGGTGACGACACCCGATCGGTATCCGATAGCAAACCTGCATGATTTCTCCTATAAGCTGCAGGGTTGCGAAATCTTTTCGACCCTCGATCTCACGAGGGCATACCACCAAATCCCGGTGGCCCCCGAAGACATCCCCAAAACCGCGGTAACTACACCTTTTGGACTGTTCGAGTTCAAGGTGATGACGTTCGGTCTTCGAAATGCAGCGCAAACGTTCCAGCGCTACATTGACTCAGCTCTCCGCGGACTTGACTTCTGCTATGCGTATATCGACGATATACTCATAGCATCGAAAACTATGACAGAACATCGCGCCCACTTGAAGCAGGTGTTCGAACGCCTCCGAGATTTCGGCCTGGTAATCAATCCAGACAAGTGCCACCTCGGAGAAGCGGAAGTCAAGTACCTTGGCTACTGCATTAACGGCCAAGGAATCCGCCCATTACAAGACAGGATGGATGCATTAATGCAATTTCCTCGCCCCACGAACGTGCGAGAATTAAGGCGTTATTTGGGCATGCTGAACTTCTATCGCCCAACACTCCGAAACGCCGCACAGGTCCAGGCTCCTCTCAACGAATATCTAGTAGGAGCCAAACGCAACGACAAGCGACCAATTAAGTGGACCGAGTCAGCTGATCAAGCATTTCGCTCATCAAAAGAACAGCTGGCGAATGCAACGTTACTTCGACATCCCGTCGAAGGAGCCCCATTGGCCTTACAGTGCGACGCTTCCGACACTGCAATTGGGGCCGTACTCGAACAAGAGTGCGACGGCAAATGGGAACCGCTGGGTTTCTTCTCGAAAAAATTGAACCCGACCCAGCGACGATACAGTGCCTACGACAGGGAGTTACTAGCGATTTACTCCGCAGTAAAGTACTTCCGGCACATGGTCGAAGGACGCCAGTTGACGATCAAAACTGATCACAAACCACTGGTGTACGCTTTCCGAAAGAAAGCGGAAAGTTCAACCCCACGACAGGAACGGCACCTGGATTTCATCGGGCAATTTAGTACCCAAATCGAATATGTTCCAGGTGCAGACAACGTAATTGCAGACGCTTTTTCGCGTATCGATGCAATTAAGCTCCGAGCGCAAATCGATGATGCCGACTTGGCACAAGCGCAAGGAGAGGACCATCAACTCGAGTCCCTGTTGAAAGCGGAGACAGCACTAGTTCTGCGTAAACTTCCTTTCAACGACTCAAACGATGAAGTCTGGTGTGATGTATCGACAGGGACAGCTCGCCCCTACATCCCAGAAAAGTTTCGAAGGAATGTGTGTGGGGCTTTTCAGGGCCCGAAGAGCCAGGCATCGCTCGATCCCCACTATTCCAGGCGAACGACTTACCTCTCGGTCGAACTTCAGCAAGGTTGCGTAACCTTGCTACGGCATTTACCCCCAGCCAAATCGCTGGAATTAATACGGTTACCCAATCGGATAACTGTTTTGAATTTCTGTTAGGCAGCTTACCTATTCTGTAGGGGTTTTCCTTCCAAACCCCTTTTTCTCCGGCACCACCCCTGAAAACATTAAATCCACGGCAAAGCTTATCACCTTGCCGTGGCATCGAAAACTCACCCTCGGCCAGACATTATTTCCTAAAAAACATTAAGCCCACGGCAAAGCTTATCACCTTGCCGTGGCATCGAAAATTCACCCCCGAGGCGTATATTATCTCCTAAATAAAAAGCATAAGTCCACGGCAAAATCATCACATTGCCGTGGCATTTGAAATCCTATCTTTAGGCATACGTTCTGCCAGGGCAGCTTGTTTCCATAGCCTTATGCTATGGAAACAACATCAACAAAGAGTTCCTTGTTGACTCGTTTATTTGTTTGCCCATGGCACTTCTCGCATGCGGCTATTTGGTCCCATTGATTTGCTACCGCCGACAAGGTTTCTGCTGACGCAAACCAAACATGTCCCTGATTACCAGCAATCGCTGGCTTCCAATTATCGGTCCCCACGTTCAGAGACCGCACTCAAGCAACGATCAAGATGCAGCCAGAAAATGTTTACTTTCAACATCTGGCAATGGCTGCACCCTATGTTCGGTGCAATGTTTAATCATCGGCAACCGAAATGATGATTTATGGCCTTCCATTAGGATGACCAAATCTTCGTTTTGGGTTTTCACACCCCACATGCTAGTATTTACATTCTTAGAAAATGCACTAGCGATGTGCCTCCATCCACGGTCGCCGAACGATCGTATGCATGGCATACCCACACATGCGTAATGTATGACTACCCCGCCCGGTCCAATCACGATTAACTACTTCAAGTTAATCGTGTAACTCCGCCTCCTTGCCAGTTTCTTTCGGGGTTCTTTCCCTTTAATGACTTCCAATGGAATTAGTCAGAGTTACACCGTCACCGGAGTCGTACAAGTTCCGAAAGTACAGATCGATTGTCTTTTAAATTAAATTATATCGGAGTTATAACACCCAAAGGGTCGTGTCGGTAATCTACACGGAGTGTGTATCGAAGGACGAGTGACGTCAAGCGTCATATTGTGTGTTTTGTTTCCCCACTATGGGATATTTAGTTTTTTTTTGTTCCACGTAACTTATCTGTGAATCCGTGAAGTAATATAAATTCAATAGTCGTCCACACCGTGTGCATTTATTAAGAACTCAAAAGATATCCGTGAAATGTGTCATTAGTTGTTGACAAAATATTTTTCATGTACATTTACGAGAACGTAACCATATCCGTAGAAGGTGTCATTAGTTGTATCGAAAAGATTTCCTTTACTTGTGACCAGTTCCTGACGTAGATTAGAAAGTAAATAAAAACTGTAATAATATCAAAGTAAAATTGTTTTATATAAAGTAGTCGCACTAGCAATAAAAACACCCAAACTATATCAAAATAAGAATTGTGTTGTAAAGTGGCCCTGTCAGTATTAGAAACATAGTGGAGTCATCAATAAATAAAGAAACATTATTTGAACTTTAATCCGGTGATTTGTATTTATTTTTACCCTTTCGGAGCACGTTGTGCGGCTTTTAGAGAACTATCAGTGGAAGGTTAAGTGAACCCGCGTCGTACATGGCTGCTACTAAACCTTACACCCACATTGGTGACCTAAGGGTGAAGAACACGCAACGTTCGAACAACCAATCGATACTAAACATCAGGCAACAGATAGAACACCTTCGTGACTCACAGAAGTGAAAACAACTAACAACAGCACCTGGCATACCAACATCATCGGACCAGGAACTGTCTGATTGACGAAGACACAACATCACCAGACACCATCCACGTCGACAACAACTGACAGGCACGTAAGAGATGTAATTTTTTTTCTGTTTTTATTAAAATATTTTGCGTTTAAATACTAATAACTCTAAGTTCCTTGTAAACTGAAACCTAACAAAATCAATTCGTTATTTTACCTTTCGGTGAGCTCCTTCAGAGCCAAATATAAATATAAATTATGTAATCAATTCTTCGCAGCATTTAAAAATTAAAAGAAAGTTTAGGTTTCACATTCAAAGATATACACATTGTATTTAATTAAACAAAGTGCGTAAACGAAATAAATCTTAAGTTTAACAAATTTTACTACTTTCGTAACAACAAAAATAACAAATTTAGAATAAACTAAGTTAAATACGCAAAAGTGAACTAAATTTGAAACAATCGAATATGATGATTAGAACATAAGAACGTCCTACTGGTTTAAGGTGTTGCCCCTACAAATATTTCGCCAAGATATATAAATCATACACTTAAATAATAAATTTGTTTCCTGCTTTCTTTTCAATCGTAATTTTTCTCACATAAACCAGTTGCATTACCTACGCAGGAAGCGTCAACATAAAAATTGAAATAAATTATCGGATTCTATGAAATTAAGCAATTAGTGTGATTCGCTAGATCAAAACAAAATATTCTATACCTTAAAAATTTTACTAATTTAGGAGTTACTTTAATTGGAAAAAGCGATACTGCATCTATTGACGAACACGCTCCTCAAGCGAGTATCTTTTCTCTCGAACGTCTGTTCTTTTTGCACAGAGACTAGCCCTTCTAAATTAGATTGTCGAATTGTTAAAGAATCATATAAAGGGAAGAACACACACTAAACCATTAATAAAAACGCCTTATGCCAAGCGTGCATAATTTTTATTGCTCCTTATAATAAATATTGTAAACCCCTTCAGGGTACTGAATAACGTACAATTCGGTTTCGACAGTACACACAACTTCACGTCAACGCTCCTCAACTCTTTTACACACACACACGTCCGCGTAATAAATTTCTTTTTCCGCCTTCAATAATTTAGACTGAACATTAATTATTTTCAAATTAAGCTGTATAACAATACAGTTCTATTATTTTATTGGCGATTTTCACTCGCCCAATTTGAACTCTCAGCGACTCCTTTAGGTGCCACTTGACTCAGTCCAAGCCCTCCGCCTTCCTCTGCGACAACATCTCCGACCTCCAATCCCCCACTCGACTTTGTACGGTTCTTTGTGGGCTCCGAACCTCACAATCGCCTTCTTTTCATCGCTCTTCGACAGCACACACACTGCGACTTCTTTTGACTCACCGGCCTCCCTTCACCTTCTTCGCGTCCTCTTACGCCTTTAATCCCCGTTTCGCGTCATACAACCCATAATGGTCAACACGCGAAACACCATGGCCAGAATGGCTCAGGAACAACCCGAGCCTCTTGAATTCCACGACGCCTCCAGCGTCGATTTCCCCACTGAGCAAGTCGGTGATGACCTAGACTTGCCCGTACCATCTACCCCGTTGGCACCCCCGGTTGCCCCCAGCGTCGTGAACCGACCCCAATCTTCTAACGCTCTCCCAACCTCTTCCAACGCCCCCGGTATCGGCCCTTTGCCAAATTCCGGCATTTTAATGCCCACAACTGGTGCCGGTACCTCACAACAACCCCAAAGACCTTCAGAGTCCCAAGAATTCCACGATGCTTCCAGCCTCGGGAATGGGACTCGTCACCCTAATATAGGACTTCCCCCCTTCGATGAGGAGGACCCAGACCTTTGGTTTGCAGTGGCAGACCGCATCTTCCAGGCCTCAGCCTTGCACGACGAACAACTTCGTGCAGTCGAGCTGTTGAAAGTGCTTGACCGCACTCAACGACCGCATGTTGCACACATAATAAGGTCGGCCGGCCGTAACCCGTATAGCAACATGCGTGAGGCTCTGCTCGACGTTTTGGACGAGCCTGGAAGTGTGCGGCAACAACGTTTGGCCGCTGTAACCAACTTATCTGGGATGAGACCATCTCTTTTCCTGACCCATTTACGCTCTATAGCGGGGACCAGGATTGGGGACGACCTGATAAAGCCTCACTTTTTGAGGTGTCTTCCCCAGCATGCCCGTTCGGCTCTTATAGCCCAACCCAATCAGAGTTTGGGCTATTTATCCAAAATTGCGGACGCAATTATGGAAAGCTCAGATCAGTATTCTGAGCCTCCTGCGTACCAAGTAGCGGCGGTTTCTCAACACGCCGCCCAGCCTGCACGGCACCCTCGTCTGCCTTTCTCAGCTCCTCAATTGGTCCCAACCCTCGATCCTCCTCAAAACCAATTGCCTCTTAGAAGGCCCGCCTCAACCAATTTCCCTCAGGGGAATCCAGAGGCAGGCCCCAACGCAATTAACCAGAGAGGTCCGCCACCACAATTAACCCCCGCTGACCTTCGGGCGCTCCAAACCTCACTCCTCCGCGAGATAACTCAATTGCGTGCGGAGGTGAGGAACAATCCTCGAAGCGCCCAGAATCGAGCCATGCCGAGCCGTCCTATTAATCGGCAAAATTACTCCCAAAATGCCCCTCAGAGGGCCTATATCCCTCAAAATGCCCCACAGAGGGCCAATCCCACCCAAAATGGCCCTCACCGGGCCAATCCCCAGCGAGCTCCGGCTCGACCTCCCCGTAACGGCAACGCCAATAGGCAGAATATACCAGATAATGCCGTTACTCTACCTTGGTGCGCCAATCACCAACGATATGGTGATCGCGCATTTAACTGCAAAGCGCCTTGTGGTTGGACGCAACCTTCCACCAACCAGAGGCGCTCTTTAAACTAATTTTGCCGACCGACACCCTCGCGCAATCGGCCGGCACCCCTACGATAAGTCGCTTAACCATCCGGGATTCGAAACTGAATATCGCTTTTACTGTCGACACCGGCGCCGACATTTCAGTCCTCCCGCGATCGTTTGCTCCGCGTAACCGCGTGCCAGCCGCACTTAAATTGTCAGCTGCAAATAATACGCCGATACTTACGTACGGACGTAAAAAGCTGACACTCCAATTGGGTCTTTGTCGTCCGATCACTTGGCGTTTCGTCATTGCGGACGTGAATGAACCCCTGATAGGTTCCGACCTATTAGGTGCACATAATCTGTTGGTCGATTCGACCCATAACAGACTTGTGGCTCCAACCGCACCCCCCTTGCCCATGACGGCATCACCAGCGGCAACTTCAGGGGCCACAGAGTGCATAGACCCATTCCAGGTTATGGTACAGGAATTTGTGAGTACAACAATTCCTCTGCCTAACCAGCGCCGACATAAAGCCACGGTGTTTCATCATATAGAAACACGTGGTTCCCCTGTGAGCCAGCGTCCACGTCGACTGGCTCCGGAAAAATTACGTGCGGCGCGCGCGGAGTTCGAGCATATGATCGAACTAGGTATCTGCCAACCGTCGGACAGTCCCTGGGCAAGCCCACTCCACTTAGTGAAGAAACGTTCTGGTGAGTGGCGCCCATGTGGCGATTACAGGCTGTTGAACGCAGCAACTGTCCCGGACAGATACCCAATTGCACACCTCTACGATTTTTCGTACAAGTTACGAGGGTGCAATGTCTTCACTACCCTGGATCTCACCAGGGCATACCACCAAATTCCGGTAGCACCTGAAGACATCCCCAAGACCGCAGTCATTACACCTTTCGGACTCTTCGAGTTCAAAGTGATGACTTTCGGCCTCAGGAATGCCGCACAGACATTCCAGCGATATATCGACACGGCTTTACGTGGTCTTAATTGCTGCCATGCTTATCTTGATGATATTCTCATCGCCTCCAAAGACCACGCCGAACATAAACGCCACTTACGTCAGGTCCTAGAGCGCCTCCGCGAATTCGGTCTTGTCATCAACCCAGATAAGTGTCAATACGCCAAGGAGCAAATCACCTATCTGGGTTATGTCGTTGACAACCAGGGCATTCGCCCACTTCCAGACCGTGTGGAGGCCCTCATGAAGTATCCCCGGCCTACTAACGTGAGCGAGCTTCGTCGATTTCTGGGCATGCTTAACTTTTATCGTCCTACCCTGAAGAATGCTGCCCAGATTCAAGCTCCGCTCAATGAATTTTTAAAAGGAGCTAAGCGCAATGATAAGCGCCCCATTAATTGGACAGAAGTCTCAGATCGAGCATTCCAACTGTCCAAAGAACAATTGGCAAATGCCACCTTACTCCGATACCCCCTCGAGGGAGCGGCACTTTCTATCCAATGCGACGCGTCGGATACCGCAATCGGAGCCGTCCTTGAACAGGACATTGAAGGCCGCCCGGAACCACTTGGTTTCTTTTCAAGGAAACTGAGTCCCACTGAGCGACGTTACAGCGCCTACGACCGTGAATTGCTCGCGATCTACAGCGCTGTTAAGTACTTCCGTCATATGATAGAAGGACGTTCGCTCTCAATTTTAACAGACCACAAGCCATTGGTCTATGCGTTCCGGAAGAAGTCGGGAAATGCCTCCCCCCGACAAGAGCGTCAATTAGACCTCATTGGGCAATATTCTACGGAGATCAGGCATATTTCCGGTAAACAGAACGTCACGGCGGACGCCCTTTCTCGAATCGATACGATTCATTTGCGTACCGCCTTGAATAACACCGACCTTGCCCTAGCTCAAGAGGAGGACGAACAGCTCAAGTCCCTCCTAACTGCCGACACGGCACTCGAGCTCAAGAAAATTACCCTTCGCGACCCTTTGGGCGAAATCTGGTGTGATGTCTCCACTGGAACCGCTAGACCTTACATTCCCGAGAAACTTCGTAAGGGCGTGTTCCAGGTTTACCACAACCCTGCCCACCCCAGCGGCCGAGCAACAGCCGCTGCTGTCCGTCGCAAATTTATTTGGCCCCGGATGAACAAAGACCTCACCGGTTGGGCCCGTGCTTGTCTCCAGTGCCAACGCTGCAAGGTAGCGCGACATAATGTACTGGAGCCAGCGCAATTCAAGCTTCCCACGGCACGCTTCGCCCATGTCCACATAAACATAGTGGGACCGCTTACTCCATCAAGAGGATTTTCTTATATCCTCACTATGATGGATCGCCGCACGCGATGGCCAGAGGCGACACCCCTCCGGGCAGTTACTGCCGAATCAGTCGCCAAGGCCTTTTACTCAACTTGAGTCACACGCTTCGGTGTACCAACCACCATAACTTCGGACCGAGGTCCACAATTTGAGGCGACAATTTTTAGGCAGCTAACAAATCTTCTCGGCTGCCAAAGAAGTCGTACCACCGCCTACCACCCGCAATCAAATGGGATGATAGAGCGCTGGCACAGATCTCTAAAAGCCTCACTCATGTGTCATAATGACACACAATGGTTTGACGCCCTTCCAACTGTCCTCCTCGGCCTGAGGACAAGCATTAAGGGGGACCTGGGTGCTTCGGCAGCAGAGCTTACCTATGGCACCAACCTCCTTCTTCCAGGAGAACTTTTCCTGAATGGCGAAACACCGCGTGACCAACTTCGCGAATTGGGACATCTCCGTGACCTGCTACGTAAGGTTAGGGCAACCCCTGTAACCAGGCACGGCCCCAAAAAACTTTTCGTCCACCCTGAACTGCACAGCTGCACGCACGTCTTTGTCAGGGTGGATAAGGTCAAAAAACCCCTCGACCCACCTTATGATGGCCCATTCAAAGTCTTCCGCCGCATCAGTGACCGCGTCTTCGAGATCGACATTAGAGGCAAGCGATCCACGGTCAGCGTCGAAAGGCTTAAGCCCTGTTTTCTGGAAGCTTCCGCTCCAGAATCACCTCCATCTACTGACACCACTCCTACGCCACCAGCACAACCTCCCCGTACTCGCGCTCAGGCGCGCGCCTATAACCAACTAACCACCCCCTAACCTGCCTTACCTATTTCGTGACTACGTCACTGGGGAGGGGGTGATGTGGGGCTTTTCAGGGCCCGAAGAGCCAGGCATCGCTCGATCCCCACTATTCCAGGCGAACGACTTACCTCTCGGTCGAACTTCAGCAAGGTTGCGTAACCTTGCTACGGCATTTACCCCCAGCCAAATCGCTGGAATTAATACGGTTACCCAATCGGATAACTGTTTTGAATTTCTGTTAGGCAGCTTACCTATTCTGTAGGGGTTTTCCTTCCAAACCCCTTTTTCTCCGGCACCACCCCTGAAAACATTAAATCCACGGCAAAGCTTATCACCTTGCCGTGGCATCGAAAACTCACCCTCGGCCAGACATTATTTCCTAAAAAACATTAAGCCCACGGCAAAGCTTATCACCTTGCCGTGGCATCGAAAATTCACCCCCGAGGCGTATATTATCTCCTAAATAAAAAGCATAAGTCCACGGCAAAATCATCACATTGCCGTGGCATTTGAAATCCTATCTTTAGGCATACGTTCTGCCAGGGCAGCTTGTTTCCATAGCCTTATGCTATGGAAACAACATCAACAAAGAGTTCCTTGTTGACTCGTTTATTTGTTTGCCCATGGCACTTCTCGCATGCGGCTATTTGGTCCCATTGATTTGCTACCGCCGACAAGGTTTCTGCTGACGCAAACCAAACATGTCCCTGATTACCAGCAATCGCTGGCTTCCAATTATCGGTCCCCACGTTCAGAGACCGCACTCAAGCAACGATCAAGATGCAGCCAGAAAATGTTTACTTTCAACATCTGGCAATGGCTGCACCCTATGTTCGTTGCAATGTTTAATCATCGGCAACCGAAATGATGATTTATGGCCTTCCATTAGGATGACCAAATCTTCGTTTTGGGTTTTCACACCCCACATGCTAGTATTTACATTCTTAGAAAATGCACTAGCGATGTGCCTCCATCCACGGTCGCCGAACGATCGTATGCATGGCATACCCACACATGCGTAATGTATGACTACCCCGCCCGGTCCAATCACGATTAACTACTTCAAGTTAATCGTGTAACTCCGCCTCCTTGCCAGTTTCTTTCGGGGTTCTTTCCCTTTAATGACTTCCAATGGAATTAGTCAGAGTTACACCGTCACCGGAGTCGTACAAGTTCCGAAAGTACAGATCGATTGTCTTTTAAATTAAATTATATCGGAGTTATAACACCCAAAGGGTCGTGTCGGTAATCTACACGGAGTGTGTATCGAAGGACGAGTGACGTCAAGCGTCATATTGTGTGTTTTGTTTCCCCACTATGGGATATTTAGTTTTTTTTTGTTCCACGTAACTTATCTGTGAATCCGTGAAGTAATATAAATTCAATAGTCGTCCACACCGTGTGCATTTATTAAGAACTCAAAAGATATCCGTGAAATGTGTCATTAGTTGTTGACAAAATATTTTTCATGTACATTTACGAGAACGTAACCATATCCGTAGAAGGTGTCATTAGTTGTATCGAAAAGATTTCCTTTACTTGTGACCAGTTCCTGACGTAGATTAGAAAGTAAATAAAAACTGTAATAATATCAAAGTAAAATTGTTTTATATAAAGTAGTCGCACTAGCAATAAAAACACCCAAACTATATCAAAATAAGAATTGTGTTGTAAAGTGGCCCTGTCAGTATTAGAAACATAGTGGAGTCATCAATAAATAAAGAAACATTATTTGAACTTTAATCCGGTGATTTGTATTTATTTTTACCCTTTCGGAGCACGTTGTGCGGCTTTTAGAGAACTATCAGTGGAAGGTTAAGTGAACCCGCGTCGTACATGGCTGCTACTAAACCTTACACCCACATGTGTACGAAACATTCCACAACCCAGCCCACCCAAGCGGACGCGCAACCGCTGCAGCCGTCCGACGTAAATTCGTCTGGCCACATATGGCCAAAGACATAACAAATTGGGCACGCAATTGTTTGCAATGTCAGCGTTGCAAAGTCGATCGACACAACGTGCTACAACCAGCACAGTTTAAGCTCCCCGAGGCACGATTCGCCCATGTACACATCGACATTGTGGGACCGCTTACGCCGTCGAGAGGTTACCTGTACCTCCTGACGATGATCGATCGTTTCACTCGGTGGCCAGAAGCAGTGCCACTACGAACAGTGACCACAGAGAATGTAGCCAAAGCATTCTATTCGACTTGGGTCACACGTTTCGGCGTCCCAGCTACCCTCACAGCCGATCGAGGACCACAGTTCGAGGCGGCGATTTTCAAGCAGCTGACCGATCTACTCGGCTGCCAGCAAAGCCACACAACAGCCTATCACCCACAGTCCAATGGGATGATCGAACGTTGGCATCGCTCTCTTAAAGCCTCACTGATGTGTCATGACGACAATCAATGGCTGGACGCACTACCAACAGTTCTTTTAGGCTTGCGCACAACCATAAAAGAAGACCTGGGAGCCTCAGCAGCAGATCTGACGTACGGAACCAATCTGCGCCTCCCAGGAGAGTTCTTCGCCGATGGAGAACCACCGCTCGAACAGTTGCCAAATTTGGAAAACCTACGCAAACTCATGCGTAAGGTCAGGGCAACGCCGGTCGCCAGACACGGTTCCAAGAGGTTATTTGTTCACCCAGATATGGACAGCTGCACGCACGTCTTCATCAGGGTGGACAAAGTTAGGAAACCTCTAGAACCGCCCTACGAAGGGCCATACAAGGTGCTGGAGCGAATAAACGACCGAGTTTTCTCCGTATACATCGACGGAAAGCCGTACACCGTCAGTGTCGAGAGATTGAAGCCGTGCCACCTGGAACTACCGCCAGATACCGTGCCAGGAGAGGTACACCACCAACCGTTGGCGGCAGCCGAAACCCGCCCTGTGTACCATCCACCACACTCCCAGGAAACACCAGGCACGGTAAGAGTTGAGAATCAACCTAACCCTCGCGAAATGGTTGCTCGTGGGGCATCGGATATCGTGCACGGACCGATAACGCGGCAACGCGCTCGAGATCTGCGCGCCCAAGAAGACGCCGCAAGGATTCTCAACTTACGGCAACCAATAACCGAAACCACCAACAACGAAAGCGCGACTAACACCCACAAGGAAACAACAAACGCGATTGCCTTCGCTCCTTTACCGCCTAAACACCGACCACGATGGAAAGGAGCACTCTCCGACCTTTAACAGCACCCTCCATACTCCTACCTTTTACTCCTACCTTTTCCTTATCGTGACTGCGTCACTGGGGGGGGAGTCCTGTGGCGAACGTACAAATTCCCCACAGGAAAAAGTCCAGACCAACTTGAGGTAACGCACTTACCTGGACAACATCACGTCCACAGACGCGGTCCCAAGCCCAGCGGGGACCGCCAGTAACCCAACGTTGAGTCGACACCAGAAGGCAAGGAACTTAACGTCCCCAAAGCCTCTAATACCGAGCTAAACGCTCCATACCTAAAACCTACGACCTGAAACTAGGAGAAACATCCATGCATCCTTCGACGTGTGCAATCGCAAGCTAAGTGAATGCCAGCACCACAAGTCGGCAACCCTGAACATCTGCACGAGATGCAGGGAATTACAACCAAAACAATTAACCGACCAACGGACGTGGTGCGGTTGATCTAAACATTAGATCACCCAAATATTCACCGCAAACAAAGGAGCGCATTCCTTAGCCTCGTAAACACCCAGATGGCGCGAAAAACCAAGCACCACGTAACTCCAAACAATACTTTGTTTGGAGTTTTACGAAGGCCAGCTGCAATAAATAAATACGGCACAGCATTGCGCCGTTGCCACTGTCCGCCAAGCAGAAATGCATCAGCGGAATGTTTGTTTTTCACACCATGTGAAAAACTCTCTTGGATTTCAAATCCAATAGATACCAGCGGACTAGACGTCCAGGCGATCGTCAACACCAGATGGTCGACTTAACCAAGCAGCGTGGGAATAGAATCCACCGTCAACAACGACGGTGAAGCTTCCATATGTATGCGTGAGAATTTTCTCCTTACAGGAAATTGTGTCTGCACAACTGCAGATACAAAACACACAGATACTGGAAAAACAGTATCCGATAGGTTGCAAGAGAGTGAGTTTTGACATCGAACATAGGAGACGAGAGGTCTACTTCGAGCAACAGTCAGAGGACTCCGACGAGGAGCTATCCGCGTAACGAATTTAAATAACTCAATAAAAGAAACCGCCGGCCCGAAGTCTCGTGATGTTTAACTACGCGAATTAAGGATAGTCGAAATCGAGAACCAGACGAAGAAGATTGGTGGTGTCAAGACCGAGTCCCGAAAAATATCGATAGTGTGTCGTTTTACTGTGGTGTCGTTCCTAAGAGTAGCGTCGAGTATCGAACAACTTGTTTTCGGTCGAAGGGATCTGAAAGACGTAACTGTGTTTCCTTTTGTTTCACAAGTAATCGACAGAGTAAAATTTTGTAGACTAACGACGGATATTTTAAGGTATTCAATCCCCAGTTGTGTAACTAAATGTGACAATAAAATTGAATTAAAATAAATCGAAATATCTCTGCGTTTAGACTAACGACGGATGTTTTAGGGTATTCAATCCCCAGTTGTGTAACTAAATGTGACAATAAAATTAAATTAAAATAAATCGAAATATCTCTGCGTTTCATTGGAACTAAATCCGCCAAACCGTCCTATAAAGGGACAGTCGCCGTGCTTCCTCTGATCCAGAGGGAAGAGCAACGTCCTAGATTTTGGCCTCAGTCCTGTGTTCCGTGGGGACCAGGTGCTGGATAAATTTAAAAGTTCGTTTTTGTTTTCTTTGATATTGTTTATTACTTTACTCAAGATTATTCAAAGATTTTCCTGCGGTACTTCCTCCAGGGGCAATAGACGATATTATACTGCGGCCCGGAGATCACTTAACTATTCCTTTATAAAGGAAAACAAATCGAAAATTGTATAGCAAAAATACACATTTTCGTACAACAATCTCGATTTTTGGATATTTCGAGTGAGATGTTGTGTTTACATAAGATAAGAATTCAATTTCTTGAATTGTTTGGAAACAATTTCACAGATGTGGGAATGTATCTGCTTTTGGTTTTCTGTTTGTTTTTTTGGATTTCGATGATGCCGTGGGGCAAATGTGAAACGTAAACGAATATTAGATTCGTTTATTGTGAATTTTAATTTTAATTCGGATTTTTGATTAAATTATGCCGTGGGGGCAAATGTTCAGCGATAAACGAATGTTTGATTCGTTTATTGCGAATTTTGGATCATGTTTGGGTTTTTGTGGGTTTTGATAGGATTTTACGTTTTAGCGTATTATTGCTGGGATTTGGATTAGGAATGGGGGGAAAAGGTGGTAAGGCTCTTTGGAGCACTACAGACTTACGGGACTAAGTAAACCACGATGGCAAAAAAATCTTACATTTACCGACCGTCAGAACTGATCACTAAAATCTAAGTCTAGTGTTTTAAAGTGCATTATTTTAAAGTGTTACCTACACATCCGCCACAGAATCCAACTTCCTGATTTTTGACATAACTTCGCTCGCCATGTCCACATCAGGAACATTACATGTTATGTAATAAAAGCCGCGGCATGATTATGGTTCTATAAACACGGAGCTTTACATTACGCGATAGCAGATTGGATTTCAGCAGTTTACTGACTGTGTGCCAACCAGCGTTGCCGGAATGCAGTCTTTTATTAATTTCCTTCGACATTTCGTTACTGGGCATCACGTTCTCTGATATTTAAACTAGATATTTAAACTCTTTAACTTTTTCAAGTATCTTGTCTCTGACGTTTGTGTGTGTCCCTGAGGCCCACCTGTTCTCGTCCACTTCTTCTGCCACTTGCATGATGATTTCATAGTTTTTGCTTACAGTTTCTAGAGTATCGCCCAGAACGGCGATGTCATACGCATATGCGAGCACTTGTGTGACCCCCGTTCATGTAGTTAATTATAATATATATATATATATATATATATATATATATATATATATATATATATATATATATACATATATATATATATATATACATATATATATATATATATATATATATATATATATATATATATATATATATATATATATTAATTAATTAACAATATTGCACCAATTTTAAACAATAACAAGCATGAGGAAACTTAAACAGACTAAGCCGTTCCAATACTATTTTTATAATCCAAATAGAAGAACGACTAACATTAATTCCTTTTACCATCAGTATCCAAACCTAACGGCAACATTCTCCTTTCCCTGCAATTGTCATATATTTTTTTATTTTAATTTTGAAAACATTTGTTATTTTCTTTTTATATTCTTAGTTTCTAAATTAAAGGCTAGTCAAAAAATGCTTAAATTCTAGCTTAATTATCTTATATAATAACTTACTGGTCCTTCGCAGACGCTCTAAGCTAAACATTACTTAACATTTGTATAGTTTGCCTTGCGGCGACAGAACTTTGTGGCAGTACTTATAATTATTTGAAAGACAAAGAAAAATTTGAAAAACCTTGTGTCACTTTTTTTTTGTTTTTTTTTTCTTAAAATTTAACTTATGTTATTTAACTTACCTACTTTTTTTTTTTTTTTTTTTTTTTTTTTTTTTTAATTTAATTTTATGTAAAAGCACTTAACCTAACTTACCTTAAATCTTATACTACCCTTATTCTAGAAAAGCTAAGTCTATGTAAGCTAGCTGATGACAGTATGATTCTATACCGCCATTGGTATTTATTTATTTATTTATTTATTTAGGCTTAATCCAAGCAACTTAAGCTAATATAATATAACAACTTACAGACTAACTTAAAAACTAAAGTAGTACGAGTAGTTAAAAAAAAAAGCAAATAAATAAAAAAAAAATATATATATATATATCCAATAAAAAACAAAAGAAGAAAAAAGAAAAAAAGAACACGGAAGGAGAAGAGGGCTTGAGGTGTGACAGTGAGGGGTACGTCTACACAGTGGTAAGGGGCGGTGCTGGAGAGCTGGGGGAGAGATTTGAAATTGAGGTGGGTGGGGTTAGGACGGGTTTATTCTGAGACGTCGTTTGAGGGCAGGAGTGGAGAGGTTGAAATCAAAGGAGGTGGGGAAAGAGTTGGCATGTCGTAGCATACGCGAGATGGGCTCGTTAACGCCGTAAGACGTGTGATGAGAGGGCACGTAAAACAGACGAGGGTTCCGCACATTACGGGGGTTTGTATAAAATGATAAAGAGGAGAGCAAGCGTGGGCAATTGATTGAACCTGACAGAAGGCGATGGATAAAGATGATGTCAGCATGGATTCTGCGCTCTTCAAGCGTGTTAAGATTGAGTAGAAGGAGCCGGTCTGTGTATGGTGGGAGAATGAGTGGGTTTTCCCAGCTCAGTCCACGGAGGGCGAAGCGCAAAAAACGACGTTGAACGTCCTCGATCCTACGAATGTGAGACTGTTGATACGGGGACCAGACCTGACTGGCATATTCGAGTAGTGGCCGGACAAAAGTTGTGTAGAGGGATCGGGTGACGTAGGGGTTTAGGAATTCCTTCGACCAGCGTTTTACAAAGCCAAGGGCGGCGTTGGCTTTTAGGATTGTGTTATCGATATGTGCGGTAAATCTAAGTTCCTTGTCACATAGGACGCCCAGGTCGGAGATTGATTCAACCGATGTTGTCGGTTGGCCTAGCAAGAGATAGGAACGTGGCTGGGAGGGGGAGCGTTTCTGAGAGAAGGTGATTGTGTGACATTTGGCGATATTCAAATCTAGGCAGTTATTTTGGCACCATATCGAAAAGCTGTCAAGATCCGATTGGAGAAGTGAGGAGTCAAGGGGAGAGCGGATTGTCTTGAAGATTTTGGTATCATCCGCGTAAAGCGAGATGAGGGAGTGATTGATGCTCGAACCTATGTCGTTTATGGTAAGGATAAATAGTAGGGGGCCGAGATGACTGCCCTGGGGGACACCTGAGGTTGGAGAGAAAGGATCGGAGAGGGTGGATCTAAATCGCACCCGACAGGTTCGAGAGTTAAGGTAGGATGAGATCCACTTAATCAACAGCGGTTCAAAACCAAGGGAAGATAATTTAAAGAGAACGAGGTTATGGGAAATCTTGTCGAAGGCCTTGCTAAAGTCGGTAGTGGCTACATCAACCTCATCGCCGTTCTCTAGGGCAAGGAGTGTGTGAGATGTGAATTCTACAAGGTTGGTAGTAGTGGACCTGCCGGAGAGGAAGCCGTGCTGGTTAGGAGAGATGATGGGGGTGCAGCGAAAACGTAACGCTTCGTATAGAAGGCCTTCGAACAGTTTAGGAATGTGCGAAAGCTTAGCAATGGGACGATAATTGGATATATCGATTTTAGGCCCCTTTTTATGTATGGGGGTTATGTAGGAGGATTTCCAAAAGTCGGGAAATAGACCTTGTGCAAGGGATAGATTGAAGATTGCCGCGAGCGGGAGAGAGAGAGAAGAGGGGCATTTTTTTAAGAAGATAGCAGGGAGTCCGTCTGGGCCGGGACTGAAATCGTCTTTAAGTTGTTCAAGTTTTTCTTTAACTTGGTGTTGTTGTATGTGCAGAGGGATGAGCGGGCCAATGGAGAACTGAAACATGCCAGTAAAGTAGGAGGGGTTAGGCTCGAACGAGTCGTCCGTGAAGGATAGTTTGAAGAAGGACGCGAAAAGATTGGCTATGGTTTGGGAGTCAGATGAAGTAGTTGAGTCGTAGAAAAGAGAGTTGGGATAGGCATCTGATTTCCGTTTATAGTTGATAAAGTGGTAGAAGGATTTGGGGTCATTGATCAGATTCAGTTGGGCTTTGGCAAGGTAATTGTGGTAAAGGGAGCTATAAAGCTCGGTGAATTGGTAAAAGTAACCGAGATAGTTGGAATAGTCCAGAGGAGAACGCGTATTTAAGAAAATGTTGCACAACTTATTTCTCTTGTTACGGAGTGTGCGGAGTCTGTGGTTATACCAAGGCGGCGATGAGAATAATAACCTGTTTCGGGAATAAGGGACAAATAGGGATATGGCGTTGAAGATTACTGTGTAGAATGAGGCTGTAGCGACCTCAACACTAATATCATTTAAGCGGGGTAAGGTATTGCTGAGGTACTCATTTATGCGCCGGAAATTGGCTTTTCGGAAATTGAAAGAATATTGGTAGGGGAGGGGAGTGGGTGTGCTGTGGGCTGGGTGGCGCGGAATACGGATAAGAGAAGGGGGGGGGGGGTGGTGGTTGTCAATGGTTAAGAGGATGTGGGGACTAGGGGTAACTGAAGAGTTGCAGGGGTCTGTCGTGAACACTAGGTCGAGTTGTCTGCCCAGATGATTTAGGATATTGCTGACTTGGTAAAGGCTAGGGTCAGTGAGGTTGTCTATTAAGAGACACTCCTTGGTAGTGGAGGGGCTAGAGATATAGTGGGACTCATCGTCAGACAACGACCATTGGAGATGGGGGAGATTGAAATCGCCCAGGACTACAATGTCGTCTTGGGAAGAACTCAGTTCCGTTAAGCAGTCGATTGCAGCAATAGCGAGTTCGTATGCCTCGGTAGCTTGCGAAGGTGGGATGTAGAAGCAAATGATATACAAGGACTTTGAGCGGTGTTCAACTTTTATAGCGACATAGTCGAGGTAGGGTGAAGAGGAGAAGGTGATAAGAGAAGATGTTAGTCCGTTTTGGACGGCGAGCAACACGCCTCGGCACGGGGTGTCAGGCGTGAATTGATGGACATCGTCGTCCCGAAAAACTGTTAGGGAGGGGGGGAACAGTTCTAGGCTGTTGATACTGGGGATGAAGTTGGTTTCGGTCAGGGCGTATATATCAAAGGGAAAGGAGTGGGTATTGTGTAAGATCGACTGTGTTTTGGAGCGAAGACCTCTGACATTCTGGTAGTAAACGGTTAGGGGACAAAAATTGGGAGACCCCATGGAGAGTGGGGTGGGCAGCCGATTAGGGCCGAAAAAGTTTATTATTAGTGGGTTCGCTGCGTGGTGAGCCGGATGCCATTTTCGAGCAAATGTATTGTCGGAGAGCCGAGAGGTCTCTAGTTACTTTAAGAGGGGGAATATTAAAATTTTCGTGGAACTTTATGAACAGGTTACGAAGGCTAGGGAAATCTTTGTCAATTTTTTTTGTTTTTTTTTTTCTTAAAATTTAACTTACTTAACTTACCTACTTTTTTTTTTTTTATGTAAAAGCATTTAACCTAACTTAACTTAAATTTTATACTACCCTAATTCTAGAAAAGCTAAGTCTATCTAAGCTAGCTGATGATACTATGATTCTATACCGACTTTGGTATCCAGGTCTTTATATGCCATTCAACCACCAGAACTGTTGACGCTGTCTAATACTATCGTCCCGGTCTCTGTGGGAGATAGCCCTACTGAAGCGCAGGAGCTCTTCTTCGGTGCGCGTTACTTCCCGGTCGTACCACAATCGCCCGTCTACGGATGATCTACTTACATGATAGATCAGCGGAATTCTGGATCTATCTGGTATAAGCTCTTTCATGTCCAAGTCAAGGAACGCCTCTGGTGGAACAAAGCCGTTGCGACGCACGCTCTCATAGTACAGAGTGTTTGGATAATAGGCCCCGAAAATTAGGTCATTGGACGAGCTTATTGCTCTCGCAATATGTCCTCTGATTAATTTAATCATAAAATTATCCATCCTATTTATGTACGCTTCATTATATAAAGTCTCATTTGAATAATACTTTTTATAGTCCGATTCCGGTATCCGATATAATCTGAGACAACTTCTGAGACACTTCCTTTCGAACACCCGAATCTTTTCCATCAAATTTGGACCTATGTTAAACCATACTGGACAACCATATATGAGCATTGGCCTGATTAGCGTCATGTAGCATATGACTTTTACCCTGCTGTGAAGTTGGCTACTGTGAAATAGCCTCCTTGTCATAGCAAACGTTTTCCTCGCTTTGAGCAAAGCAGCCTCTACATGTCTGTTGAAATACAGATATTGGTCTAGCCAGATGCCCAGGTATTTAACTAAACTCTTGGTTTCCAGTCTATCTCCATGCGGTGCCACGATAACTAGCTTTCGCCAGTTTTTCCTTGTGTCGTACGTGGCTTTATATAATGGAGTTCTAAATAGGATGGCTTCACATTTCTGAAAGTTGATCTTAAGTTTCCAGTCATTGCAATAGCGCTGCACTTTGTTGAAGTCTCGCTGTATTAACCTATTTATGATCGCAACTTTCGGACCTGTTCTGTAAATTATGAGATCGTCTGCGTACGCAATAGTCTGCGGAAGTGCATCTAATAAGTCGCTAATGTAAATGTTAAAAAGAATCGGAGACAGTGCCGCGCCCTGTTGCAAGCCATTCTTGATATTATACGTTTTATTAGAGGTCACATTACCACTTTTGACCACGAACCTCCTATCCTTTAACATATCGTAAAGTACATATAGTAAAGTCTTATGTATGCCATGTCTGACCAGTTTGTAATACAACCCTTCGATCCAGACGGTATCAAAGGCTTTTTCCAAGTCGATCAGACAGGCCCCTGTGCATTGGTTCCTACATTTATTCCATTGTATGTCAAAGACCAGTTTAGCTGCGGCATGTGTGGTTTCACGACCTGCCTTAAAGCCTGGTTATTTGGAATAATGTTGTTGTGTTAAATGTATTTTTAACAATTAACTAATTAATTATTATTAGTTATGGGTTTTTCACAGAACTTACCCCTGATTATTCTATCTGGGTGGGTGTGTGTGTGTAGTGGGACTTCTGCTGCTTCTGCTGGTTTCCGTTTTAATAAAACTCCACAAGAGTTTTTCTATTTTGATAATTTTATTTAAATATTCTAGTTTCTAATGTTCGAATATAATGTTCACTTAGGCACACAATCCTTTTTAACTGTTTCTATTTTGATATTTTATTTAATTCTATTTTGATATTTTATTTAACTATTCTATTGTTTCTTTTGTTAAATTTTGATTTTAAACTAGCGAACGAATATAATGTTCAATTAGGCCACACTTTTATTTAATTCTATTTTGATATTTTATTTAATTCTATTGTTTCTTTTGGCTCGTGACTTTAAACTAGCGAACGATTATAATGTTAAATTAGGCCACACAATCCTTTTTAACTGTTTCTATTTTTTCGCGACAGAGAACGAACCGCACGCGCCAATCACTGAATTCAAAAACGAGCCAATTTTAATATTGGTTGAGCGTCTGAGTACACAACCTTTTTCAATCACGACACAAATCAGAAGAAGGAAGCAATCTCGTGTCTTTCGCCACATATCCTTTTTCATTCCGCTTCCACGACCGTTATTTCGAGTAAGCGGCCGAATTGGCTAATAGGGGACGACTATGGCTAATAAAAGGAAGATGGCTATTACAATGTGAGTGGGGTTTTAAATGGGGTTTACTTTTATTTAAATATTATTCTATTGTAAAGGGGATATTCTATTGTAAAGGGAAAGGGAAATTAGTAATTTGGAGGGAAGGGAAGGATATGTGCGTGAAGACGCGAGATGTTAATAATTCAAAGGGGGAGCGATAATTAATTGAACTTTAATTATATAACAGTTGTCATCTACCCATTTTAGCAGAGCTTTGTTAATAGTCTTTTCAAATGCTTTACTGATGCTTGGGAGTAAACTTATCGAACGCATGTTGATTGGATTTGTACAGTCTTTGCCCTTTCCTGCGATGGGGTGAATGATAGCCGTTTTCCAACGCGCGGGATAATATGCATTACTCAGCGCGTTGTTAAACAAGACCGTGTATATATCTATTGCCATTGGGGGAAGGTTCTTGAGTACGATGTTAGGTACTCCATCTATTCCCACTGACTTTTTGCTTCTTAATGAGTCGAAGATACTCTGGATTCCTTCCCTTGTTATTAGAAGGCTATTAGCCACTACACCATTGGCGTTAATGTCAATTGACAGATTATCGTCACTGAATTCCGTAAAACCCGGATTCTCCGATTGCCAAAGTGAAATTTCATTCCGGAGGTGCAGGTGATTGAGGAGAACTCTGTCCTCCAGGTCGTAATTTCGGTGAATGCTTTCATTCACCTTGTACATTTCCTGAAAGACAGCTCCCACAACGTTCACCTTTTCCAAAGGATCTTCGATCACGAAGAGCTCACTATTGAGGATAGCGTTCTCTGCATCTATGCCAATGTTGGTTAGCAGCTGCTTGTTTACATCAGTACGTGGAATTTGGAGACATTGAATCTCGTTTTGATTATTTCTCCTGAATATTTTATTTATTTGTGGGAACATATTCGGGTTATTAGTTTTTATAGCTCGAATTCTGTTGTTCCAATACAAATCTATAATTAGCTTTAAGTAATTGTTGGAGGTTTTTTAATCGGGATTTCAGTGATATTATCTCCTGGTCTTGTCTGTCTGTAAACTGTCTGTGTAATTGTTTTAATTTCGATAGCAGTCTGCTCTTTTGCCTGTGGAGTGCGTTTATTGCTGCGTTTCTGTACATGTTAATGTGATCTGTAACTGTTGTTTTGGGAATTGTTTTGTCCATTGTTCGTTTTACGGTTTCGTCCATTTGTTGGATGTATTTGTCGATTTCGTCATTTGTCAGGTTTCTGTTTACTGGCAGATTAAAGTCATTCGAACGTAGTTCTCTTGTTAATGATCTGGTGAACCGCGGCCATCGCATTGCCCCGTAGTTGTAGGGTGGCGGGATCTCGAATTCCTCCAGATCTGCGAGATCGCTCGGAAGCTCTATTACTGCCATGAATGCACAGTGGTCACTGTCGTATTCAATCGTCCGTAAACAGTTTCTGTTTCGTCTGTTGGTGTTAAGTAGTCTCAGTCGTGAGTCAATTAGGTCAATTTAAAAGTCCCCGGCCTCCCATAGTAAAACACATTTTTTTGGCAAAATTCGTTTTTTTTTTATTCAACATAATTCCCTTCGAGGGTGATACACTGATTATAGCGACCCTCCAACTTTTCGATACCTTTTTTGTAGTACGATTTGTCCTTTGCTTCAAAATAGGCCTCAGTTTCGGCGATCACCTCTTCATTCGACGAAAATTTCTTCCCAGCGAGCATTCTTTTCAGATCTGAGAACAGGAAATAGTCGCTGGAGGCCAGATTTGGAGAATACGGTGGATGCGGAAGCGATTCGAAGCCCAATTCATGGATTTTTGCCATCGTTTTCACTGACTTGTGATGCGGTGCATTGTCTTGGTGAAGCAGCACTTTCTTTTTCTTCAAATGCGGTCGTTTTTCGGCGATTTCGTCCTTCAAACGGCCCAATAACGCTGTGTAATAGTCGCTGTTGATGGTCCTTCCTTTTTCAAGATAGTCAATGAAAATTATTCCGCGCGCATCCCAAAATACAGACGCCATAACCTTCCCAGCCGACTGTTGCGTTTTTTCCACGCTTTGGGGCGGGTTCATCGTGTGCAGTCCACTCGGATGACTGTCGGTTGGACTTCGGAGTGAAAAGATGGAGCCATGTTTCATTCATTGTCACATATCGACGCAAAAACTCGGGTTTATTACGCTTGACCAACTCCAAACACTGCTCCGAATCATCAACTCGTCGTTGTTTTTGGTCAAAAGTTAGCTCGCGCGGCACCCACTTTGCACAGAGCTTTCTCATACCCAAATATTCGTGAATGATATGATGTACACGTTCAGTTGATATCTTTAGAGTGCCTGGTATTTCATTCAATTTCAATTTACGGTCATTCAAAATCATTTTGTGGATTTTTCTAATGTTTTCGTCGGTAACAACCTCTTTTGGGCGTCCACTGCGTTCACCGTCTTCGGTGTTCATTTCACCACGTCTAAACTTAGCATACCAATCCTTGATGGTTGATTTTCCTGGGGCGGCGTCTGGAAACTCGTCATCAAGCCAAGTTTTTGCTTCAACTGTATTTTTTCACTTCAATTTTATCAACACGCGCAATTCCTTTTTATCCAATTTTCTCACAATAACAGAAGTTGCTTCACTCAAAATACTATAATTCACAAACTAATGATCCGACATCTGTCAAATTTATACACGCGTCTTTTGAAGGTTAGAATTCTAGTGCCGCCATCTATGTGTCAGGCCGGGGACTTTTCAATTGACATGTTAGCAACTTATCTAAGAACGATCTACCTCTAGGGAACGATGGATATTCGGTAGCTAGCAGGTCAGTACTATATTCAATATGATACTGATCTAACCAGCCAGCCAACTGATTTCCTCTGGCATTAGATATATCATCATCATCATCATCATCGGCACTACAACCGGGAACCGGTCTTGGCCTTATTTAGCAAGTCCTGAGGCTTGTTAAATTTTCCATAATGATTTTTTTTTTCTGGGCAAGGTCATTAGTCTTGCGCCAGAATTAGATATATAATTTCCCCAATTTCTATGCTTGGCGTTCATATCTCCCCCTAAGATAAAGTAGTTTTTGTCCAGGTGCAAATGTAAGCATCGAAAGAGTGTCTCGAGCTCCGCTATAAATAGGTTATGTTGGTGCTCTTCAGGTGCATAGACCGCAATCGCATACAAGCCCCTTCCCTGCTGAAGGGGTATGCGTATGATACAGGCTTCCAGCACCCGAACCTGAGCACTTCTCCACTATATATAACTTTATGATGGATTCCTTTTCTAATGAAGATTGCGACCCCCCCCCCCCCCCCTCCCCACCTTGAGTGGAGTTAGGTCGATCTCTTCGTAAAATATCGTAGTTTTTATGCTATATTTTGTGCCTGTGGTTTAACTTTGTTTCCCCCGCCAGAAGTACATCAGGCTGTTCATCTTGCAACAAGTGGTTAGAGGGTTTATATTGACTTTTTGTTTAGATTGGGCAAGTGCGAGTAGATCTCGTTTATTTGATTTTGCAGCTGTGTCATCTGTCTCTGCAGATTGAGCAGAACCGTGACCACGTCTGCTTGCGATGTTGTTTCAGTCTGTGTGGGAGTATTTGTGGCTACCAGTGTTGTAGCCTGGTTTGGTGGTCTCCCACCCAACGCAACTTGTGCGTACGACCGCTGCTATGTTACGGGCATTGTTGTAGTACGAGCTGGCTCTGTGTTTTTTTGACGAGTCACACTTCTTGCCATTATTTCTCGGAATTGAGGACATCCTCGATAATTAGCGGGGTGTCCCTCATTCCGGCACACAGCGCACTTTAGAAGGGCTTTGTCTTCTACCCTTTCTTTTCCCAGAGGGCATTCTTCTGCCTTATGGTCTTTTCCGCATTTTACGCAACGGTGCTGCATTTCACAGTTCGCCGCCGCGTCACCAAACCTTTGGCAGCGGACATATTGCAGGATGTCTCTGTCTTTTTTTAATTTGTCCCATGTGACACTTTGATGATCCAAGACTGTAATTTTTCTTAGACCACCAATTCTGCTGCTGGGCGTTAGTTGAACTAAAAAGAAGGGTAGTTTGCGGTTTTCCCTTCTTGCCTTGGTTGTGGTGAACGGTTTTACGGAGATAAACTCGAGATCTTCGTGCTTCAGGTTTTGAAGCATCTCGAGCAGAGCCTCCAGTTCGACCTCAGGTCGACACCCTTTAATAGAACCGTTACCCTCTTTGTTTGCTTCGGCGTGAACGAGTAGAATTCCGCGGTGGCCCTTTTTAAGACCTCATTAATTTTTTCGTGGTCTGCCACCACATAGGTTTGAATGGCATGCCTGTTACCAGCCAGTCTTTTAACTACAAAATTGTTACCTATAGCTAGCTTACAAAGACTTACCAATTCCTTACACTCAATATCTATGGTGTTGATTGGTGGCATCTTTATTTTTTGGTTGTTATTGTTGCTTTGCCGCTGCTGTGTTGCTTGCTGTGGTCGATTTTGTGTTGATTGTCGCTGTTGATGTTGCTGTTGCTGGTGGGCGAGTTTTGGCTTCGACTTTTGTTGTTGTTCTGTGTTTTTTCTTTTTCGAGTGCCGCTATTTTTTTCTTTCGGCGTCTCTCTTGTAATCGGCCTCTTGCCATCGCAAGTTTCGCCTCCAATTCACTTATCTCTTCCTCTTCATCCTCAGACTCTGATGATGCAAGAGAAGCGAATGAATTATTTGCCCCATATATGTTAAAGTTGGAGGAGGAGGAGAGCTCACTGTCCTTCTCCAATTGTTGATCTGTTTTCTCCATTGTCAATTTCGCGGTTTTACTTCGCGTCACAATGGAGCTTTCGGTGCAACTTTCCGTTTGTGTGTTGTCGCGTTTTTATCTTCCTCCGTGTTCATGCTGGTTCTGTTGATGTCCGGCGCCGTGCTTCCTCGGTTGAGGGAAGAGCGGGGACCTTTTATTTTTTAGACTTATTAAAACGCATTTTATTCTCGTCTCAAAATTCTTCTATTTATTCTCGTCTCAAAATTCTTCTCTATAAACTTTTTCTCTCTAAATTCTTCTATCTCAACTCGACTCTTCAAACTTAACTTGACTGCTATCTTACCTCAACTACTCAATCAGAACTAACATCTCAACTGTTCAAACTTAACTCTTACTTCTCAACTGTTCCTTGATTACTGAATTTACTATATAAATTTCTCTATACTTATAGAACATTGTGTTCTAATTTACTGGAAATTATAACATGAACAAAACAAAATTTATCAAAGACTCTGTGACTTTTAAATTGAATAAAATTTGGACGAAAATCAAAGTTACTATGTTTTGAATGAAATAAAAAGGTGCAGGTTATTAAATGTGCTGTAACTGGCAATATTGTGAATGTTTATGAATGGTATGTATTAAGTGAGAATGTAATATATGTTAAGGGAAGCTTTTAAGGATGTGTAAGGAGATTCAGTGTTAAATTTAATAAAGGGTAGAATTCTGGAATACAGCAGTTCTGTCCAGCTTGTTTTCATTAAAAAAAAACAAAGGCGACCTGCAATACGAACCACGAAGTCGATTTCTTCCGTACGACGACTCGAACTCGGCTATCGTCGGCTAAGAGTCAGTAAACTTGCATTCGCGCCAAATGATGCTTTGAAAACTCTGTGCTTAACTAGCAATATATTGTGTGTTTTAGTTTTCACCTTTACAACTGAGGTGATATATTTTAATTGTCTTACTTTGTTTTTGTACCTCGCTGAAGTAATTTTGTGAGCACGTTTTTTGTCACTTTTAACATCTGTTTTGTTTGTTTGTTGTTGTTGCACTTTGTTTTAATTGTCACACACGTCACGTCACTGTTTTTCTATTTCATGGCTTCGTTCTCGTTTATGAATTAGATTAATTATATCAATAGGTTGTCCGTTTTTTAAACACACGTTTTGTAACTGAGTATTCACTGAGTGAAAGCCGATGTATTCGTGATATTAAGACACATTGGTTATGTGATAAACAGCACTTTAGTTAGTAATGTAATTGTATGTTTGTCAATGAAAAAGTGTATTAAATGTGCACAAAACCGAAATAAATGCACGATAAATAAATAAATAGTCTAATGAGTTGATTGCGGTTAATATTTCACGAATTTAATAATAAATTCACTGCGGTTGATAAAGATTTACTTACGAGCTGAATTGCACGTCTACATCGGATGTTTTATATATTGTCTCTGCTATTATTATATATATTCTTATCATTATGTGACAGTCATCTTTACAATTAATTTTTTTGTTTGCATTTACAATACAGCAATGATGTAAAAGATTGCGGTGTAAAATCTCGGAATAGGGGGTTTTTTCAGTAAGGATCGTGATTAAAAATAGCGGCAGTGACTACTTTGGATTTCCCAAAGCAATATCGCCGAATCTATACGTCTGCCCTTTATGACGTTCGCAACGCTAGGAATTGTTATGAATTATCTCACGGAAAAGAAGCTTCTCTTCGAAGCCTCTCTTTAACCGGGTGTAATCAAACCTGCATTTTTATGTTGTTTCTTCCTCTTTGCTTAGTATTTATATACACGCATTCACGTATTGCACATGGTGGATGTGATTTCCGACCACTTAACCCTTGTGACGAACTTCCAATCTCTACCTATAAATAAACATTCAAAACACGTTTGTGTCGTCCAAGTCCCTAAGCTCTTACTATCAGAAATCGGCCAACGCCATAAACGAGTTTTTGCACATTTTGTTCAGTCAAACCAAGTGACGATCTCGATCTCGCACTCAGTATTTATTTGACTTGTGTTGGAGTAACTGATAAAGTTTCCGTGTTTTGATAGACTTTCGCGGGTTGATTTTGCGAGTTCACTGTAATATTAAGATTTTAAAATGTTTTCCTACAGAACCATTATTTGGATGACTCTTTGCATTTTTGTTACTTTGTCCACAGCACATACGCCGGGAAATTTTACGGAAGTACATTTTCCAAATCGCGGTATGGTTATAACGTTGTTATTGAAATTTGAGGCATTTTCACCCCGAGGACTTAAGATAACAGTTTCAAATTTCACTGGACTTGATCTCGTGTCATTCCATGGGAAAATAAATTTGCCCATTAGGAAAAAAGAACAAGGGGCTCTTACTTGGGAAACTATTCATCCGAAACCGCACGAGATTATTAGAGAATTTAGTGAACCAGAGATTCTAGTTGGAGATGTTATTAACTATTGGATGCGCATTCAGCATGATGGGATATCATTACAATCCGAAAGTATAGACCACATATTTAAAGGTAAATTAATTAATCAACTAGTAACAGTCAGTCTCAATTGATTTTTGCGACTTAATGAATCTTAGTGATGCCTTATCAAAACAATCTTCAAGTTTCTCGAAAGCGAATATAAATACATGCAAAAAATACACATTTTTTGCCCTGCTTAACAAATACGAATAATATCATGAAAGGGATTAGTAACAACCACACGTGCCAAACATTATGATATTTGGATATAATAGATTAAATGTGGTAACTTATGAAACGAATTAAGAAAACCACAAGAAATTCTAATCTAATTAACATATTTTGCGACTAAAATTGTGTTTCAAAACTATACAAATTAGCTCAGAAACTATAAATAGAAACTCTACAGGAGATTTTGTTCCTAACAATTCGAACATTCGGACTGTTATCACACTTTTTTTACTTAAAAAACGAAGAAAAAACAAAAAAACGTTCATAAATATATCTACTAATTTAATTGGGTGAACGGGAAAACTTAACACTTGTTATCTAATTTTAATCAAATTTTACCACCTGCTTAATCCCATACGAACTCACTTTTCTTTTACTATTATTATTTATTAATCACATACGAACTGATTGAGTTGAACGATTTCATCATCATCATCGGCACTACAACCGGGAACCGGTCTTGGCCTTATTTAACAAGTCCTGAGGCTTGTTAAATTTTCCATAATGATTTGTTTTTTCCGAGCAAGGTCATTAGTCTTGCGCCAGAGGCTCCCCGATGTTACGTCTCCAGCGCCGTGCTTCCTCTTTCGAGGGAAGAGCGTGGGGGTTATTAAAATAATTAAAGTTTTCTTTATTAAAATAATTATTTGTTTTATTTTTATTTTATTGAACTCAGCTGTCTCAAGCTGACCTCTGTTCTGAACTACGTTTACAATATAAACTTTCCTGTTTTTATATAACATTTTGTTCCAACTAACTGTGTCGTATAAAATGAACAAAATAATCTAGAAGTCTCTGTGACTTAAAATTTTGAATAAACTTTGAACGAAAATCAAAGTGGCTATGTTTTGAAATGAAAAATGTGCTTGTTATGAAAAGGGGCATGTTTTTAAATGTGCTGTATGCGACTGGATATAGAATATTGTGTCTGTTTATTTATGAATTGTATTAAATGAGAATGTAAGATATGTGAGGATGTAGTTTTAAAGGTTGTGTTAGAAAGGACATGAGATTAGTGTTAAAGCGAATAAGGGTAGTATTCTGGAATACAACATCCCACCCTTCTTCGAGAAAGAAAATTATCCTTGAAGAGAATAATTTTCTGTTAACTATTGCTTAGATTAGGATTAATTATAGACTTGGATTTTCGTTCAATTATAATGGCGTTCAAAGTTAATCTTCTATCAAAAGTTACAAAAATCCAAAAGTTCTTAATACTAGAAAAATAGATTACAATAAAACAAAAGTTTACTTATAGTCTACTTACATTATATTTTAACTAACTTTAAATATTTCCAACTAACTTAAAATATTCCCACTTGGAAACTTTTCTTTTATTATCCAAAATAAATTTTTTTTTTCTATATATATGATTAATATTAATTCTCAAAATTCTCTTTTTCGTTCGAATTTCCAATATATTATATCCCAATATATATTTTAACTCCAAAATTTTCTTTCTTTCTTCCCCTTTTTTAACTTTTTTTTTTCAAGCTGAGCTCTCTTCTGAACTAACTTTACAATACTCGTATAAATTTTCCTATTTTTATAGAACATTTTGTTCCAACTAACTGTGTCGTATAAAATGAACAAAATAATCTAGAAGTCTCTGTGACTTAAAATTTTGAATAAACTTTGAACGAAAATCAAAGTGGCTATGTTTTGAAATGAAAAATGTGCTTGTTATGAAAAGGGGCATGTTTTTAAATGTGCTGTAAGTGACTGGATATAGAATATTGTGTCTGTTTATTTATGAATTGTATTAAATGAGAATGTAAGATATGTGAAGAGGTAGTTTTAAAGGTTGTGTTAGAAAGGACATGAGATTAGTGTTAAGGCGAATAAGGGTAGTATTGTGGAATACAACACCGACGGGGAATCGAACCCCGGTCTGCCGCGTAACAGGCGGGTATACTAACCACTATACTATCGAGGATTTGGACGATTTATTATAATTAAATTAATTATTATTCGATTAAATTTTAATGAAACTTATTATTAAATAATTCATGGTTATTAATATGATTAATAAAATCATAATTATAATGCACTTATTTTTAGAGCAAAGGCTATTGAAAAATGTACATAAAACGTGCTTCTTATTATTTTAAACCTAACTTGTTGCTTCTTATTATCGTAAACCTACTTCTTATTTATTGCTAACCTAAATAACAATACTAAACCAAATCAAATCTGGCTCCACTTTTTTTACATAATGTTGTGGTCCTTCTCTCAGGGAGATTGTCTCCTCCTGAGGGGACCCGTTGCGGTTGCCGCCGTGCTTCCTCATATGCCTTGAGGGAAGAGCAGCTACCGATCGGTCGGGTTGATTAGATAACGGAGGTTAAAATTGTTAGGTGTTTATTATCCTTAAATTAATACACTGATTGGCGAGGTCAACATTGCCGGACATAGCACAGAGACTGATTTTATGTTTTAATTCTTGACGTCCACAACCATTGGACGCCAATCGAGACTCATCCTCGAATACGAATTTCATCACCCTTATAAAAAGAAACAAATCGAGATTTGTATCTGAAAAATGCACAATTTCGTACAAAAATCTCGATTTTTGTATCCTGAGTGAGATGCTCAGTGTTTACTTAAGATAAGAATTCAATTTCTTGAATTCTTACGAAACTATTGCGCAGATGTGGATACATATATGGATTTGGTTTTCTATTTGTTTAGCTTAATGGAATTTTTCAGATAGAGATAACGATCTCTGTATTTTGGATTTTGATGATGCCGTGGGGCAAATGTGAAACGATAAACGAATATTAGATTCGTTTATTGTGAATTTTAATTTTACTTTAGATTTTGAATTGAATTATGCCGTGGGGGCACATGTTCAGCGATAAACGAATGTTTGATTCGTTTATTGCGAATTTTGGATCATGTTTGGGTTCTTTCGGGTTTTCGCAGGATTTTGGGTTTTGGAGTATTATTGCTGGGATTTGGATGTAGGAATGGGGGAAAAAGGTGGTAGGGCTTTTTAGAGCACTACAATAATGCAAACAATCAAATATAACAAATATATTCGTCTTAATGACAATAATGTTACAACATAAATACGAATGTGCGACTGCAGATTTAACTACCAAGTTTTTGGTGTTGTGCAGGTTAGATAAAAAAATTACTATGTAATTCCTTAAAAGTGGGGCACTTGAATTATTTAAAAATATCAGATTTTGATTCTACGTGGTTTGGAATAGTAGTAGAATCCACAAAGAAAGAAAATTATAAACCCAATTTCTGTTCATCTCTTCACATCTTTTTAATTTTTGGCACCAGTTTCTGTCAGTAGAGATTGGAAATCAATCATGTGGCCAGGTATGATACCCCAACAGCCGTACCGCAACATCTACATGATACTCAATCCCGACTTTGCTACTATTACGAAGCTTCATCATTTTCATACATTATTATTGTATATGATATCTTTTTCATCATGTGCCTATGCACTTCAAAAATGGCTTAATTTCATTCCGTTTTATCAACAATTCGCAGATGGGCGAGTCTATTCAATTACTTTTATTGTGTGTATGAGGCGCCCTAACATCGAGCTCGTTTTCTTAAACAACTATGTGGAAATGGTTTTTCAGCGCCTTACCAATGTTACAACCCAGCCGTCGGCCTTCTTGAATTTTATCCATAATTTCGACTATTTCGTCCCCATATCAAGCAGATCAAGAAGAATCTTTCTAGAAGCGAAAGTTAAGGATTCGAAGCGCGTCATATTTGAAACATATGGCTGTAGACATATTCTTCCAATTGAATTAAAGAAACGTTTCCTTACATTTCACGACTGGACCCTTAGCCGACTTGATGACCTTTAACGAGTGCAAATGATGTTAATATTTTAACGCTCTGATGGTCACGCTTAATGTCCTTAAAATATCAGTTTATGGATGATTTGAAACATGCGAGTGTATATGGCTTTGCTAAATAAAATTCGTGCGGCAACATGCATCTGAAAAAGGTGCACCCTTGAAGTCAAAATGTGGTGGGTGTATGCGATACAAGTGAAAGAAGTGAAAGGCAATAAGAGTGGGCTCATGTGAGGGAATTACCATGAAAAACGTGATTTTTTTTTTTTTTTTACATTTCTGTATTTATTGACCATAAATGATTTGTTACAATAAGTAATACAGATAACTTATAATTATCTTAGCTTTAATCGTTTACACATACTTGCTAGTACATTTTTCAAACATTATTATAAAGTTATATATTTCATGGGTGGACAAGATAGGAGTAGGTGGGGCTTCCTGGAAAAGGTCAGAAAACCAGGATATAATTATTTACTTAACCTATAACTAATTTGCTTAACTTAACTTAACTTAGCTTAGCCTAGCTTATCTAATTATTAAATCTATTATTATTACAATAAGTTAGAGTAGGGTGAGGCGGGAGGTATAGTGGTTGATGGGTGGAATTTGGGCTAGGGTGGGTACTATGAGTCGGGGATATGGGTTGGGGGAACACTTTCCGATTGGTCGTTGAAACGCAAGATATTAGAGAAGGGTTGTATATTACAATATTTAAACTGGTGAGGTGAGAGTTCAGTATTGTGGTATACAATCTCATTGGAGTTGTTGACCAACCTGCCAGAGGTGAAGAGGGTTCTGGTGTGGAGACAGTTCGGGTAGGCAGTTCGGTTGTCTGACGGAGTCGATGTGAGCGCATTTATTATCGGATTGGGATTATTGGGAAGATTTTCGATAAATTTGATGGACAGCTCGAGGAAGCGTCGATCTATACGTTCAATATTAGCGGCATAGTAGAGCGAACTACTGTTGTAATATTTGTGGGAGTTAGGATGTCGGTTGAGGCCAGTGATAAGTCTGAAGCATTTCCTTTCGAAAATGCGTAGCTTCTCCATTTGGGCGGGTGTGATATGGTACCATATCGGGCATGCATATGTGAGAGTGGGTCTGATTATTTGTTTGTAGATAAGTGATTTGACTTTGGGAGAGAGACCATTCGGTTTGTACATGACTTTTCTGCAGAGGTTCAGTTGGGTTGTGGCTTTACGAATCGTATTTTTAATGTGGGCGGAGAATGACAGATTGTTGGTAAAGGTTATACCTAGATACTTTAAGGTTTTGGAGGGTTTAATTATATTGTTATTTATTTTAATTCTGATTTTATTATGGCAGCGAATAGTGTTGTTTGTACAACTCGCGTTTCTGCCTTTAAAAACTATGAGCTGAGTTTTGGTTGGATTTAGTTGAATTCTCCACTTGGTAAAGTAGGCTGACAGGATTGGGAGATATCTGTTAATACAGTTTCTTGCCTCCTTGACAAGCTTGTTGCTTGAATAAATTAAGGTGTCGTCGGCATAGTTGAGCATTGTTGTATTGGGTAACAGTGGCTGCGGTGCGTCTGATGTATAAAGAAGGTATAGTAGTGGGCCGAGGATGTATCCTTGAGGAACTCCTGCGGTTATGCTATAAGGTGTCGAGAGAGTTGAGTTTATTTTCACCTTGAACTTTCTATCAGAGAGGTAAGAAGCGAGAAGTTTTGTGGAGTGGACGTTTAATCCATACATTGAATGAAGTTTGTATAACAGTCCTGCGATCCAGACACAGTCGAATGCTTTAGCTATGTCTAGGGAGACACATACCGTTGGGGATTGGTTTTGGAGGTGGGTCGTCACATCATGTGTCAGTTTTAAGAGAGCATGACAAGTGGAGTGTTGTGAGCGGAAGCCAAATTGAGAGTTCTGAATGAGGGAGTTATCCCTGGCAAATGAGAGAAGATTTTTGTAGATTTTGCATTCAAGAATCTTGCTAAGCGAGTTTAGCTGCGATATCGGACGGAAGTTATCCGGGTACTTGGAGGGCCCAGATTTGCTAATAGGGACGATCACCGCTGTTTTCCAACTTTTAGGGAAATGAGAAGCGTTTATTATGTGGTTGAGAAGAACGAGAATCGGGAGCAAGTTGCCTGGGTGGAGTCTTTTGAATAGGAGGTTAGGGATTCCATCTAGGCCAGTCGATTTTTTATTGTTACGTGAAGTAATGACTTCGGATAGTTCTTCAAGGCTTAGGAATGTGTCGATTCCTACGGGGTGTGATGCTTTATTGCTTTCGGTGAATTCAGTAATAAATGGTGTGAGGGATGGCTCCAGTGAGCGTGGAATGTAATCGTTCACGGTATCGTGGAAATTTGTTACTGGGAGGGTATCGTTTTGCTTATGGACTTTGCAGAAATGTTCAGCGAGACAGTTTGCTATATCAGTGTCCGACTGGACGATGTTATTATTAGTTGGGTGAATAAGATAATCTGTTCGAGGCTTGAGTTTGCGACCCGTTAGTCTGTTTATGTTTTTAAATAGATCGCGATTTGGTTTGATACTGTTTAAGGTGGATGTGTAGGTCTGATTAGTGAAAACTTTTAGTTGTCCATTTATCAGGGAGGTCAATAGCTGGATCTGTTGTTTAATAAAAGGTGAGTAGCTAGTGTGCAATTTTCGTCGGAGTTGTTTTTTTATACGTAATAATTTTGTGAGTAGGTTGGGTAGGGGTTTTCCTAAGTGATTATGAGGAACGATAGTGGGAGTATGGCTGAAGAGAGCATTTCCCAGTATTTGCTCTATTTGGGCCGCTGCTTGGTCAATTTGTGTAGGGGGCAGGTTAGAAGATTCCGGTAAAGAAAATTTTGAAAAGCTAGCAGCAATATCCTTATTGACTTTTTTCCAGTTTGTTTTGGTGAAATTTGGAATAGGATTCAGAGTGTAGAGTGGTTCAAGCGAGGGGATTTGAACCGAGGTGTGGACAGAGCCATGATCCGAAGGGAACGTGAATGACACTGTGGGAGGATTAGATGAATAGCTATCTGTAGACTTTAGGAAGAAATCGATTGTTGACTTGGTTGAGCTGCAAATTCGAGTAGGCTGCAACGGGCAGTCTGCATAGACATATGGATGAAGTCGGAGGAGATCAAGGAGTTGGCAGCCGTATTTGTTGCATTTGATGTCATTAAATGCAGTATGTCGTGCGTTCCAGTCTCCTCCTATTATGAAAGGTGCTGGCAGAGACTGTTGGATTATTTGTGAGATGTCTGCACTAGGGAAGTTTGGTTCACGAGAAGGGTGAATGTATATGGAGGACAAGACCAGTACTTTATTATTTTGGCAGAAAAGTTTAACAGCCGTGTATTCGACACTAGTTATATTAGCAAATCTAATCTCAGCAAATTGGAATTTTTTATGTATTAGGATTCCCGTACCTCCATGAGGGCCAGAGGTTCGTGGGTTGGACACAAATGTGTAATTAGGTATGTAGACTCGAGAAGTGGATTTCAGCCAAGTTTCTGAAAGCAGAAGAATATCTGTGGAGAACTTTTCAACAAACAGTCGGAGGTGTTGTCTACGGGTGTGGGAATAAATGGACTCTGAGTTGAGGCAGATAAGGGTTAATTTATACGTTAAGGGAAAGGATGTGGGAAGTTATTAAATTTAAGATCTGACCTTTTTTTTCCAATTCGGAACTGTGTTTTAAGGTTGGTAGTAGTGTCTCCAGGCTCCTGATGTATCCCAAGATATCCAGGTTGAGAACGTTGGGGTTGGGTTGTTGAGATTTCAGGCAGCTACGGGAACTTTTCGTAATTTCTGCATATGATGTTCCTGACCCCCTGAGATGGGATGGTTGTGGTGATAAGGGTTTCGTTGCAGCTGGTTTGGCCGTATTAGTTACCGTGTGTAACGAACGTCTCTCCAGAATCCGTAGCTTTTCGGGGCATTGTGAAAAACTAGCTGGATGTGGGCCTTCGCAGTTACAGCAAGTTATGGTAATTTTTTTCGTGGATGTTGATCCATCGGCGTTTGTTTGCTGAATTATTGATGGTTCTGTGCCAGGCGGGTTCACTTTGCACTCTCCTGGTATATGCTGTTCGGCACATTTTCCGCATCGTGCACTTAGGTGGCACGCAACTGCTAGGTGTCCTGATCCTTGACACCTTTTGCAATGGAGAATGCTCTGTTTATGTGGTTCCTCGATAGTGATTTTGTGTGTGAACAAATATTTTATTTGTTTAAGTTGGGTGACATCACCGTTCGGTGGGATCTGTATGATTCGCAAGCTCCTAATATTATTCTCCCTCATGTGTGGGGTTTGAAAGTAGTCCAATCTGTGGATTTTCATTGACGGGCATATCCTCAAGATTTCGAGTGTAAGTTCCTCGGTAGTCCATGCTGGATCAATGTGCCTTATGATGAATGTTTTTGGTTTCATCTGGGCATGTTGGAATGTGAAGAACTCGTGTTTGTTCTCTGAGAGTTTTCTTATTGCCATGTCGTGATCCGTTATAGTCATCGTCTTGATAGAGATCGAAGATCCTTTTGAGTCCGTGGTAAAATTTCTGTGTCCAAGGGCATTCTCAAGCGTCTTGATGACTTCTTTGGTACTATTAGGATTTTTAATGTAAATTGGGGGTGGTCTCACCTTATTTGTAGATTTCTGTCCAACTGTTTGCCAGTGGTCTTCTGGTTTGTGGGTATCTTGGGGCGGTGGCGAGATATTCGATGATGATGGGTTATTGTTGAATGTTAATGAGATGGGTTGGGGAGGAACTTCCTTCATGGGGACATCGACATTGGTTTTGGTTTGCGCTTGAAGAGAGCGAATTTTTTCTTGTAGTTGTTCCATTTGGGCTGTTAGTATCCTTATGGTTTCCATCGCGTCATCGTATTTTTTGTGGTATTCCATTGTTAGTTGAGTAGCCATTGTAGCTACTTTCTTCGGTGTGTTCAGAGGACTGTGAGCAGTTTTTTTCTTTCGTTTTTTAGGTAGCTCGGCAGTACTGGGCCGCTGACCAGCATCTGCGAACGCAAACTCCGGATGCGGTCGCTGATATTATGTTTTGGTTTACCAATTTTACTTAAATTTTAAAATGTCGCGCAGAAATTTATCAAAATTTTCCACTTAATATTATACACGATACACTATTGTTCGGCCACAGACCGTTCCTAATGACGGTCACACATTTATGTCTGCACGCGCACACGTGTTTTCTTTTAATTTTTCTTTTCTCTTTTGTTTTTCAAAAGCAGTAGTAGGACGCGTCTACACACTTCGACGATCGCAGAGAGAATGGAAAAACGTGAAATATCAAAATGATTACGGACAATGATACACGTTGATGGGCGATTTTGTCATGAACCTAGATCATCTCGTCGGGTTCACGTAATCCTCATCATTCCTACACGACTCTTAATTTAAACGAGTTTTGTTTTCCAATTTATTCCTCTTCTATTTTTTTTTTTACACAAACGCGCGCACAAAAGGAGATTTTGGAGTACCCTTAAATGTCAGACCACAGTGCGATCGCATTCTTATGAATAAAGACCGTACCGACATTCAATGCAGCTGCGTTTCGGGGTGACAGTATAGTAAGTCTCCAGTTTCCTTTAATTAAGTTTTTATATTGAAATTGCTCAACTGAACTCGGTGAATACATTGCATTTCTTTAAATATTTTTCCACGGTACCCGTCAATTAGATAGTGCACATCAACTTCATACGCACGGATAAATACAGAGAACCTTTCTTTAGCTGAGCCACACGAATATAATAAGTGCTTTAACATCAAGCGTCTCCTCGCCATCACTGATGTACATCGGCATCTCCGTTTTTATCCACTTCTTTCCACCGGCTCATACTGTGCGCTGACATTTAAGGGTATGCCAATATATTTTTCGTGTTGATGTTTGGCGTAACATAAGAGGTTGTTTATACTATTTTGGCATCAAAATATACAATGCGACTGCGCATGGGAAGTGCATAGTGTTGTGGTCCTTCTCTCAGGGAGCTTGTCTTCTCCTGAGGGGACCCGTTGCGGTCGCCACCGTGCTTCCGGGGCCTCCGGGAAGAGTGACAACCGATTGTTTACTATGGCCCGGAAATCGGCCAGGTTTAATTAAAAGGCAATTTTTGTGTTCTGAGTTTAAATTTATTTGCTCTAATTTTATTTACTGGCGTCCTACCGCTTCGGACGCCAATCGAGACCGATCCTCGAATCTTTTTTTTTTTCATATTGAACAATAAAAATAAAACTCGATTGTTGTTTAAATTAATGATTTCTATTTTATATATTGAACACGTCCGAACGGCACGAAAGGTGGATGCTAAGAAGAAAGAAAGAAGTGAAAGTTGACAAATGTGAGTTTGGCGTTTCTTGGTGTGAATGACAGTTGTGTGCCTTAAGGGCCCGAATTCAATGAGAGGAGTGAGTGTTATAATTTAGCTTTGACTGCGTACAATTTGAATACAATTTTTTAATTTGTTTAACACTCCCACTAAAAAGTTAACTTCAAATTGATTTCGCAGTTACGATGTTTTCTGACTGTGTTATGAATTGCGTGATAAAATATTGTTTGAGTTGTTGTATGTGGTGACGTTTTAGTTCCTCTAGTGAGGTTTTTGAGTTTGATGGCGCTCATGTTATCGATGAGGAGGGTGCTCTACAGATCTTGGCACAGGTTGAGGTCCTCGATGAGTCTATTCATCCAGGTGACGTCCTTCACAGCTTGAGTTGCAGCGACATATTCTGCCTCAGTGGTAGAAAGTGCCACCGTCTTCTGCTTGCTGGAACTCCATGACACGGTTGACTCTCCAAACTTCAGAACAACGCCAGACGTTGATTTTCGGGTTTCGACATCTCCTGCATAGTCTGCGTCACTGTAGGCCCGGAGTTTGTTTGTTTGCTCAGCTGGAAAATAAAGACCATACCCACTTGTACCTTTCAGGTGCTCTTTACCGCACTCCAGTGAATTTTCTTCGGGTTCTCAAGATGCTGGCTGGCACTGTTGACTGCAAAGGTGATGTCTGGTCGGCTACCTACGGAGAGATACATAAGGCTTCCCACGGCTTGTCGATATGGAAATTCTGGCGCCTCCCTGTCACCATTTTTGTGCATTTCTGCACTCATTTGATGATGATGGTCTGCCGGAATTGCAACAGCATTTGCGTGCTCCATGTTGAAGCGCTGCAGAATTTTCTTGTAGTAGGCCTCCTGGTGGAGAAGAATTGAACCATCTGTCATCCGTTCAACTTGTAGTCCAAGGTAAGTGCTCAAATTTCCAAAAGTAATATCGAAGTCCTGGCGAAGTTGTTTTATTAGTTCCTCAATCATTTTCTCATGTTTTGCAGCAATCAATCCGTCGTCGATGTGAATTTCCAGCATCAACTGATTCTCAGGATCTCCGTTGGTGAAGACACAGTAATCGGCTCTGGTTGGACGTAGTCGAGCTTTGGCTAGGAACTTCGTGAGGTGTTTTTACCAGCATCTCGACGCCTGCTTGAGTTCATACAAACTTCGGATGAGTTTGCACACTCGGCTGGTACCATCTTCATAACCTTTTGGCTGCTTCATGTAGATGACTTCTTCCAGCTTTCCATAGAGAAAAGCTGTTTTAACGTCGAACTGTTTGAGGAAAAATTTTTGGGATACGGGACTAAAGGTCTCATTATAATCGACACCAGGAGTTTGACTGAAACCTCTGGCAACAAGCCTGGCCTTGTATCGTTGGATGCTACCATCAGGGAATTGTTTCACCTTGTAACACCATCGATTGTCGATTGGTGGTTCCTCCAGAAACCAAGTGTGATTCTTCTGCAGCGAATTGATCTCCTCATCCATGGCTGCTTTCCATTTTTCAGAGTCCTCGGATTTGATGGCGTCATCGTAGCTTTCAGGATCAAGTTGGCCAGTTACTGAAATCAAAACAGAAGGATACTGAACTGGTTGGCGAATTTGGTTCCTGTTTCTCAGGTTGTAGTTTTGCAGTGGTACAGGTTCTTCGAGTGGCTCTTCATCATCCGTTAGCGCATACAAGGGTTCTTCAGCTTCGCTTCCAGAATGTTCACCACCGTTCACCAAGTTTACGATCTCTGGCTCCTTGTCAACTTCAGCAACTTGAGGAACACTCAAGGTCGTTGTTGCTGGCTCATTGCTTGACTTGTCTGCTGAAAATCTTTGTCCAGTGAATTTCACATCTCGAAAGGTGTTTACCTTGTTCTCAGTAGGAAACCAGACTCGATACCCTTTCGTTGTTTCGTCGTAACCTGCAAATATGCCCTTTTTGGCTTTGACATCCCATTTCTTTCTCTTTTCCTTGGGGATGTGATCGAAAACTTCCTCACCAAAAGACCTGAGTGAGGCAAGGTCTGGTTTCTTTCCCAGCCAGAGGTCGCAAGGTGTTGCTCCATTTTTGCTGCTGGTTCCAGTCCTGTCCAAGGTGTAGGCTGCGTAGAGGGTTGCCTCTGCCCATAGCTTCTTTGGGAATTTTCCTGCATGAAGAATAGTCCTGGCCGATTCAATAATTGTCCTGTTCTCGCTTCTGCTGACCCGTTTTGCTCTGGTGTGTAGGGAAACGTTGTTTGGTGTATCACACCGAGATCACTGATGATTTTCTCCACGTCCCTGTTGGCAAATTCTAAACCGTTGTCAGTCCTGATGACCTTGATGCCTTTGTCCAGGTGTTTTTCTGCTTGGAGAAGGAATTTCTTCAGACACTGGGCTGTTTCCGACTTCGCCTTGATGAACAACAAAGTTCTCCAGTAGCTGAAGTCGTCCTTGATCAGCAAGAAATAACGAGCGCCTCCTATTGATGTGTCAGGCATTGGGCCGCACAGATCAGCATGAACAATCTCACCAACTCGTTCAGTTTTTGAGGTACTTTTTGGAAAGGGGAGCCGGTGCATCTTGCCAAGGGTACAGTCGTCACATTTGACTTTGTCGTCCGTAAAGGGTAAGTTCATCCTCTTCAAAATCTTTCTAACCTGCTCGAAATTCTGATGAGCTAACCTTTTGTACCAGGTGAGGAGTGTTTCTTGTTTGACGACGACGTTTGCCTGGTGCTCATTTGCCACGATTCTCAATTTCATCTCGAAAAGCTGATCAGATCTTTCTCCCACTGCAACGATATTTCCATCCTTCAATAGATGGCAAGTCCTGCTGTCTGATTTTTGAGACATGCCTTTGTCAAGGGCTGCTCCTAGGGAGAAAAGATTGAAGCCTAGATCTGGAACATGCAGGACGTTACTCAGGTGTTTCAGCTTCCAGATTTTTCCGTCGAAAACTTCGACCTCGATGTCTCCAGATCCCACAACTGTGATTGTTTTTCCATCACCAACTCGAACAGATTTTGGCTGCTGAAAATGGACGAAATTTGAAAACCATTCGCGCCGATGAGACATGTGGACCGTAGCACCAGAGTCGAGGTACCAGATGCTGGAACAATCCAGGTTGTCCGAACCGAGAGTCAAAGCATTGATCAGCGCGTCGTTTTTCCTGTATGAGTGGCCCTCCTTTTCTGCCTTTCTCTCATTGGTAGCTTTTCTCTTGAAACAGTCTTGCTTCCAGTGGCCCGGCTTCTTGCAATAATGACAGGATTTTGAGGATTTCTGCTCGAAGTTCTTTTGTCGTGATTTCCCAGCTATAAAAGCCACGTTGTCGCTTGCATTTGCAGGCTCTAGCCTGGATTCTTCGACTGAGAGTCTGGAAATAAGGTTGGTAAGATTTCTCTCATCGGGCTGTGTTGATTCCCATGCACTGATGAAATGTTTGAAGGTGGAGGGAAGAGTCATTAAAATGTTTGTGATTATCTGCTTATCAGAAATTTTCTCACCCATAACCTTCAATCGATGTGCAACGTTTTCCAACTTGGCAACGTGTGTAGCAATGTTGTGAGCTGGGTCTTTCTGAACACTGTACCATTCTTGAAGTAGCATGTGAATGCTGGTCTCCGACTTTTGTTCATAAACAGATGAAAGTTTGTCCCACATTCCCTTGGAAGTCGTGCAGTTGATGATGTGAAGTATCGGTTCCTCGTCAACTGATGTGGCGATAGCACGCTGTCCAAAAGTGTCCAGTTTTGTCCATGAGGCACGTGCTGTTCGATGAGCTTCGGTTATATTTTCCTCTGGAAATTCCTTTTCTCCGCTGACGATGTCCCATGCTCCGCTAGAGAGTAGAACGATGCGTACCTGGAACGTCCACGTACTCCAGTTCTCAATGCCTTTGAGTTTGGTTATCCGATTTGATTCATTCTCCATCGTGGTGTTGTAAAATTTCACTGTTGCACGAGGGCGGACTTACAACACGAGATTTTAAACGAAAAGAATTTAAACAACACAAAAATATTTATCGTTCCGCGAACCTGGGCCCATAAACTATTGAACAGGCAGGGTGAACAATAAAAATAAAACGCGATTGTTGTTTAAATTGATGATTTCTATTTTATATATTGAACTCGTCCGAACGGCACGAAAGGTGGATGCTAAGAAGAAAGAAAGAAGTGAAAGTTGACAAATGTGAGTTTGGCGTTTCTTGGTGTGAATGACAGTTGTGTGCCTTAAGGGCCCGAATTCAATGAGAGGAGTGAGTGTTATAATTTAGCTTTGACTGCGTACAATTTGAATACAATTTTTTAATTTGTTTAACATTTCAAAACTGTATTTATTGACCATAATTAGAATTGGTACATTTAAGTAATACAGTGACTTAAAATTAATTTCGTAACAATTGCTTACATGTAATTATTATAATAATATATACATTTTCCAAACAATATTTTATGAGATACAAGATAGATGTGTGTTTATAAATTTAATAGTGTTATCTTCCTGGAAAAGGTCAGAAAACCAGGAATTTGTTTTTTCAACTTTATTTAATCTAAACTTAATCCTAATTATATAAATAACTTAACCTAATTTAGTCTGATTACATTATGATTTTCCTAAAGCCATAAACAAAGTTTTATAATTAATGGGATATATGAATTAAAGGATGTGGAATGAGGTCAGTTATGGGTTTGGGGAAGAGTATTTCTTTCCGGTTGTTCGTTGGAAAAGTGTAGGATGTTGGAAAATGGTTGGACGTTACAGTATTTGAACTGGTTAGGGGTAACTTCGGTGTCGTGGTATATGATCTCGTTTGAATCATTTACCAGTCTGCCTGAGGCGAAGATAGCTCTGGTGTGGAGACAGTTGGGATAGTTAGTTCTGATATCTAGAGGGTTCTCTAAGAGCGAGGTTATTATAGGATTGGGATTATTTTGTAGGTTTTCGATAAATTTGATAGACAGTTCGAGGAATCGTCTATCGAGGCGCTCAATACCAGCGGTATTGTAGAGTTCGACGTTACTATAGTACTTATAGGAGTTAGGACGACGATGTAAGCCAGAGACATACCTAAAGCATTTTCTTTCGAATGCTCGTAACTTCTCCATTTGGGAGGGAGTGATATGGTACCACAATGGGCACGCGTACGTGAGTGGGGGTCTGATAATTTGTTTGTAAATGAGCAGTTTGACTCTGTGAGAGAGACTATTAGGTTTCCATATTACTCTTCTACAGAGATTAAGCTGAATTGCGGCTTTTTGAAGGGAATTTTGAATGTGGGGGAAAAAAGAAAAGTTATTAGAAAAAGTTATTCCCAGATATTTTAGGGTTTTGGAGGGTTTTATCAGAGTGTTGTTCAGTTGAATTTTAATTTTGTTGTGGCAGCGTCCAGTGTTGTTTGTACAGTGGTCGTTTTTGCCCTTGAACACTATGAGCTGCGTTTTATTTGGGTTAAGGTAAATTTTCCATTTATTGAAATATGTTGTTATGTTAGGGAGGAAGTTGTTAATGCGGTTTCTTGCAGCCTTAACAAATTTGCTGCTAGAGTAAATTAATGTATCATCAGCATAGTTCAGCATTACTTAGTGTACTTAATAGGGATATTGGACGATAATTGCAAGGGCTATTACTACTACCGGGCTTTTTAATAGGAATTACTACCGCAGTTTTCCAGTTCTCTGGGAAGTGCGATGCATTAATTATATGATTAAGAAGAATGAGGATGGGAAGTAGATTCGGTGGGCGTAGCCTTTTAAATAGAAGGCGTGGGATTCCATCTAATCCAGTTGACTTTTTGTTATTTCCTGATCTTACGATCTCGGATAATTCGTCCGCAGTTAGAAAATTTGTAGTGTCTAAGGGGTGTGAAGCTATGTTTGTATTGTTAAATTCACCGATGAAAGGAGTAAAAGATGGGAATAATCTGTTTGAGATGTATTCGTTTACTGTGTTCTCGAAGCCAGGAGTTGAGAGAGAATTATTTTGCTGATGAATCTTTGCAAAGTGTTCTGCGAGGCAATTTGCTATGTCCGTATCGGACTGGGCAATATTATTGCTGATTGGGTTAATGAGATGGCCAATTCGGGGTTTATATTTACGACCAGTTAATTGGTTGATGTTCTTGTTGTATTCCAGAATACTACCCTTATTAAATTTAACACTGAATCTCCTAACACATCCTTAAAAACTTCACTTAACATATATTACATTCTCACTTAATACATACCATTCATAAACATTCACAATATTACCAGTTACAGCACACTTAATAACCTGCACCTTTTTATTTATTCAAAAACATAGTAACTTGGATTTTCGTCCAAATGAATTGTTGTTAAAAGTCAGAGAGAAAAAATAGAATAGAAAAAAGTTCAGTTGATATTTGTCAGCCGTAAAGAAAGGTTGAGAATGATTTGTTATGGAGCAGCTAGCGTCGCAATAACATATTAAGTTTATTAATTATTAACTTTAAATAATTGTTTGTTATTGTTGTTTAAATAATAATTAGCGCTAAAGCAGATTTCGGCTTGATTGACTTTGTAAATAAACAGAATAGTCGCAATTGGGAAATCTTAAAAGCCAGTTGTACGTGAATTATAAGTGAGTTGTTTTTGGAAAATCATAACAGTCAATCAAAAAAATAAAAGGTCCACGCTCTTCCCTCACACCGAGGAAGCACGGCGTTCGGACTACAACACTGGTGGCAGCGGTGGGATACAACCAAAGGATCCCAAATAAAAAGAAGAAAATAAGAAAAAAAAAAAACAAGAAAAAAAAAAACTTTTTAAACAAAACAAAATTTAAAACAACAAAAAAAAATGTTTATAAGAAGAAAAGAGAACACAAGAGAAATAACCAAATAAGAAGAAGAAGAAGAAAGTAAACATAAAACAACGAAAAACAAAGTAAACAAAAATTTAAAACAACAAAAAAAATTGCTTATAAGAAGAAAAGTGAACACAAGAGAAATAACCAAATAAGAAGAAGAAAAAAAATTTTTCAAGAAGAAAAGAGAGAAAAAAAAAACAGGAGAAATAACCAAACCAAAATAAGAAGAAAAAAAAAACCCCGACATAAAACAACGAAATAAAAAGAAAAAAAAAGGAAAGCAGCAAAGACCAGGATGAGCAATCAACTTTAGGACGTGAAGTCTGCCTGGCGTCAAAGAAAAACAAAAATCTAAAAAGAAAAAGAACCACACAAAGGAAACAACCAAGGAAAACTGAAGAAAAAAAAAACAAAACAGCAACACTCAAGACTGCTATCAACAGTACAACGACAACATTTAGTAGAGTAAGAATTTTTTTTAATAGCGACTTTTCTCTCTACTTTTTTTAGGAATATTTTCTAATTGGAACCTCTCTTTTCACAAAAAAAAAAAAATTTTTTTTTGGATAGAAATCTCTATCTATATTCTTTGAAAATTCTCATTTCAGTATTTCGACGACATTTCCGTTTCTTTTCTTTTGCGTGTTTTCTCGATAGAAATTTTGAAAATTCTCTTTTCAGTTTTTTCGACGACATTTCCGTTTCTTTCGCGTCGAAAATTTTCTTTCTTTTCAGTTTTGGGACCAATTTATTTTTCTTTCATATATATATATATTGAATAACAAAAAGAAAGGCCAATTTTTCTATAACCATATTTTAAGTTAACCATAGTTTTAAGAATTGATAACGAATTTTCGCCTTTTATTTTAAATTTTCACTATTACAAGTCCATATTACACGAGACAGGCGGCTAGGCAGGGGGAAGAACAAATCCACTATCAACCGATATACAATAAACCCCCTGAAATGGCTCTCTCTGTCGGAATTTCTGATGTTTTCAGAATCGTCCCTACCTTTGACGGGAAACCCTGCGACTTAGGTAAATTTATTTCCGGGGGAGACGTTTTATTTAGATCCATAAAGAAGGCAGACCCGGATATATACGAGACATTTTTAGAGCTAGTCAAAAATAGACTAGAGGGTCATGCTTACGATCTGATTAGGTATAGCCAAATCGCTAAGTGGGAGGATTTAAAAGATAAACTCGAATCGGAATATAAAGAGGAGCAATCTCGGTCGACGGCACACAATGAGTTGATTTCTCTGAAACAACGCTACAGAGAAACCGTCCGGGAATACGGCGATAGAGTCGCGAATGCTCTAAGGACTTTAAACTCTGCCACGTGTGAAATAACAGCAGACGCGGTGGTTAGGGAATATTTAATAGAAGAAAACATAAAATTGGCCGTGCAAACATTTGAGGATGGACTAAACAACGAACAGCTAAAGATACTAGCTAAAGTCCATGGGGGAAACAATTTAAAACAGTCGATTGCACATGCGGCTCGAATGGACAACTCTCCCAGGTCATATCAATATAACGAAAAACCTAAATTCAATCGTATAGTCTGCCAAACCTGTGGTAAGTCAGGGCATACACAGGACACATGTTATCGGAACATGCAATCCAACTTTTTTCCGAATAGACAACCCATAAAAAGGGAATATAACATTGTATGTAATTTCTGTGGACGGAATAATCACACAGAGAATGAGTGTAGATACAAGATATCTAGGAATGGATCGGCTTCAACAAATTACCAACAAGGTACAACAACGCGTAACCCATTCCGAAATAATCCTACAAACTCTGAAAATCGTTTTGGTGAAAATTCTAGGAGCACCAATAGACAAAACGATAGACAAAATGTTCACTTTTCTCGGGTGCAAGAGTCGGAAAACGAGGCCTGACGCCAACCAAAATTTATGGAAGACAGACCAAATTTTTCTGTTTACAGCATTAGATCTTTGGAAATAAATAACGACCATTTTAATGAAGCTCCTAGCCAAATTTACCCTGAGCCCACATACTCCTATAAACCAAGCCATATAAACGAAGATAACCCTGTCCCTAATATAAAGACTCCGATTCATACTCCCATTCTGGAAAACAATTCAGCAACACAGACTGAAAATCCGAAATTTTCAGCAGTATTGAAGACTGAAAATTCGGATCCTGCAGAAAATATACAAACAGAAATCCCGAATATTTCGGCTATCCCAATAGACAACCCCGGCACTTCAGCAACAAAGACTGAACATTCAGCAGTGTTAAAGACTGAAAACCCAATAGTTGCAATAAAAGTCGAAACCCAAGTCAGTTCAGCAGCTAATACTGATGAACAAATCTTTTCTGCAGCAAAGACTGAAGGATTGAATGTTTCTACAGCAGATATAACTGAAGAAATAGTTCAAACAGCAAATAGTACTGGGAACCAAGATGTTCTAACAGCTAATAAGTCTGAAGAACTATTCGAATCAGTAAATGAGACTGAGAAACTAAACGATTCATCAGCAGTGAGTAAGACTGAAAAGGTAAACGTTCCGACAGAAGTTAAAGCTATAGAAAATGATGACATTGAGCCGAAGACACTAAACATTTTAAATAACGATACTGAACAGCAACACGAAGTAATGAAAATTGAAAATAATAATTCAATTAAAGAAGTTAAAGCTATAGAAAATGATGACAATGAGCCGAAAACACTAAAAATTTTAAACAACGAAAACAAACACAGACACTTACTCAAACACGATATAATAAATAATGAAAATAATAATTTAACTAAAATAGGTACGGAAAAGGAAAACCATATAAGTACATTACAAATTTTTTTTTTCAACAATAAACATTTATTCAAACACAAAATACAAAAAAATAAAAAGTTACACAATCATTTAGGACATTTGAAATCAGTTCTTAAGAAGATTTTTGGTATTATGCATTTCTATACAATAATCATAGTAATAGGCCCAAAAAGGTTTTGGAAAATTTTCCATAAATTTAAGGAAAAAATAAACACATAACAAATGGCCTTTGTTTTTTTATTCAATATATATGAACTAATCAAACAATTGTAAGAATTGACGAAAACGAAAAAAAAAAAAGAAAAAAAAAAGTTAAAGAGGGAGAATAACAAAAGAAAATTTTAGATATATTGGAAATTTTGGAATTAATATATATTCGAACGGAAAAGGAAAGAAAGGAAATTTTAGAGGTAATATATGTATTGGAAATTTTGGAATTAATATATATATATTCGAACGGAAATGAGAATTTTGAATATTAATATTATGTAATTAATATAATAAGTAATAATAACTTTTGGATAAGAAAACAAAAGGTTCCAAGCAGAAATATTTAAATTTAGTTAGTTAACATGTAATGTAAATAGACTATTTGTACTATTTTTCTAGTGTTAAGACCTTTTTGATTATTGGAAAAATTTAGTTAATATATAATGTAAATAGATTATTTTTCTAGTATTAAGAACTTTTTGATTATTGTAACCTTTGATGAAAGATTAATTTTGAAAACCATTGTAATGTAATTGAACGAAAATCCAAGTCTTTAATTAATCTTAAGCTAATATATAGTTACTAGAAAATTATTCTCTTCAAGGATAATTTTCTTTCTCGAAGAAGGGTGGGATGTTGTATTCCAGAATACTACCCTTATTAAATTTAACACTGAATCTCCTAACACATCCTTAAAAACTTCACTTAACATATATTACATTCTCACTTAATACATACCATTCATAAACATTCACAATATTACCAGTTACAGCACACTTAATAACCTGCACCTTTTTATTTATTCAAAAACATAGTAACTTGGATTTTCGTCCAAATGAATTGTTGTTAAAAGTCAGAGAGAAAAAATAGAATAGAAAAAAGTTCAGTTGATATTTGTCAGCCGTAAAGAAAGGTTGAGAATGATTTGTTATGGAGCAGCTAGCGTCGCAATAACATATTAAGTTTATTAATTATTAACTTTAAATAATTGTTTGTTATTGTTGTTTAAATAATAATTAGCGCTAAAGCAGATTTCGGCTTGATTGACTTTGTAAATAAACAGAATAGTCGCAATTGGGAAATCTTAAAAGCCAGTTGTACGTGAATTATAAGTGAGTTGTTTTTGGAAAATCATAACAGTCAATCAAAAAAATAAAAGGTCCACGCTCTTCCCTCACACCGAGGAAGCACGGCGTTCGGACTACAACATTCTTGAAAAGATCCCGATTTGGTTTGATGTTACTAAGTGTAGAGATGTAGTTCTCATCTGCGAACCTTTTCAACTGCTCATTTATAAGAGTGGATAGTAGTTGTATCTGGCTTTTAATAAAGGGGCAGTATCTTGTATGAAGTTTTCGGCGGAGCTGCTTTTTAAGGCGCAATAATTTGGTTAGGATGCTGGGCAAAGGCTTTCCTAAATAGTTATGAGGAATGGTTGTCGGGATGTTGTTGTTGAGAGCCTCCTTAAGAATTTGCTCTATTCTTAAAGATGCTTGATCGATTTCAGTAGCGAGTAAGTTAGATGCTTCAGGGATATACAAGTCAGAGAAACTTATCGCTATTTCCCTATTGACTTTTCTCCAATTTGTTTTGGTGAAGTTTGGGACAGGGTTTGACGAGTCGAGTGGGTCGAGAGAGGGGATTTGGATCGTGGTGTGAACGGAACCATTATCAGAAGGAAATATAAAGGAGACTGTAGGTAGACCCGCTGAATAAACATCGTCGGATTTGAAGAAGAAGTCGATTGTTGACCTGGCTGAGCTAGAGACACGAGTGGGCTGTAATGGGGAGTCAATATATGGATAAGACTGGAGGAGGGCTAGCAATTGGCGACCATATTTGTTGCATTTATTGTCATTGAATGCTGTATGACGAGCATTCCAGTCTCCTCCGATTATTTATGGAGCGGGAACGGACTGTTGGATAATCTGCGAAATGTCAGTATCTGGGAAATCTGGTTGTCGGGAAGCGTGAATATAAATGGATGCTAAGACGAGCACTTTATTGTTCTCACAGAAAAGTTTTACTACTGTGTATTCAATGCTGGATATACCGGTGAATCTAATTTCACTGAATTGAAATTTTATGTGAATTAAGATGCCGGTACCTCCATGAGATCCATTAGTTCTGGGGTTAGAAACTAAAGTATAATTGGGAATGGAAACTCGGGAATTTATTTTGAGCCAGGTCTCTGAAAGGAAGAGGATATCTGGGGAAAACTTTTCAACAAACAACCGAAGGTGTTGCTTACGTATGTTAGAGTAAATCTAAAACAAACATTGAGCATCGCAAGAAACGTATCGAAAATCGAGATTTTCCATCTGAAACGTTCGTTTTCAAGATACAAAATGTCGATTTGATGTCGTTTAAAAGGTGATGTATCACGATCTCGAGGAGTCAGTTCTCACTCTATTCATAGTCCCCGGCGGAAGATCAATCAATTTCCGGACCAAAAATATTTAAAAAAATAAATGAAACTATTTGAACGAAACCAAATCTGTTTTGATTTATTTTGGATTGGTGCATTCACTGAGGAACGTTGGCGGTTTTAGGACAGGAGGAGACTTCCAACCATCAAAAAGAACCGGTGAGTAAAGTGGTGGCAAGCCCACAAACTAAACCCTTGCAGCGTCCACGATTCCGGACATCACCCAAAGGCACCTGGTTCCACGGCACAGGGACGCAATTCCAAAGCGACGTCCCTAGAACGATCGGAAGCTGCTCTTCCCTCGAGGTTCGAGGAGCACGGCGGCAAACGCAACGGGTCCCCTCGGGAGCGGTCTTTAAGAGATCTTACGTCCTTTTCAGGATAAGAAGACACGCTACCTGGGAGCGAGGCCAGTAGTAACATCTACTACTACGATACAACATAAAGACAATATTGTTCTGTGACAGGGCGGAGTATCATCCTACAAAATCCATGAGTTGTCCTTCCATAAATCTAGCCTTTTGTGATGGACGTTTTCAGGAAACTGCTTCAAATAATACTCTTTATTCACTGTTTATCGTTCCGAAAGAAGTGTACCATTCCACATCTACAAAAAAAAAAAAAAATATTCGGAAGACCTTCAGGTTCAAGCAGTTCTGTCGCGATTTTTTTTCGGATTTGACTTATTTTCCCAACGACATCCGACTAATTTTTAGTTTTTAGTGTGCCCTATACATTACGTCATACACCTCGTGTCATCACCAGTTATGATGCGCGACATGAAGTCGTTTCAGTCTTGAGCTAACTCTTACAGATTCTACTTTCTTTTTTTTACACTCCTCTCGGGAGAGGCACACCTATGGCGCCGAGTCGACACCCCGAGATTCCACCAAATAACTGTTACAGTTCTTTTTGAACAGGTATAGCTTGTAACGCTCCGAAAACACACGCGCGAGGAGGGAATTCCACAACTTTCCTCCATTATATACTCAGGAGTAAATGTTACACCCTATTATACAAATTTCATTCTTATATTAACTTACTAGATCTTCGCCCTCTAAATTGAATTATATATATATATATATATATATATATATATATATATATATATAATTCATATATATATATATATATATATATTATATATATATATATATATATATATATATATATATATATATATATATATATATATATATATATATCGGGTTTTCTAATAGGGACTTGACAACTTTTTTTTTAAATAAAACGCAAACCATTTGAGATATTTCAAAAACTTTATTATGAAGTACAATCAAAACATTTATGAATGGAACTGGACTTCGTTCATATGGCCACCGCGGGCACGTTTGCAACGGTCGATTCGTTGTTGAAAAAATATTGCCCAATGGCGCCGCCGGCATGCAAACCGCACCAAACAGTTATTTTTTGTGGATGAAGTGGTGATTCATGAAGCACATGTGGATTTTCACCCGACCAATAACGCATGTTTTGCTTATTGACGAACCCATTGAGCCAAAAATTAGCTTCGTCACGGAAGACGATTTTGCGGTGAAATTCATCATCTTGGCGCATCTTTTCCAGGGCCCAATCGGAGAACATACGTCGCTTCAAATGGTCCATCGGCTTCAATTCTTGAGTCAGCTTGATCTTGTATGGGTGTAAACCAAGATCCTTACGCAAAATTCGCCATAAAGTGGTCTGGTCGATGCCCAATTCTTGAGAACGCCGTGGAATTGACTGATTTGGATCGTTTGCTACGGTCGCCTGAACGGCAGCGATATTTTCGACACTTCGACAAACCCGTCGTCTCGCTGGCACGGCAACATCACACAACGAATATGTAGACTAATTTTATTGGTGGATGCGGTTTTGAGTTTGTATAATATATATATATATATATATATATATATATATATATATATATATATATATATATTTAAGTTAATGCCCACTACACTGCGTAACACTTCGACGCATATTCGACATCTGCACACGGGCACACGTCCCCACTTAAACGTGCTACTCTTTTTGTGTTTCACTCACCTACTCGATGCAACGCTTGTTTTTACGTCCGTCCGCTTATGTTCGCTGCTGACGGCGTTTGCACTGTGACTGAGTGCTGTTTTTTTTTAATGCTACCGTCACACTTCAAGGCACGCCCGATACCTAGCAAATAGTAGGGTAGACAAATCTTGGACCGATTCGCGCCCTTCTTTGAGAGATTTGTATCACTCGAATGCCTGTATTGCCGACATTGTCGAGCCGCCATAATCTTTTTTAACATTATTAATGGTTTGGTAGAAGGATTTTCGTCTGAAAGACAAAATTTAAGGCAAACCCGTTGTTCAACTAATTTATCCATAGTAAAATTTACAGAGCAAATCTGATGTTGACCTATTTCACAGATGTTGTAAACAAACTAGTTGACAGAGGACGCTAGCATTTAGTTAGGTAATTAATTTAGATTGTACCAATATGAGAAAAAAATGTAACTGATTCTCTTTAAGTTCCTCGATAGTATAGTGGTTAGTATACCCGCCTGTCACGCGGGAGACCGGGGTTCGATTCCCCGTCAGGGAGCCTCTGGCGCAAGACTAATGACCTTGCCCAGAAAAAAAAATCATTATGGAAAATTTAACAAGCCTCAGGACTTGCTAAATAAGGCCAAGACCGGCTGCCGGTTGTAGTGCCCATGATGATGATGATGATGATGATTCTCTTTAAGTGGTTCATTTAGATGACAAATTCCAGATCGTTTTTACACCGAAGATGCTAGAGATCTCAAGAATATGAAATTGGCGCCAACAAAAACAGGTACGCACTCTGGAAATGACAGCATATACAGTACATCCAAAAGGCACGTCACCTACTACAATTCTGACTTTTCGAAACTTTTTATGCAATCGAAAGGTAATTGAGAAAGTCCACTTAAAAAAAGGTTGTTGAGTATTTACAGACTATTTTAAAATTCTTGGGGATATTATACCGTGACAGGGAGCGATTCGAACCGACGCCATAATGGTCAGAATCACTAAAAGATAGATAGATAGATCCAAACCTCAACAGATCAGATCAATGGCGCGTGTACAAATTCGATCACTAAACTCATGTGCAATTGCTATGTTATTTGGTATGGTATACGGCTCTGACAGATATGTTTTGATTTTAATTTTGGTGTTGTTCTTCACTATTGGTTTGTATTTTGTGTGTGTACCACTAAGAAACGCCACAATATATGTGTCACTGTTTTTGATTCACGATGTATTTTGACTGTTGTCTGCTACAAAATTCAAAAGATTACTCGTTAATCGCCAACTATGAAACTTGTATTGTTAGTCATTTAGAAGTCCATAATAATCAATTATTCAAATAATCCGGAATTAATAATCTGTTCCACTACCTTGAAAAATATGGCCTGAAACATGTTTTCCCTTTTCTTGGGATCAGCGTAATGCCACCAGTTTTCCAAAAGGGAAACTTCATCTCATACGCTCTGGTTAGGTTCTGGCAGTCGAGTCCACACGCTAGAGAAACTTCACATTCACCATTGAAGAGTGCTGGCACACTCTTAGGTGGCCCTAAATAATCCTAAAAATTTTAAGAACTGGATCTAGAGTTTACTCTTCATGGCAAACAAATTCATATTTGTCAATCGACCGTGACATGTTTTGCGACTAACGAAGGGAAGAAAGAGGAACTGAAGTTCGATGAACCAGTTTCACTACACTCGAGTAGTTTATTGTTTACAATATAGTTCTGAACCGTTGGTCGTTGTTTCGCCCTGTCAACCACAATCATGTACTGTAGTTAAATTATTTATTCTTCTCCTGTTATATCTATATTTATCTTATTGTTAGCATAATGTAATCACGACTAATGTGCGAATAATAAATAATCTTTCATGTGCAGTGATTCCTTAGGTTTCTTTTCACGAATTCTATCGGACGATTCCTATTACTCAACTTCTATTGCACGACTTCCATTGCACGACTTCTATTGCAAGACTGTCTTGGCACGACTCTCCTTCAATCAACTTTCAATTCTAAAGAAGAATGGACAGTGTTTTGGGGAATTTTGTAAATCTCCCCAAACACGACACAAGTTAATATAAGCTCTGTATTGTCTCTAAAGTTATAAATCTGCTTGTTAATAATGTTTGTAACACAAGAAACTTCTATTAATTCATTTCCTCTTTGTTCCAACTAAATTTTTTTTTTTTTTTTTTACGAACCACCTTTAACAATTTTGTATCTGGTTTGGCAATTAAAACTCGACTGACTTACGGAACTAAGTGAACCACGATGGCAAAAAATCTTACAGTTACCGATGGTCAGAACTGACCACTAAAATCTAAGTCTAGTGTTTTAAAGTGCATTATTTTAAAGTATTACCTACACATCCGCCACAGAATTTCCAACTTCCCGATTTTTGACATAACTTCGCTCGCCATGTCCACATCAGGAAAATTGAGTTATGTTATTGTAGCGAGCTTAGGGTTCGCTGGATTAATTATTTTTAATAAATAAGAGCCGTTAAATCGATTTTGAATTAATATAACACTTTATTAGTCCGTTAATAACAACCGTTACTTATACCGTACACTTAACGATTTCTTTACTTATCGCTTCCGTACTTATCGCGTCTTTTACTTCTTACTTATCGCTTGCTTCACTTTCTTACTTATAACTTCTCTCCATGATCTGTTTGCGACGTATTTATACCGTTTCCTCATTCTGATTCAGCGTTTCGTTTCCGTCCGTTCCATTGCCTTGAATGTTTTACTGTTGCTAGTCTCCAGTTTTCCAGTACTTTATAGAATATTCTATATCTTCTGTCATATGCGTCACACTACCCTCCGCCTAGATTAGTTCGTCCCGAAGTAAGTTCACTGGTCTCTTGTGTTAACAAAAGTCGCCAGTCGGTTACGATGTACCACTTTCATCTTGGCGTTCGGTCTTCGCTGAATCCTATAGACAACGTCGTTAATTCTTGTGAGAATCTTATACGGTCCTTCCCAATGTTGCTGCAACTTCGGAGACCTTCCTTTTTGCCGATGAGGGTTATAAAGCCGCACGGTATCGCCTGCATTAACTCCGGATGGGTCGTACCTTGTTTTCTTCCTGTCACTTGATACCTTGATTTGCTTTCGAACCAAATGATGAATCTCGTCGAGGCGATTTCTCCATTCGGCTACGTAGTCTTCGGTGTTGTCTATGGCGTCTGGAGGTATCCCGAATCGCAGATCGGCTGGTAATCGTATCTCTCGTCCAAAAATAATGTTTGCTGGAGAATGGCCTGTCGTATCGTGATTAGCCGATCTATAGCTCATGAAAAAGGTTTGTACCAATCTCGTTGGTGATCACTAATGACCTTCGATAAATGCTCTTTCATTGTTCGGTTGAACCTTTCGACCATTCCGTCTGACTGCGGATGTAAGGGTGTGGTCCTGGTTTTCCGTACGCCCAGTGCCGCACAGATGCCTTGAAATATCTGTGATTCGAAGTTTCGGCATGGATCGGAATGAAGCTCAGAGGGAACTCCATATCTGCTGATCCAATTATTGAGAAGCTGCTCAATGACGGTTGTTGCTTCTTGGTTTGGAATTGGAAGGACTTCCACCCACTTGCTGAAGTAATCCATGATGACCAACATGTATTTGTTGTTGTCGTTGGTTTTTGGAAATGATCCTGAGATATCAATCGCAATTCGCTCAATAGGGGCACCCACGTTGTACTGCTTCATAGCGCTCCTTGGTTTTGCTGTTGGTCCTTTGGTCGCAGTGCAAGTTGTGCACTTCCTACACCAAGACTCGACGTCATCTCTCATGTGAAGCCAGTAGAATCGAGATCGTAATTTTGAAAGTGTCTTGTTAACTCCCAGATGTCCACCGGAGGCCCCGTCGTGCATTTCTGTTAGTACATCCTTCACTTTTAATGGTGGGACTAGAATCTGCATTCGATAGAATTTTCCCTCCGCGGCTTCCCATTTACGCTTTAGAATTCCATCTTCCATTAGCAAGGAATTCCATTATGCCCAATATGCTTTAAATGTTTCACTCTTGTCGGAAATATTGTTCCAAGTTGGCCGCTCGTTCTTTTCTTTGTGTTTCAGGAATAGCGACATATCTTCATCCTGAAGTTGAGCTGCGCGTATAACATCACTCGTCCACCCATCTAGTACTTCTACTTGTACATTTCGCAGGTCGTACCCCTCTTCTTTCTCTTCCGCTTTATGACAATGTTTACAATCTGGCTTACATGGTCTTCTTGATAGAGCGTCAGCGTTATTACGCACCTTCCCTTGACGGTGGGAAATTTGGAAATCGTACGTTTGAAGTCGTTCGATCCATCGAGCTATCTGTCCTTCCGGATTCTTAAAATTTAACAACCATTTCAGGGCGGCATGATCCGTTCGAAGGTGGAATCGACGTCCGTAGAGGTACATATGGAAATTCTTAACGGCTTCTACGACAGCCAGCAGTTCCTTTCTTGTTGCGCAGTAGTTTCTCTCTGGCTTAGATAGATCTCGACTATAATATGCGACAACTCTCTCTTTACCATCGACTTCCTGTGACAACACTGCGCCAATTCCTGTGTTACTTCCATCAGTATCCAATATAAATGGGCGATCCGATCTTGGGAATGCCAATGTTGGAGTCTTACATAACTCGGCCTTCAATGTGTTGAATGCTGCCTCACACTTGTCTGTCCAATTGAATTTTTTGTCTTTACCCGTTAGTTCATGTAGGGTTTTAGCTACATTGGCGAAACCTTTAACAAACCATCGGTAATATGTGGCTAGTCCCATAAAGCTTCTTAACTGTTGCTTATCTTCTGGAGTAGGCCACTCTTGGACAGCTGCTATCTTATGAGGATCCGTTTGGACTTCTGCAGATGAAACGATGTGTCCCAGGAATTTTACTCTCCTTTGGAAGAGTTCACATTTCTTCGAATTGAGCTTTAAGTTGGCCTGTCTTAGTCGTTCGAAGACGGAGCGCAGATAATAATTAATCCCACTTCTGCCACCAATTGTAGCGAGCTTAGGGTTCGCTGGATTAATTATTTTTAATAAATAAGAGCCGTTATATCTATTTTCAATTAATATAACACTTTATTAGTCCGTTAATAACAACCGTTACTTATACCGTACACTTAACGATTTCTTTACTTATCGCTTCCGTACTTATCGCGTCTTTTACTTCTTACTTATCGCTTGCTTTCTTACTTATAACTTCTCTCCATGATCTGTGTGCGACGTATTTATACCGTTTCCTCATTCTGATTCAGCGTTTCGTTTCCGTCCGTTCCATTGCCTTGAATGTTCTACTGTTCCTAGTCTCTCTAGAATATTCTAGTACTTTGTTGCGGGCTTTCTCGAATATTCTAGTACTGATTGTCATATGCGTCACATTATGTAATAAAAGCCCCGGCATGATTATGGTTCTATAAACACGGAGCTTTACATTACGCGATAGCAGATTGGATTTCAGCAGTTTACTGACTGTGTGCCAACCAGCGTTGCCGGAATGCAGTCTTTTATTAATTTCCTTCGACATTTCGTTACTGGCCATCACGTTCTCTGATATTTAATCTAGATATTTAAACTCTTTAACTTTTTCAAATATCTTGTCTCCGACGTTTGTGTGTCCCTGAGGTCCACCTGTTCTCGTCCACTTCTTCTGCCACTTGCATGATGATTTCATAGTTTTTGCTTACAGTTTCTAGAGTATTGCCCAGAACGGCGATGTAATACGCATATGCGAGCACTTGTGTGACCCCGTTCAGGGATGGTCCGGTCATGTTGTTGTCTTGTAACCTTCTGACGACATACTCGAGAACAATGTTAAAGAGACATAGTGGGAGGCCATCCCCCTGTTTTAGTCCGTCCCGGATTTTAACTGGTTCTGAGAGGTGGCTTTCTATTCTAACTCGCCTTTTGTTTCCGTTCATGCAGATTTTAATCCGGGCAGCATATTATACGGATTCCCAGCACAACTACAATATGGTAGAGTATTTGTCTTGCAACTGAGTCGTAGGCTTTTTTGAAATCAACGAACAGTTGGTGAACCGTCTCTCCGTATTCCCACTTCTTTTCCAGTAGTTCCCTTATTGTGAACATTGTGTCGCTTGTTGACCGATTCCTACGGAATTTGCAATGATAGTCTTCTGCGTACGGTGTGATTCTCGCCTATATGACATTTGTTAGTATTTTGTATATGGTTGGCAACAGTGATATTCCTCTGTAATTTTCGCAGTCAGATTTGTCGCCTTTTTGAAAATGGGGACGACAATTGAGGTTTTCTATTCTTCTGGAGTGGCTTCCTTATCCCATATTGTTTTAATCAGTTGATGTATCTTTTGAGCGGTTGCCTCTTCTCCATGCTTCACAAGCTATGCCGGTATGCAGTCGACTCCGGGAGCCTTGTTGTTTTTCAATCGATTTATTGCGTGTACAACTTTGTTGAAAGAGGGCTCTGGAATCTGAGCTCGGCTGTATGTATGTCTGGTGCGTGTATTTGTGGTTGATGGGTGCGCACATTGAGCAGGTTTTCAAAGTTCTGCTTCCATCTTGTCACGATATTGTTCGTTTCTGTGACCAGACAGACGTTTGCGTCTCGAATTATTTTGGCTCTCCCTCGGCAGCCATTTCTAATTGAGTTTATGGCCTCATACATACCTCTGATGTTTTTTGTTCTGGTATTTTCTATGATTTTTTTCAATCCGATTCGTTCCCCATTCGCGTTTTTCTGAGTTTGAAAAGTCTCATTTTGTCTTATCGAATCGTCACTTATATTTCTGCGTTGACTTCATCATATCTTTCTAAGTGGATCACTCTAAGTCGTTTACGTTCTTCGATCTTCGCCCTGCACTCATCGCCAAACCAACGTTTAGATTTAGTTGTTTTCTTAAATCCTAATACCTTTTGGGCTGTCTGTGTGTCCCTTTAGTGTCCACATTAGTGTTGTCCTCTTCCCCACTACTCCTACTCTCTATGATGCTAAATATATTGGTTAGTTTGTCTTGAAATTCAGCTCTTTTACACTGGTCTTTTAGTTTATCAATGTCGAACTTTTTGCTGGTCTCCCGTGACTGCCACTGTGGGTTTACTGCAAGCCGACTCAATCTACTCCTCTGTATGATCTTACATCAAGGATGTTCTAATGGCGTTTTTTGTCTATGAAGAAGTCGTCTATTTGATTACGCGTTACCCCGTCAGGTGATATCCATGTGGCCGTATGTGTTTACTAGTACTTGAACATGGTGGTTTTCCCTACCAGATCCTTAGACGCAGCGAACGTGATAATTAAAATTCCATAACCGTTTGAAACGTCGTGTGGGCTTTCTTTACCTATAGCTGATTGAAAGATATCATTCTTCCCAATTTTCGTGTTGAGGTCCCCGAGGAGGATTTTAACATCGAATGATGAGATCCCATCGAATACTTCCTCTAGAGCCTCGTAGAATGTGTCCTTCGTTTCTTCGTCGGTAGGTTCTGTTGGGGCGTGTACGTTTCATCATCATCATCATTATCGGCACTACAACCAGGATCCGGTCTTGGCCTTATTTAGCAAGTCTTTCCACCGGTCCCCATTTCGAGCCGGTGTCATCCAGTGTGTGTGTACGTTTATAAGTACATAATTGTACCATGGGCCCTGTATTTTTAGCACCGATATTCGGTCATTAATAAATTTCACATCTTTTAAATGGGGCGTAATCTTCTTGCTTATGATGAACCCGGTGCCGAAGTTATGTGTGTCGGTACCTCCGCACACAAGTGTGAACCCATTGGTTTCAATTACTGGGTGTGGTAGTCGGACTTCCTGAAGCGCGACGATGTCCATTTTATATTGTTTCGCATTTTCTACGACCATCTGTATCGCGCCTGGTTTATATAACGTTCGAACATTCTACGTACCAATGTGTATATTACGCATTTCCTGTTCTTCTCTACGTCTTCTTTTTGCCTTGATGATTTGTTCGCTTATGATAGTGTCGCCTCATCACGCCTATGCCCACCGGGTTTTTCGTGGGATTGTTTTGTGTATATTGGGTTTTCTTTTTTCTTCCCACGTGTCTTTAGGGTTTCAAATAGTCCGCGATATCAGAGTGGTTTTTTGATCTGGTAAGGTCTACTCACTGCTCTGATTCGACCCACTGTCAGAGAGGCGCCGTTACAATACAGCCAGTATACCCCTGGCTGTAAACCATCCAATGGGCACGGTGACGCATAACACCATGGATTAAGGGTGGCAGATCTTTGCGTGTTACTCATCGCTAGCCTACCTGACATGGGTGACCCTACTAGAAGCATTTGCTTCCGTCAGCATTGTCTGATTAATTCATTGTAATTTAAGCCCCCGCACCACGTCAAGGTTTCTTCCAAGCGGGGGGTGCTAATTCGCGCTCTTTATAATTTCCACACTGCAACAACATTGCACACCCATGCTAGGACAGCATATAACACTTTTTTCCCACACTGCAAGAGCATTGTAGACACATTCTACGACAGTATATCAAACATATCTTCTCACACACTTTTTCCCACGTGTGCCCATCCTAATAGTTAATATGATACGCCTGTATATTACACTTTTTATCCTACACATTTTTTGCACCCACAAATCCCCTCCCAGCAGGTATTCCGTGGGTTTTCCATGACACTTGCAGGTCCTTGATAAGGGTTTGAACAAACAAACAAAGTATTCAAGGGGGTGATAAATGGGATGGTGGAGCGAAATTGCGAAAGTGATAAAAGGGTTGGGAACGGCCATTTTCGGGGATTCAACTTGTTTTGTTTGAGGTGACAACTCGCCTCTCGATCAATTGAAAATAAATGTCGTGTCTCATAATTAATCGTACGTCTACGAAATTTGCTAAAGAGCTAAACGAAAGTGTTAATAAAAAAAAAGTTAATCGTCTTTGAAAAAACAGGTTAAACGAAATTTACTAAAGAGCGAAAAGAAAGCGTTACTAATAAATAGTTAATCGTCTTTGAAAGACAGATCAAACAAAATAATTTTTGCCAATTTAACTGCACACAATAAATAATAAATATATAAATATATATATATATATATATATATATATATATATATATATATATATATATAATACTCACGTGGCTGTTTGCAGAATGACGTTTTGCTTATGCTTACCGGCATATAATGCTTATTTGTCGAAAAGTCACCGACCCATCAAACTGTCGAATTTAAGTTACGATCTTTGCGACCAAGTTCTGAGCAGAATGAACCGAGTAAAGGATTATGTGTGTTATAAATACGGAATTCTAAACGCGAATCTATCCTGAAACTGAGACCACGGTGTCGGTGTTGTGTCATCTATGAGCGGAAAAATATTAAGGTAGTATTTCTTCGTCGAATAGGCTTTACCCAAAAATCGCTTTACGCGGGCACATTTTTTACATTTTTTACATTTTTTAAGAAGGAGAAAAAAAGAAAAAAAAGGAGGAAGGTGAAGATGACTGTGCGATGGGGTGGGTAGGAGGCTAGGGAAGAGCGAGTGTATGTGGGGGTGGTAAATTCGGCATTTGTGAGACACTGACAGTGAAGGGCACGTCTACGTACTGGTAGGAGGCGGGGTTACTGAGCTGGGGGGAAAGGTTGATATTGTGGGTAGGGCTGGGGGAACTATTTTGGGGGTAGGAGAGGAGAGGTAGGATTGCAGGTTAGGGGGGATTATTGGGGGGGGGGGCGGATTTAGGACGGGTTTATTCTGAGACGTCGTTTAAGAGCGGGAGTGGAGATGTTGAAATCAAAGGAGGTGTGGAAAGAGTTGGCCTGTCATAGCATACGCGAGATGGGTTCGTTAGCACCGTAAGAAGTGTGATGAGCGGCCACGTAAAACAGTCGAGGGTTACGTACGTTACGGGGGCTTATATGCAATGTTAAAGTGGAGAGCAAGCTTGGCCAATTGATTGAGCCAGACAGAAGGCGACGGACAAATATGCGCCCTTCAAGTGTGTTTAGATGGATTAGACGGAGCCGGCTTGTGTATAGTGGTAGAATCAGCGGATTTTCCTAGTTTAGTTCGCGGAAGGCAAAACTCAAGAAACGATGTTGAACTCCCTCAATCTTGCGGATGTGAGTCACTTGATACGGGACCAGACCTGACTAGCGTGTTCGAGTAGTGGCCGGACCAAAGTTGTGTAGAGTGATCGGGTGACGTAGGGGTTAAGGAATTCCTTCGACCAGCGTTTGACAAACCCAAGGGCGGCGTTAGCCTTGAGTATTAGGTAATCAAAATGTGCGGTAAATTTGAGCTCCTTGTCGCATAGGACGCCCAAATTGCGAATCAATTCAACCGATGTTATCGGATGGTTCAGTAAGAGATAGGAGCGTGGGTGAGTGGGGGAACTCTTCCGAGAGAAGGTGATTGTGTGACATTTGGCAATATTCATCTTTAGACAATTATTTTGGCACCAAGTCGAGAAGGTGTCAAGATCCGCTTGGGGGAGTGAGGAGTCCAGGGGAGAGTGGATTGTCTTAAAAATGTTGGAATCATCCGCGTAAAGCGAGATGAAGGAGTGATTAATACAAGAGCGCATATCGTTTATCATCATCATCGGCACTGCAACCGGCGACCGGCCTTGGCCTTATTTAGCAAGTCCTAAGGCTTGTTAAATTTTCCATAATGATTTATTTTTTCTGGGCAAGGTCATTAGTCTTGCGCCAGAGGCTCCCTGACGGGGAATCGAACCCCGGTCTCCCGGGTGACAGGCGGGTATACTAACCACTATACTATCGAGGAGCCTATAGCATATCGTTTATGGTTAGGATAAATAGGAGAGGAGCGAGATGACTGCCCTGGGGGACACCTGGGGTTGGGAAAAAAAGATCGGAGAGGGTGGATCTAAATCGCACGCGGCACGTTCGATAACTGAGATAGGATGAGACCCACTTAATCAGCAGGGGTTCGAAACCGGGGGAGGATAGCTTGAAGAAAATGAGGTTATGGGAGATTTTGTCGAAGGCCTTGCTAAAGTCGATAGCGACTACGTCGACCTCATCGCCGTTTTCTAGTGCAAGGAATGTGTGGAATGTGAATTCGACAAGGTTAGTTGTAATGGACCTGCTTGAGAGGAAGCCGTGCTGGTTCGAAGATATGATGGGTGCGCAGCGAAAACATAACGCCTCATATAGTAGACCTTCGAACAGTTTAGGAATGTGCGAAAGCTTAGCAATGGGACGATAATTGGATATATCGTTTTTTTTTTCCTTTTTATGTGTGGGGGTTACGTAAGAGGATTTCGAAAAGTCAGGGAATAGATCTTTAGCAAGGGATAGATTGAAGATTGACGCGAGCGGGGGAGAGAGAGAAGAGGAGCATTTTTTTAAGAGGATAGCAAGGAGTCCGTCTGGGCCGGGACTGAAATCGTCTTTCAGTTCTTAAAGTTTTTTTGTGACTTGGTGTTGTTGAATGTGTAGAGGGGTGGGAGGGCCGAGGGAGAATTCAGACATGCCAGTAAAGTGGGGGGGGGGGGGCAGTTAGGCTCGAACAAGTCGTCCGTGAAGGATAATTTGAAGAAGGATGCGAAAAGATTGGATATGGTTTGGTAGTCCATTGTAGTAGTTGAGCCGTAGAAAAGGGAGGCGGGATAGGCATCAGATGAAGAAGAATGTGAATGTCCTATGGGGTTACTCCTTAAACCAGTGGACCTAGGAATTCTTCTTTCCTACTTCACCGAAGTTATTCGGTGGCTCATCAATGCTTATTTTAACTTCTTGTCATTTGTTATCAAACCAAGGTTTGTTGGACGAATATCATTTGATACAATGTAGAATGTGACGGAATATAATTTCCGGGAACAAATCTGCATAAGCGTTAACATTGGATTTTTAAAATCCAACCTCTGACCGTGGATATATACCGTATTTCCACAGCAAGGTTGCATAGATTTGTCAGTCTTTTCAGATGCATATAATTGCACACCAGACAAGTCTACCAATGTTACAGTCATTTGTACGAAATAAATGTTTCACTCAAATGACAGAAAAACATCCATAGTGTCCGCAAACTTTTCTTGGTTATATGATATTCGCTTCTGTTCCATTAAAATGTTGTAGATATTCGCAGTTAAAGTCACTAAGAACAGTAAGCTCAGATGCTACGTTTTTGATATGTACGAGTATTCAGCTGATGATGTATAAGAGATCTTGTAAGAGTTTTGCTGATCGATCGTTATTTGGAGAGAGGTAAAAGCAACAAATTAATGCGACGGAACCTCAGAACATGATTTTCACACAAATGACGTTCAGCTTGTTGAATTCGAATGGTTTTTCTCTTTAGCAAGCTCTTTTAGAGTGAGTGAAGAACAAAATATCAAATATGATAGCCGTTATGCTTTTTGAAATGTTTGGCCAATTGTGATATATCAGAACAAAATGTGACTCGCTTACATTTAATTTCCTTCTAAGTCAGTGCTTCCATGTCAACTCTAACCGAGGATTTATTGCAAAAGCTCTGTAGAAAATATCAAATTTCGCCTTTACACATCCACCTTCAGTCACTAGAATGATACTGGTCGAAATGATCTGAATACAAAACAATGACCTTTCATTTTAAATCACAAACCGGACAATTCTATATTTAACTAGATTTTCCCCAAATATTTCTGTTATCTATTCATCCTACGGTTAATCCAAAAATACCCGCAGGTCCTGTTCTAAAACGAACTAAAAAGATAGGAATACCAATTTCTAATCACGTTTTTTTAATCACAGGCAAAAAAAAACCCTGATAAGAATAATAGCTTTTTTCATCAAGGAAAACAAAAACCCCACTGCGTAACATCCTGTTCTAAAACTGATAAGATTACGAATTTAACGAATATTCCCTCACTCTAAAGTCTATCAATCAACTGAATCACTTGTCTCTCTTAATTCAATTCTCATAACAGGTAGAGAGAACAAGTTTTTGTCATTCTATTTCCAACAGTGAGTATACCTAATCAACAGCGGGTATACCCTTCGATTTCAGTTTGAGTGCTAACACTGAAGAAACGAGTTCGAAGTATATACGGATTTAAGTGCAATAAAAATAGAAAGTATAGGTGAATCAATTAAAAAGATTTGCCATGCACTCAACGCGTCCGTTACTTACACAAGTGCTCCTATTGATGTTAGCAGTTGTCGCTAGTGCAACGGAGTTCGCGGTTGTTATTGATGCGTTTACACCCAAAGGACTCCGGGCATACATACGTCACGTAGACGGTTTAGAACATTTTTCATTCCACGGAAGAATAAGTTCCCGAAACCCCCAAATCGATAACAGGATGTTATCAACCGATATTACCAAGCCAACTAATGGAAAGTGGAGTTACGAGAACGAGGATGTTCAGCTTGCCGTTGGTGACATAATTAAATTCTGGATATTTCTTCAATACAATGGCGCTGGTCAGCGTTTCGATAATCTTATGCACACCGTGAAACGTAAGTTGCTTGCAATAAGTTTACATGATAAAGACTTCGTATTCAAAACCTCCGTCTACAGTAGGAAACTATGAGCTGCGTGATGTCCAAAACATTCCAATCAGTGGAAAATTCTCTTTTGTTGCACCGATCGTAATTAAATTCCTTTCAATTTCAGGCATTCAAACTGCCTCAAGGAAATTTTGATTTTAATGGGAGAAGAATTTTTTAATTTGCTAAACACAACGTCAATAATAGTGTGACGACTAATGAGAACGACAGATCATATAGCTGGTGATGAATACCTATTAGCTTACAGACACAACAGTGAAATCCGCCACTGGTCTGATATTCACAATTTAATAATGGTACTAGTGGAATGTTTAGGTTGGTGATTCGGTTATTCCATCCGAAAACACGAAAACTGGTTAGAAATAGTGTTGCTTTTCAAAAATAAGACATCGAAGTAGAAGGTGTACAAAACAAAATATGCCCACGCAGCGTAACCTAACTTTTTTAATTGATATATACAGGTACACTTACGTCGTATTTATTGAATTAATGGAAGTGTGTTTTAAAGATTTACGCCTACGTTTCAGTAGCGAATATCTTAAAAGGAATGCGACGCTATAGTACATTCTTGCTCTAAAGAACAAAATAACATTAACATGGAAATGGTACTAGATCACATAAAGAGGTGGTATGCTCAGAAAAGTGTTCATCTGAAGTTCGAGTATCTAAACATGAGATGCGGTTACTACAAAAATAAACTTGCGCTTATGTCACAACAATTGCGCCGGCATCAAAGTCGTTTAACAAGGTAATGTGAAGCCTTCACTTTTAATTGCTGTACCTTGCGTGCAATCTTTACACTCGTCTGCTGCATCCCCCGCGTCTGTAAACATATTAATCTGACCACAATCTTCAATCGTGTAAGACCTGTGGTTTTTCTTTTTAACCGGAAATCAGTTTCAAAGACGGACGATCTCCGCCCTCTTTCGACCGTCATTGAGTACACAAGGCAAGTATGGTCGTCGTACTAAAATGTTTATATTCATGGTATCAAATTTAACCAGAATAGTCATTCGATTAGCTGATGTTGGTATCTTCTTACAACTGGGATAAGCACATAACGAGAATGCATGGCATGCTTTAGATTATGAGGAAACATTATGTAAATGTGGAAAAGATCGCTCGGGCATCTGACTGAAATGCATACAAACAATGTACCATACAATATATCCGTTTGCATGTCAAGTTGGAATGTCAAGCATTACACACCGGAGATTACATTGCCCGGCTTTCAAAAATTCAATCACCACGGGAGCGAGAAGCAGACACATGGATCACCATCAGCCCGTTTCGCTACCAGAAATCTAAGACTGCACAAATTAATTCAACCAATGGGCTACTGAACACGAGTAGTAACAGCAATCGCTTCGATCCTCAGAGATGTGTCCTGGACGGCAAACAACCACTAAGAAAGGAGGAAGAGGACGAATCAAGAAATCCAGTTAAAGACCCTGGCCCCAAAAAAATAACTAACCTATAATAATATATAAGGCCAACGTGAAACGGCTTACTGGAGATTTAAAAGTTGAACTTCCTCCCCTAAGTTTCAAAGTGGCGCATGTCTCACCCTGCAACAGCAAATAATTCGTAGATGACACCGTAATTCATGGGGAGCTCACCACAATTCTTAAAGACAACCCCGAAGTAATGGTCCTGTGGGGGTTCTTTATACTACATGGAGAACCAACCCACAATTCCAACCACAATTTCCGCCTTATTTCGACCGCTTTCAGCGTGTCATACTAACCCCTATCCCACCGTTCAGTATTCACCTGAGAATCATTGATTTCCCAAGGGACGCATAGCTAAACTCATTATCCTATGCAGATAATGCATAATTGAGTTTAGCTACCCCTTTGCCATACGGCAACTCCATATTGCTAGCCCATGATATTTCCATCGGAAATCACATCATGTCGGTTAGCAACAACAAGTCTAAACGAACGACGCTGTTGCATCATAGCAAAATCGCTGGGGTTATTTCACCGTCTTAGAGTCTGGTTCTCACGCTGATTATTTCCCAAGCATCAGCGGCGTCCGCATATCATCCATTCGCTTGGGATCAATGATCTCTTTTCGCAGGTGAATATTACCGACCACATTTCCTCTCCTCCATAATTCTGTCTCCCCACGGTTCAACGCACTCTAAGATCACCACAGCCGTAACACTAGGGCAGTAGGTCATTCTCAGAAGCTGCATTGATTCATGCACAAACAACCAAACCCACCCCAAGATCATAGTACACCGTGTTTCTGTTCTCTCATTCTTCCATGTTCGTCGACTATTGAATTAACCGATGTATTCACCACACATCGACCGGTGTGGCTATGAGAGGGCAGAAGTATGATCTCTATTGGTTGTCCTGTGTACACAAAAATTAAATTACCCATCTTCATCCCTTTTTTGATTCAGTCGCTATTGATACACCATTGAGGTTGGTTGCCCTGCTGCGTGGAGTTTTGTTTTATCCAACGACAATCGTGAAAAGAGTCGTCTCGTGGTCAAGTAGAGTCGTGCGAATTAATTTTTGCTGAGTGGAAGTTAATTTAAAACCACTAACTTAAATAGAAACCTGTGTTCTTGCGAATAAATTAGAGTGAATTGATTTAGTGACATTCAGTAATCTAATGTTCGAGTGGACGTTTTACAAATAAAGCTTAATTCTAATTGTTTGTACCTGTATACCAACACTAAAGGATAGTCAAGGTGTATATCATTAATAAGTTCTAAGTTAAGTGAAATAAAAGTAAAGTATCATATTGACAAATAATAAATAAAAAGAAACGAACAACTAAATCAAACGACAAAGGATATTTTATTTCTCCTCCTCTTCTCTTGGATTATCTGGCGAACAATTGATTTCATAGTGACGTGCAGTGGGGAAGAATTGAATCTGTGCCATACGTTGGCAACAATACTTCTCCTACCCCCACAGTCCACTCTTTCACGCTTAAACAAAATCCAACAGTCAATTTCGTATGAAGTTTTGGGTGAAATACAATCAATATGCCCATGCGCAATCGAGAAGGTCACGCAATCGGAAACTTTAAACTCGAAACGACAGAATATTTTCTACAATTTATTTGTAATGAGACTGCTCTCCAGCTACCGAAGCTACCCTCAAAATTGAACACATTTATCACATGCCTGTTTTCTCGAAAAGGCCAAAGGGATACTCTAAGCCAATCCAATGCCAAAGATGTTAATCTTTCGGAGACGCAACCAAAAACTGCAACAGGCACTTTAAATGTGGTAAATGCCAGCAGATACATGGGCTGAGAAAATCCATGCCGGTCAGCAACAAGTCCAGTGCAGTCAACAGTCATATTATTTTTCCGTAAATTCTATCTATGACATTCTTCCAACGTGATACAACGTCAAATATTCTTCTTTCGTAGAAGTACTTTTTCACTTTTGAGGCAATGAAGTCTTCAAAGGCTTTTTTATAACCTCTGCTGGGTTCCGGAAGACTTTCTGCCGTGCCTGTAGTGCTCCGGAAAGCCCTACAATTTCCTTACCCCATAGAAAGAAACTCCCGTCCCCACATACAAATCCCTACACCCAAATCAACATTGAATTCAATGTCAACCAAATCGAACTAAACGTTCAAACTCTCAAACATTGTATGCCCTGTGAGTAGGGCGTTAGAATATACTCACAGCTGGGCCAGCTTGTCGTAAGAGGCGACTAAAAGCCGAGTGGTAGCCGGGGTCCCAACGCCCTGTGTGCCCGGGGAAATACCACCCCATCAAGCTTTAGGCTCCGTGAAATGGTCGGGAGAAATCCCTGGCCATCTTTCGTAGCTTGGCTGATGGACCGGTTCGAGAAAAGGTTGGTTAGGTCGTAGTCGGTCCCAAGGTGAGATACCACCCCGTCACGCTGTACATTCCGCGATATCGCCGAGAGAAATCTTCGACGGTGTTTCGGATGTGTGGCTGATGGCCCGGACTGGCACGGGGATAAGCCATGATGGTGCCTTCTGATATAAAGAATTCCGGAGGTAAACTAGTCTCCCACTCGGTTCTCCGGGGGGGACTATGTCAGGGGGAACATCATGCAGATATCATGATAAATAATAGACTTTTGAGAGGTTCGTTATCGCATAACCGGGCTCGCTCTCGAGGCTCGGCCCACGCTCGACTGGTGACGGCATTTTGTAACATCAGGGGCATCGGTTTCACCAATACCAATGTAAACGCCGTCCACCAATATTTGCAAACAACGAAACCTGATATCCTTGCCCTAACTGAGACCCAGGTCGATTCGTCAACTGATTCGACATATTTTCGTTGCTCAGGATACGACTTGCATTCGAGATTCCGTTTTAAGGGCGGAGTCTGCGTTTTCCCGCGGTCCAATCTGGCTTGCCAGAGGATGGAGGCGTTGGAACCCAATAATATGGACATCATATGGTTGAGGGTCATGCTGAGGAATTCCGTTAAATTTCTTTGTTGTCTTTACCGCTCCCCGAATGACGATCGACCGGCGACATTTTTCGAACATCTTTCATATACCGTCGACTGGATACAGATCAACCACCCTGCTTCTGAAATTGTTGTCCTTGGCGATTTTAATGTGAACAATTCTGACTGGTTGTTACATTCTAACAGAACCGACGAGACTGAGAGGTTGGCGGAGATGTTTGCTGTAAGCCACAACTTGACTCAACTCGTGGGGGAGCCAACGCGAGTGCCGGATGCCCGAGGCGATTATACGAACGCCCTGGATCTGTTTTTGACATCCGAACCGAGTATTTATACCGTAGAGGTTTCTGCGCCACTGGGAAACTCACTGCTTGGTATCTGTCGCGCAAGCACTTGCATATCAAGCGAATAACCGTCCTAGGCAGCTTCGCCATGTATGGAGGTATGGGGCTGCTAACTGGGACGATATGCGAGATTTCTTCGCATCTTTTCCATGGTCAGAGGTGTGCTTCGGAAACTCCGATATTAACGCTTGAGCGGAGTCGGTATCAGAGATTATTCTTCTGGGGATGGAGATGTATATTCCACATTCCATCAAACGAAGTTCGTCTGATAAACCTTGGTTTGACAAAAAATGCGACCTGATTACAGCGGCAAAAAAATAGAGCTTTTAAGCAATGGCCCTCCAATCCCACAGATGTTAGCAGAACAAATTTTGTTAGAATCAGAAACGCGTGCAACCAGGCGATTGAAACCGCGAAGAAGGCCCACAACGACAGGGTGATCAATAAGCTCCTTCGGTCCCCAACTGGTTCGCGCTCTTTCTGGTCAATGGCAAAGCCTGTCAGCGGTAACTTCGCCTCCTCCTCTTTCCCTCCGTTGGTAACAGACAGCGGGACGTTAGTCACGAATCCGAGGGATAAAGCTAATGCGTTCGCAAATTTATTTTTCGCGAATTCCAACCTCGATCCCGGCTTTTTGGAGCCACCTGTGATCTCGCTGGTACAGTCTTCGGTGCGAGATGTGAGATTTCGTCCGCGCACTATTCAACGCATTCTACGTGAACTGGATTGTAGGAAGGCAACCGGCCCGGACGGAATACCAGCAATAGCCCCTAAGAACTGTGCTCCAGAACTATCGCCGATTCTTGGCAGACTCTTCCGCTTATCTTATGCACGGAGGACCTTTCCTGCCTGCTGGAAAATCACTCGAGTTCAGCCAATCCCAAAGACGGGAAAAAAGTGTCTCCTACAAAATTACCGTCCAATAGCATTACTGTCTATTTTATCTAAGGTAATGGAAAAAGTCATCGATACAGAGTTAGTTAAGTGTTTGGAGTGCAACGGACTTCTGAATGATCGTCAATATGGATTCCGTGACCGGCGGTCCACAGAATACCTTTTGACACTTATAACCGATATATGGACATCTGCGATTGAACGGCATGGTGAGTCAAGGGCGGTCGCATTGAATATCTCCAAGGCTTTTGACCGCGTCTGGCACGGGGCATTGCTGAGCAAACTTCGTTCATATGGACTTTCCCAACAGTTTTGCGACTGGACGAGGAGCTTCCTCGAGAATCGATCGATCCGGATTGTTGTGGACGGCGAGTATTCGGATCTGTATCCAGTTAATTCGGGGGTGCCCCAGGGTTCTATTTTGGCTCCAACCTTGTTCTTGCTTCACATAAATGATTTGTTGGAGACAACGGATAACAAAGTGTTCAGTTTTGCGGATGATAGTACGCTTGTTTCCTCCTTTTCGATTGTTCGGCCGATTGGAGCATCTGCGTCGCATCAGCTGAGCTGTAGACAGATTGACTCTCTGAATCAGGATCTGGATAAAGTCCTGCAGTGGGGAAGGGCAAATCTTGTCGACTTCAACGCAACGAAGACCCAGTATACAACATTCACAAAGAAAAGTGGACCATCGGTTCCACAGCTGATGATGAGTGGCCGGGCCCTCGAAGCTGGGGAAAGTTTGAAATTGCTCGGCGTCACGGTCTGTGGGAATGTATCATGGCATAAACACGTATCGGGTATCGCCAGATCAGCCTCAGGAAAACTGAGTTATCTTTTTAGAGCCAAGAAATATTTTACTCCGGCCCAACTTCTTCTCCTATATAAATCCCAAATTAGATCTGCGCTCGAATATTGCTCTCATGTTTGGTGGTCGGCTCCTTAACATACCCTCGACCCACTTGAGAGCGTACAGAGACGAGCGATCCGCCTGATCGGGGACTCGACTATCACATCGAAGGCGCGTAGCCGACCTCTGTCTGTTTTACAGATATTATCACGGGTGCTGTTCTTCGGAGATTCTTGGTATTGTTCCACGCAATTCGGTTTATATGCGCTCCACAAGACAATCCGGCGGATTGCACCCGTTTGTGGTTCACCTCCCGATGGCGCGAACATCCCTGTATCAGAACTCGTTCCGTTACAGAGCGGGGAAGCTGTGGAAATGCCTTCCCACGCAAGTGTTCCCGGAGCGTTACAACCTGCAACTGTTCAAAAAGAACTGCAACAGTTATTTGATGGCATCTCGGAGCGCCCACTCGGCGCTATAGGTTCGCCTCTCCCGAGGGAAGTCTTATAAAAAAAAAAAAAAAAAATTCAATTCAATTGAAATTCCTACAAGATCCAAAGCCCAAAATGTGCATGTGTCTAAAAAGAGGCATATGTAATGGACCCACCGACACACAATTCAAGCAATCAAAAACATCCTGATGCATATCTTCACATGCCAGATGTTTTATGACTTGTAAATGCACTAATCAAAAACTAACACCTAATTCCCACGGATCTTGTGTTATCCATCCGAAGGACACGCAAACTCTTATTTGTATAAACCAGATGGATAACGAAAACAAAAACCCTAATTGCAGTGCATATCCTCGTATGCACTATAGTTCCATGAGAACTCATAAAACCGAACCATTATCCTAAACAAACATTGAGCATCACACCCAATGTAGCGAAAATCGAGATTTTCCATCTGAAACGTTCGTTTGAAGATACAAAATCTCGATTTGTTTCAATTTAAAACGAAGATGCATCGCGATCTTCGGGCAGCAGTTAATTAACGTACATGGTCCCCGGCGAAAGTGCTGCGGGGCCACGATCAGGGCAAACAGTATCTAAGTAACATCATAGAGCAAGGTCCTTGGAGGTGGTGTCCCTAGGAGAATCGTCCTTTTTTTCAAGTAACTAAAATAAAAGTGAATTTACGAAATCAAAAGTATTTTTATTATTTGGAATTGTGGTTTCGTTACAAAACGTTAGCTGCCCCAGCACTGGCGACGACTTCCAACCAGGAACCGGTGAGTAGAGTGGTGGCACGCCCACAAAACAAATCGTTGCACCTTTCCTCGATTTCGAGTATCACCAGAAGGCGCCGGGTTGCACGGCGCAGGGACACTATTCCTGGAATGACGTCCCACGAACGGTCGCAACGGATCCCCTCAGTAGGAGTCTTAAAGAAATCCCTTATCCTTTTCAGGACAAGGAGACGCGCTACCTGGGAGCGAGACCAATAACTACTACAACATGCCTATTGACCAACGCAGGTTGCTTTTCAACCAATTTGACTGTTTTGGGTGAAGATCGGGCTTGGGATGTGGTTTGGTATTTCACCTGCCTCCAACCTCTGCCCAGGTGTTTTACGGTTATTATGCAGAATCCACTCTTCATCACAGATCTAAGCAATGCGCAGATTTCCAGACGCCGTAGTTTTTGGGACTTGTTCAGTTCATGGGGCACCCACTTATAGAGTTTCTTTACCTTCGCTATGAGAGAAATGTGTCGACTTATTGTCATTGGGGATACTCCCATATTTTGTGCAATGTCCCGCATCGATTTCGTTCAGTCTGCATCGACCGTTGCTCTTAAAACATCGTCGTCAACTAACGGTTCCGTCTTCCCGCGTGGTTCATATTCGAGGCTGAAAACTCCGGAGTGAAACTCTCCAAACCAACGTCGTATAGTGCGTTCGTTTACCGCTACATCCTCCAATTCGTCATTAATGTTTTTCATTGCCAATGACGCATTATGTCCCATTTTAAATTCATAAACGAAGGGAGTTTGAATTTGAACTTCCGACAGCTGGTAAACAATTCCTTAAAAAATAAAAATTGTACTTGTAACGAACTCTAAAATGGTCACACATCAAGCACGCGTACCACTTTACTTTATAAATTCACTCCAGAACTTCTTATTTCCGATTGAGCGAAAATCGAACATTTTATGTGGTACAACCCAATATCAACATTTTTCAATATAATCTTTTGCGTCATCTACACACTTTTGCCACCAAATTGGAAGCTTTAATATCCCATGTTCGTAGAAAGATTTAGGGCGAGTTGTTAGCCGACTGCGCACGTGCTCCTCGACTTCTTCATTACTTTCGAATTTTTTTTCCTCCAAGTGATTCCTTCAAAGTTGCGAACAAAAAATAGTCACAGGGAGACAAGTCTGGTGTATAAAAAGCGATTCTATAGTTTCCCAGCCCATTTCTTCCAATGAATCCCGTGTCAAGGACGCGGTGTGGGGTCTGACGTTGTCATGAAGAAGGATGAAATCTCGAATGGGCATACCTCGTCTTTTGTTTCGATATGCGGCTTTTGCCGACTACCGATGAGATTTCTCCAACACTTAAGTGGCGATCACTTTCAATAAGCTCTCGGATGTTTCCATCTGTACGACTTGTCCTTGGACGTCGATCATGAGTTTCGTTTTCGATACGTTCTCGCCCACTTCTAAATATTCTGGCCCATGTTTACACACGCGTCTGAGCTAGTGTATCATCACCAAACTGCGCCTTCAATCAAGAAAAATTTCCGAGTGTTTAACGCCTTCATTTGTTAAAAATGTTATAACTATCCGGTGCGCAACAGACGTGTGTACCTCTTGCTCGCTCATGGCTGTACTGACTACAAGGTCGACCAGTTCCCCTACTCTTCATAAACCAAACAACAACCACGCACAAGATAATCTAGCTCTTGTTGTTAAGCAAAAAAGTAAAATTACCGTTGGTATTTGATTCATCCTCGTATATCCCGGCTAACACCAAAAAGGAATCTCTTAGGGAATACTTTGATAAACGGTACAAATTAATTATATAAACATATGAGGTCATAACAGGTGACTACTTAAACGCAAAATATATAACTTAAAGTGGGTTATCAATAAACTCCACTGGAAGACTGCTCTCATCCTGGTTGGATGAGCCAAATAACATAACCTGCCACCTAGGCGGGAACGGGTAAAGGTTTATCGTATCTCGACCACTTCCTCGTTTCTCACCAACTCTTCAGTCAAAAGGAAACTGTAAAAACGTTGGCCTCATTCTCTGACCACCAGGCTCCTTACATAAAAATAAACCAGCAACAGTTCAAGCTAAAGATCGTCTAAGCCAGAAAATTTAGATCCTATAGGAAAATATACTGGGAACAATTTCGTAATGACGTAGACGGGAATCCAAATTCTTTACAACCTACCTCAAATCGGAACATCTCTAAAGGAGAAATAATGCAATTGAAGCTTTTCGCGGATTTTTCTAAAACGGCTGAGGTGTTCCGCCGAACACTGTCCACAAATTGAAACACGGATTTTACTTTGTTTTTTTTTTTGTTTCTTTATTATAATGATGTACGAATAGTTTAAGAACCACTTAAGGACAAACACTTAGGAACAAACAGCCACAGTTTTAAATAATACTTGTTTTTTTTTTTCCTTTTTTTCTATTTAAAAAGAACAAACAAAAACCATAAACAGGTCTGCATCGAATGTTTTTACAATTGTCTTTTGTACACATGCAAGTTCTATCACCCGGATTACAATTTTATTTTGCGCACACTGCGGTTGCGGGCTAACACCGATTGACACTCTGCGTACTATATAAATACGTCGCGCGATCTTTCGTTACGAACACTTCCTGTAGACTGGAATAAATTTTTCCTTAGGGGATGATTCGACTCGCCCGATAGTTCTCTTCTCCTTTTTCGATTCTCTCTTCATCGAGAATCTCTCCACCAGGGAAAATCGTACCTTTTTTGGTCATGAGGTTTCTCGTTTCGTCGCAGCCCAGATGTGCGCCTGCGCCCACAAACAGACGCGGATGTTGCTGCCCGTGTGGCCGGAGATCTTCCTTGGATCGCCAGAATTTTCACACCTTCTTGCGAATCGATTTTGTATATATTCGGGTGTGTGGTTTATTCTTCGCGATCATGGTGGTGGTAATTATCGTCGGTTATGATGATTGTATTTGCTTTGCCCTATGGGAACCGCGTTTCAGTTTATTGCTGTTTTTCCGCAATGGCCTTTGTTTAGGCGAAGTGCATAGCGGTAGGGTCAAAGGTTTAGCCAACGGATTGTTTTACGGCAGTTTGCTTATCGCCGGGGATTTGATGTTTATGGAAAATTTAACAAACCTCAGGACTTGCTAAATAAGGCCAAGACCGGTTCCCGGTTGTAGTGGCGATGATGATGACGAAGTAAACTTCAAGTGAGAAACTCGATACTGAGTAAGCCCGACTAGATATTGGAAGCGCTATGTCAACACTTTGAGGTTGTTTGCCGATCCCAGCCTCCGAATTTTGACAAGGAGCTAAGAAACTGGGTTGGAGCTGAATTAGTCGTGCAGGAAACTGAGTATTTAGGGGAGTTCAATAGTGAAAACTCTCTCGTAAATCTAGAGTTTCCCCATGTATACACCAACAAAGAGGAAGTTGTCTTTGTTATTAAAAGTTTAAAGCCCAAAAAAGATGAAAGACCTAGACGAAAAAATCGTTGGACAGTGTCTGTAAAGAACGGCTGATATATAGGATCAAATAAAACAGTTTCCCCCCTAATAAAACGTATATGATTTACAGTTTCCTAAGCAGACCCGCAGGTTGCATTGAGTGCAATCATAGGAAATTATACATATTCCATATAGAACGGGAAGTACCCCAGGGATCAGTACTGGGTCCAAAGTACCTGTATGTATGGTTTTCCCCATACAATACAGAAGCAAGAAGTTTCAAAACACCAAAGCCTCACTATACGCTGATGTTACTGTGGGGGTAAAAGAAGTATTGTGCCGATCATGGGCACTAGTTCACTTTCTTCCCCACGATGTTGCTCGACGAATATCCAATAAAAGGGACTGGTATATAAAATTAAAAAAAGGAGTTTCACTTTATTTGTAAAGATAAACAAACCCTAAGCACTTTCGTTGAACATTTAATAATTCCAATGGGTGGAAACATGAACAGCAGACAGTCTTTTGCTTTTCGCTGAGATATTATTCTTCCTTGTTGTTTTATTTCATTTTATCCGACACGAGTGGCTAAAGGAAGCCGAATTGATTTTGTATATTTTCACAGCCGTGCACATTATGAAAATCCGAGTTCAGCAGAGAACTGATGGTAGAATTTGTGTAGTAACCGTAGTATCTTTCGCTTAGCTCTTTTTTCTTTCAAAAGACAAATGTCGTTTACGAATAATGAATTCTTATTCGATTGGGTAACGGAGGACTACTTCGCGCGCGAGCGTGAGCATCTGCGTGCACACGCTGCTATCGTTGGGTGACGACTTACCCCGTTGCTGGTTGTTAATCGACTGGTTGGAAAAGAGACGAAGATTGGTAATTTAATTTTTGCACTTGACAACCAAAAGAGAACATACTTCTGCTACGTCCGTCGATGAGTGGTAGATAATCGGTTAATTGATAATCGACGAACATGGGAGAATGAGAGAACAGAAACACGATGTATGATGATCTCGGGGTGGATTTGGTTAGGTGTGCATGAATCAATGTACTTTGAGGATAACCCATTGACCCAGTTCGGTGAATATGGTGATCTTAGAGTACATTGATCTGTACGAAGAAGAGAAAATTAAGCTAGTGCTATTCACCTGCGAAAAGAGAGCATTGATCCCCAGCGAATTAAGTGTCTGGAGAAAGTGAAAAGGACGCCGACTTGGCTAGGGAAATCTGATCATGGGAACTAACTTAAATGCTTTGAGAATTTCCCTAGCGGTCGCATGATTAAGCAACCGCGTCGTTTGATCAGACTATGCCGTTGCTAATCGATATGATGTGATTTCCGGTGGAAATCTCATGGGTTAGCGAAATGGGGCTGCCGTATGGCAAAAAGGTAGCTAAACTCAATTGTGCGTTATCTGCATAGTATAATGAGTTTAGCTATGCGTCCGTTTAACATGATTTACAGGTGGAATAGCTTATAAGGGGAATGGGTAGAAATGACGCGCTGAAAGCGGTCGAAATAAGGTATGGAATTGTGGGTTGGTTCTCCATGTGGTATAGAGAACCCCCAAAAATTGACTATTGTGAATGTTGTACCGAGTTTTAAATTGTAAAGATATCTTTTGTTACATGAATGTATAATATATAAGCCATGGAGTACAATCAAAATTCAATTGTCAACTATATCCAGCCAAATTAAAATATCTACCAAAAACCAGAACTGTACATTTTTATTTAAGCCACCTTCAGACATTCTTGGATACAACGGCCGACGTTTGATCGGCGGAAGAAGAGTGGGAAACGCGTTGAGGATAGAAGTGAACCAGTTTCCGTGCAGACACTCATACATTCGTAGCCCACAAGTTTTTTATATCGGGTTCGAATATCCTCAATCAAGCAGGAAGAAGTAAGTAGTATTAGGATTCGATTCGCTTAAGGACCTGAACATGTCTGTATGGGAGAATTGTTGGCAGAATTTTCAAATTCTCTGTTTATGATCCTTTAAGCATATCGGCGAATGTAAATCCATGTTGGATGAAATTTTGTGCGGTCTGTTTTCCGAAACTTAAAGATTTACACATTTGACATTCAATTTATGCTACTTGTGCATATCAGCTATCGCATGTGGTTCAATTGTGTCTCATCTTTCCAGGGATCGAGCAATTCGCGAGCCGGTAATTAGCGCTTCCCTGGGAAATAGACACAATGTTCTTTTGTTGCAACGTCTGCCTGAGTATCCGTCCGGTTTTCATTGTCCAGCATTGTCTCGATGCGATGTTTTGCTGTTGTTCCCGATGTAGCGTCTTCCCAGGAGTTGGGAAATTAGTGTTCTTTGGAATCCCGCAAATGTATCGGTACGGCGTCTCTAGAGTGACGGGTCTCTGACAATTATGGTTTAACATAGGTACAAATTTAATGGAACAGATTCGGGTGTTCGAACGTAAATGTCCCAGAACTTGTCTCAAATTATATCGAACACCGGAAAAAGTCCCTATGGTATAGTTGTCTTTATTAAAGAAGGTACCTGGCTGGTCAAGAAATCCCTGCAAATTGATAAGTCCAGAAATCCTTCCCTCTAGAGCCTATCGCCGCCTCGCTGTGGTATCTCCTCCTTTCTTTCCCCCGCGTGGTGTTCTTACCAATACGTAGGCGCGGGGGCGCAATGCTCCGGTGTACCTAAAAAGAAAAAGCGGAGAGAAAAGGACTTCCCTTTAAATAAAGAGGATGTGTTCTATATGAACACGCCAAAGGATTTATTCTAAATATACAATTTTTCCCCGGCCTGACATAGATGGCGGCACTAGAATTAAATCCATATGATTTTTAGTTAGCCCTAACCTTCAAAAGACGCGTGTATAAATTTGACAGATGTCGGATCATTAGTTTGTGAATTATAGTATTTTGAGTGAAGCAACTTCTGTTATTGTGAAAAAAATGGATAAAAAGGAATTTCGCGGGTTGATAAAATATTGCTTTTTGAAGTGACAAAATACAGTTGAAGCAAAAACTTGGCTTGATGACGAGTTTCCAGACGCCGCCCCAGGAAAATCAACCATCAAGGATTGGTATGCTAAGTTTAGACGTGGTGAAATGAGCACCGAAGACGGTGAACGCAGTGGACGCCCAAAAGAGGTTGTTACCGACGAAAACATTAGAAAAATCCACAAAATGATTTTGAATGACCGTAAATTGAAATTGAATGAAATAGCAGGCACTATAAACATATCAACTGAACGTGTACATCATATCATTCACGAATATTTGGGTATGAGAGCGCTCTGTGCAAAGTGGGTGCCGCGCGAGCTCACTTTTGACCAAAAACAACGACGAGTTGATGATTCGGAGCAGTGTTTGGAGATGATCAAGCGTAATAAACCCGAGTTTTTGCGTCGATATGTGACAATGGATGAAACATGGCTCCATCATTTCACTCCGAAGTCCAATCGACAGTCATCCGAGTGGACTGCACACGATGAACCCGCCCCAAAGCGTGGAAAAACGCAACAGTCAGCTGGCAAGGTTACGGCGTCTGTATTTCGGGATGCGCGCGGAATAATTTTCATTGACTATCTTGAAAAAGGAAGACCATCAACGGCGACTATTACACAGCGTTATTGGACCGTTTGAAGGACGAAATCGCCGAAAAACGACCGCATTTGAAGAAAAAGAAAGTGCTGCTTCACCAAGACAATGCACCGTGTCACAAGTCAGTGAAAACGATGGCAAAAATCCATGAATTGGGCTTCGAATTGCTTCCGCATCCACCGTATGCTCCAGATCTGGCCCCCAGCGACTATTTCCTGTTCTCAGATCTCAAAAGAATGCTCGCTGGGAGGAAATTTTCGTCGAGTGAAGAGGTGATCGCCGAAACTGAGGCCTATTTTGAAGCAAAGGACAAATCGTACTACAAAAAAGGTATCGAAAAGTTGGAGGGTCGCTATAATCAGTGTATCACCCTCGAAGGGAATTATGTTGAATAAAAAAAACGAATTTTGCCAAAAAAATATGTTTTACTATGGAAGGCCGGGGACTTTTCAATTGACCCCTTATTTGTTGGTAATGTTGTTGCATCACACACGGCGGTGTGACGTTTATCGTTATATCACGGTGAAATAGGATAGGCATTGCCAAATTTGGACACGGATCTTTGTCGAGCACTTTCTCAAACATTTGCTCCGTCTGTGGATCATTTCCAACGGGCGCAAGAATATTTTATAGATCGTCAATGAGTCATTTATGTCATTTATAACAATTTAGATAATATTTCAGTCGCTTGATAAGATCGTCTTTCTAGGTTTCGACACCAACACGATTTTAAATCTTTTTTTGAGAATCAATATCATACACACGTTTGTATGTTCAGATTCCGATTGTGAATGCATATCGGTTTGTTCAAAGATAGTCTTAAAATTGTCTATAATGGATTCCGTTTTTTTTTTTAGCTTCTTTGCTCTCGCCATGAGCCTCTTTCACCTGTTTTAAAGTATTCTGCTCTAGGATATCGTGGCTAAATGTCAAGGTAGAAATTCGTTAAGAACTGACTATTACTAATATTAAAAAGTAGTCTAACAACTTTTTATCTGTCGCAGAATCTTAGGCCGATGGGAATTGGGGTATTCCGTCTTACTTATTCCGTGGGACTTCAATTTCTCGTTCCTTTGATTATTGTTGCTTAGATGATTGATCTTTTCCAATTTGTGATACCAAGTTATTGTTTGATGTTGCTTGTAGTTTATCTCAAGAAATTTTCCGACTCTTTGAAGGAGTTTGTTTGGTTTTAAAAGACTGATCTACATCTAATGATTGTTTTTTTTTTTTCTTCTTTTTTTTCACTAAAATCTGTTGAACCTCATCTTTCACGTGCTCTTTCTGTAATTGCGAACGATGTTCTTCCCTTGATGGTAGTACATTATCTGAAGAAAATTTTTGAACCAGCTTATAGGGTTGATCTATTTCTTTTCGATGATTGTTTCTTCTCTGGCGGAATCGCTTGAACACCATCTTTTAAGGGCTCCTATTTGAGCAGATGCTCTTGTTCAACTTTTATTGGCTGTTGTTTGAGAGGATGTTCCTGTTCCATGTACTCTCCGACCCCCATACCTAGTCACAGTCTGTGCGTATTTTATATGTTCTTTCTTTTCTATTGGCATTTGGTTCAGTGACTACTCTTGTATTTTAAATTGCTCAACATTCTGTCAGAAATCGTTGTTTGTGATTTGATCATATTTTAAAGGGTTTAGTTATTCCAATGACGATTCCTCCTCTTGTACTCTTTCACCATTCACGAATTCTACAGGAGTTATTGGACTCTGTAGAATTTCAGTTGCTTTTTGATTGTCGGTTTTTTAACTCCTCGAGCAATTCTTCGGGGGGAAAAGGACAGATCAACTCCTTTGAGGAGCATGGAGACAGTTCTTTATGATTTAGGGGTGGACATGTAGTACTCGCAACATGCTTTCCCTTACGCATGTTTAATGGTGTTGTGGTCCTCTGAAAAGCCCTACCATCTCCCTCCCCCACACATACATTAACCATAATCCCCACACCTAAACCTAAATTCAACTAATTCAGAAACCCATTCTCCCTTCCAACAATTAAATTCCAGATCAAACAAAATTCCTGATAAACGAATCAGATTAATTCCAAAATTAAATCAAACAATTGAACACATGTTCAACCACCATAGCAAACAAAACCCTAATCCGAGTGCATATCTTCATATACCATCATCATCATCATCGGCACTGCAACCGGGAACTGGCCTGGGGCATATTTAGCAAGTCCTGAGGCTTGTTAAATTTTCCAAAATGATTTGTTTTTTTCCGGGCAAGGTCATTAGTCTTGCGCCAGAGGCTCACCGACGGGGAATCGAACCCCGGTCTCCCGCGTGACAGGCGGGTATACTAACTGTGGGGAGGAAGTATAGTGCCTAACACGGACACTCCGTTCCCTTCCTCCGCCATCATATTGTTCACGCGGACACTGCTCACAACACAAAAGAACTAAATACACCCAGGACGGGGGACAATGAAACACAATGAGTTTGCTTAATGTTCATGTTTTTTTATTTCACCAAATTACAGGCGTTCATGAAGTATTATATTGTTTATTAGCTTTACTGAATTCACTATAAATTTATTTCATTATTGTTCACGCGTAAAACACTCCTATCACGAAACTCTACGGGATATTTCGCGTCTCCGTGCGCACCGGGAGCGGAAGTCGGCAACGAGCATGGCGGCCGATGGATGGTAAAGGACTCACCGAGGATAGAATTCTGCCATGAATTCCACCCTAGGTTAGGGTTAAGAAAACAAGAGAAGAGAGAGAAAAACTTTTTTCTTGAGGGTGCGGCCGCCAAGGAAATGCACTCTTTCAATGCAATGGTATGCGTAAGTAAATGTATCGCCATTAGGAAAAAGTGCTAATGGTTTTTTCTATTTACACAATGGGAAATGTGTATCGCTGGTGATGCTAAAGGGCTCGAATTGTATACATGATTACATGCGAAGAAGTTCGTTTTATGACTCTAGGGTACGATGAAGAGTATTTGCTTTTGCCCGATGGTCAAAGAGCTGCCGCGGCCGTCGAAATACCAGGGACATGTGGTTTGCACATGTACGGCGGAATTGCATTGGTGGAACAAGGTTGCCTAATTGTCGGGGATCTATGGTACATATGCACGTTAAAGAATTGTTTTTAGGAATTACAGGGTCGATTGCGCTAATTGAATGCAGCTGCTGGTATATCATTGCTGGGAGAAAAAGGTCGCCGGCCAATGTGTACGTTAAGAGATTTATCATACACATGGCGAAGCTTAAAAATAGACAGCGCAATGTTTATGGCCCCTGATGAAGGTTACATTGTATTTAATTCAAATCCTTTTGTTTACAGAAATTTGTCTGGTACCGAAGGTGCCGAATTGGTTTGGAATTCCAGATAAGTAAAGCAAGAAATCTTACGGAAAATTGCATGCGAAGAGACGCATGAAAAGGTAAATTTTCTTTACAGGGCCTTTAAGATTATAGATTTGATCTATATAATGCGTGAAGCATTCTCAGGTACTAATGCAATTGCATTAGTGAAGTTAGGAAATTGGCTGAATGTCATGGGGGTTTTACGGTAAGTAGACAGTGGGGGTTGGCGGGACCGTCGCGGTACCCCCCCCCCCCACCTCGCAGACCGTGACGAAGTCACAAAAAAAGGGTAGGGCTGAAGGGGTGCTCGAATGGTTGGTGCGGTGATAGGAGACGCAGTTTCAAGGTGGCCCTGCGTACTTCGGGAGGCGCTGTGGTAATGTCGGGGTCACCAATGTGCGGAGGAAGTATAGTGCCTAACACAGACACTCCGTTCCTTTCCTCCTCCATCGTACTTGTCCTATACGGACACATAGAGAATCCTCCCATTCGATCCTTTTGCGATCGCCCATTGGCCGTCACCAAGTTAAGCCTACTCGCTCCCCTACACCGATGTAATGCACCACCTGCCATATCTGGCAGATATGGATTGCATCGGGGAGTCAGATTTTAACATCCAGAGGGTGCGCACCTACTTTAAGGAATCAACGCAGATAGTCATGGAGTTCCTTTTTCTTTTTCACTAAGTCGAGTCTTTTCATGTGCGTCTTTTTGTCATACCGTGTCTCACCAGTATTTGATTTCAGTTGCGTAAGAGAACCATAATTTAATATCATTTTCTAGAACAAGGTGTTTCCCATTAACGTTTAATATAGTTGCATAAAACGAAAGGTCTCACTTAACTTTGAAGTGTTATAAAACGAATGTCGATTGATCCGTGCTTTAATACACATGTTATAGTAGAACTAAGTGCAATGTCCAACAAAAACGTTAAATAAAGAGAACGTATTGAAAATCACCACGACATCGGTGAGTTTTTATTTTACTCTCCTTCGGATTCCTGGATATTTGGTGGGTCGTGCTCGTCGGAATAACTTTTGGAGAACGGAAGCAGTGACAATCAGTGGTGTTGTTAGTGAATCAGCGCCGTACGCCGGTGCACCCTATTACAATAACCCCACATAACCACTATACTATCGAGGAGCCCTTCATATACCATGCATATCCCAAATTTCCAGGAATTCACCTAACCGAATTCCTACACAATCTCCAGTACTCGCTTTAGTCGAAATACGTTTCGAAATTCTGCTTGTATTACGATGCATCCTCCATTCAAAATCCCGATAAGGTTTTGTATAAAAGGGCGGTGGATTTTGGATTCGAGGATCAGTCTCAATTGGCGTCCGGGGTGTAAGGACGCCAATAAACTAAATGTATATTAAACGGAATTAATAAATTAAATATAAATAATATTATAGATATGTATTTTCATGGGATGCGGCCGAATTTCGAGCCGCGTTTATCAACAATCTGTCGTCACTCTTCCCGGAGGCCCCAGAAGTACGGTGGCGACACCAACGAACCTTCTCAGGAGCGGTCTTTCAACGAGACCCTCGTCCCTTTAAGGACAAGGTGACACGCTCCCTAACAGAGGGGCTACAACAGTGTAATAGCCTTACAAAAATCGCACAATAAACTTATATTGTTGTTTTTTAATCGTTTTGTTCTAAAACTGTTGCAAGTTAACTTACCAAGTTTAATAATATATATAGTCTCCATGAGGCTGACTATAATGGGAAGCAGTTTACCTTCCCTGCTTGTTGGTGGTATCTGTATCTGACGTCGTTGGTCATCTGGTGGCTGCTGCTGTTGTTCCTTTGCTTGTAGAGCTTCTTGTATTTACGTTTACAATTCATTGTTTTTTCTTCTTAACTTGGCAATCCATAGTTCTCGCTCAATGTCATTATCAACGCTGTCTTCTTTGTTGGAGACGTTCGTTTCTTGCCCCGCCAGTTTTTTAAATTTGTTCCCTGCTCCAGTATAATCAGCATTATTAGGAATAATTAATTCTTCCTCATTCTCATTAGACTTTAGCAGCTTGGCTTGAAGATGCGGTTCTGGATTGGGCTTTCTCCGTAGCGCCGTTTTGAATCCAACTTCATCATCGGCCATGCTAAGCAGTACAATTAGTCACTTTGTTTATTTATATAAATGGTTTATTCACAAGCTTTTTCCGTATTTGTTTCTGTATACTATGCGCATACACACGGCCACAGAAACACCTTGTTTACTAGCTCTAATTGCTTTGTAATTACATATGGTGCATAGATACACGCTACACTTTGTTTGGTTTTATTTGGTATATTGATGGTCGATGGTCAGTTTTGTATTGTCTCACTCCGAGGTGAATGTGATGACATTTTGCTTCGGTTCTTATTGTGATGTTCCAATTTCATCTGATCTGAGTTGTACTTGGGGGAGTTCTTCCACAGACTCCATTTGCGAAGTAATAATTTGTTTCATAACTACTGCTTTTGATGTATCGCGTGACATTTTAATGTGATCCGTCACACTTGGACGGTTAGTATCTTCAGAAGAAACGGCAAGATCTTCTCCTTCTTCTAGTGACATTGGATCTTCAATTCATATTTCTGCCCTGTGAGTAAGGCGTTAGAATATACTCACAGCTAGGCCAGCTTGTCGTAAGAGGCGACTAAAAGCCGAGTGGTAGCCGGGGTTCCAACGCCCTGTGCGCCCGGTGAAATACCACCCCATCAAGCTTTAGGCTCCGTGAAATGGTCGGGAGAAATCCCTGGCCATCTTTCGGAGCTTGGCCGATGGACCGGTTCGAGAAAAGGTTGGTTAGGTGGTAGTCGGTCCCGAGGTGAGATACCACCCCGTCACGCTGTACATTCCGCACGGGGATAAGCCATGATGGTGCCTTCTGATATAAAGAATTCCGGAGGTAAACTAGTCTCCCACTCGGATCTCCGGGGGGGGACTATCTCAGGGGGAACATCATGCAGATATCATGATAAATAATAGACCTTTGAGAGGTTCGTTATCGCATAACCGGGCTCGCTCTCGAGGCTCGGCCCACGCTCGACTGGTGACGGCATTTTGTAACATCAGGGGCATCGGTTTCACCAATACCAATGTAAACGCCGTCCACCAATATTTGCAAACAACGAAACCTGATATCCTTGCCCTAACAGAGACGCAGGTCGATTCGTCAACTGATTCGACATATCTTCGTTGCTCAGGATACGACTTGCATTCGAGATTCCGTTTTAAGGGCGGAGTCTGCGTTTTCCCGCGGTCCAATCTGGCTTGCCAGAGGATGAAGGCGTTGGAACCCAATAATATGGACATCATATGGTTGAAGGTTGTGCTGAGGAATTCCGTTAAATTTCTTTGTTGTCTTTACCGCTCCCCGAATGACGATCGACCGGCGACATTTTTCGAACATCTTTCATATACCGTCGACTAGATACAGATCAACCACCCAGCTTCTGAAATTGTTGTCCTTGGCGATTTTAATGTGCACAATTCCGACTGGTTGTTACATTCTAACAGAACCGACGAGACTGGGAGGCTGGCGGAGATGTTTGCTGTAAGCCACAACTTGACTCAACTCGTGGGGGAGCCAACGCGAATGCCGGATGCCCGAGGCGATTATACGAACACCCTGGATCTGTTTTTGACATCCGAACCGAGTATTTATACCGTAGAGGTTTCTGCGCCACTGGGAAACTCAGATCACTGCTTGGTATCTGTCGCGCAAGCACTTGGATATCAAGCGAATAACCGGCCTAGGCAGCTTCGCCATGTATGGAATATGGGGCTGCTAACTGGGACGATATGCGAGATTTCTTCGCATCTTTTCCATGGTCGGAGGTGTGCTTCGGAAACGCCGATGTTAACGCTTGAGCGGAGTCGGTATCAGAGATTATTCTTCTGGGGATGGAGGTGTATATTCCACATTCCATCAAACGAAGTTCGTCTGATAAACCTTGGTTTGACAAAAAATGCGAGCTGATTACAGTGGCAAAAAATAGAGCTTTTAAGCAATGGCGCTCCAATCCCACAGATGTTAGCAGAACAAATTTTGTTAGAATCAGAAACGCGTGCAACCAGGCGATTGAAACCGCGAAGAAGGCTCACAACGACAGGGTGATCAATAAGCTCCTTCGGAGCCCAACTGGTTCGCGCTCTTTCTGGTCAATGGCAAAGGCTGTCAGCGGTAACTTAGCCTCCTCCTCTTTCCCTCCGTTGGTAACAGACAGCGGGACGTTAGTCACGAATCCGAGGGATAAAGCTAATGCGTTCGCGAATTTATTTTCCGCGAATTCCAACCTCGATCCCGGCTTTTTGGAGCCACCTGTGATCTCGCCGGTACAGTCTTCGGTGCGAGTTGTGAGATTTCGTCCGCGCACTATTCAACGTATTCTACGTGAACTGGATTGTAGGAAGGCAACCGGCCCGGACGGAATACCAGCAATAGTCCTTAAGAACTGTGCTCCAGAACTATCGCCGATTCTTGGCAGACTCTTCCGCTTATCTTATGCACGGAGGACCTTTCCTGCCTGCTGGAAAATCACTCGAGTTCAGCCAATCCCAAAGACGGAAAAAAGTGTCTCCCACAAAATTACCGTCCAATAGCATTACTGTCTATTTTATCTAAGGTAATGGAAAAAGTCATCGATACAGAGTTAGTTAAGTATTTGGAGTGCAACGGACTTCTGAATGATCGTCAATACGGATTCCGTGACAGGCGGTCCACAGGAGACCTTTTGACAGTTATAACCGATATATGGACATCTCCGATTGAACGGCATGGTGAGTCAAGGGCGGTCGCATTGGATATCTCCAAGGCTTTTGACCGCGTCTGGCACGGGGCATTGCTGAGCAAACTTCGTTCATATGGACTTTCCCAACAGCTTTGCGACTGGACGAGGAGCTTCCTCGAGAATCGATCGATCCGGGTTGTTGTGGACGGCGAGTATTCGGATCTGTATCCTGTTAATTCGGGGGTGCCCCAAGGTTCGATTTTGGCTCCAACCTAGTTCTTGCTTCACATAAATGATTTGTTGGAGACAACGGATAACAAAGTGTTCAGTTTTGCGGATGATAGTACGCTTGTTTCCTCCTTTTCGAGTGTTCAGCCGATTGGTGCATCTACGTCGCACCAGCTGAGATGTAGACAGATTGACTCTCTGAATCAGGATCTGGATAAAGTCCTGCAATGGGGAAAGGCCAATCTTGTCGACTTCAATGCAACGAAGACCCAGTATACAACATTCACAAAGAAAACTGGATCATCGGTTCCACAGCTGATGATGAGTGGCCGGGCCCTCGAGGCTGGGGAAAGTTTGAAATTGCTCGGCGTCACGGTCTATGGGAATGTATCATGGTATAAACACGTATCGGGTATCGCCAGATCAGCCTCAGGAAAACTGAGTTATCTTTTTAGAGCCAAGAAATACTTTACTCCGGCCCAACTTCTTCTCCTATATAAATCCCAAATTAGACCCGCGCTCGAATATTGCTCTCATGTTTGGTGCTCGGCTCCTAAACATACCCTCGACCTACTTGAGAGCATACAGAGACGAGCGATCCGCCTGATTGGGGACTCGGCGCTGACGTCGGGACTGCAGTCGCTATCACATCAAAGGCGCGTAGCCGACCTCTGTCTGTTTTACAGATATTATCATGGGTGCTGTTCTTCGGAGATTCTTGGCATTGTTCCACGCAATTCGGTTTATATGCGCTCCACAAGACAATCCGACGGATCGCACCCGTTTGTGGTTCATCTCCCGACGGCGGGAACATCCCTGTATCAATACTCGTTCCGTTACAGAGCGGGGAAGCTGTGGAACTGCCTTCCCACGCGAGTGTTCCCGGAGCGTTACAACCTGCAACTGTTCAAAAAGAACTGAACACCTCAATAATTGTTATTATTAAATAACAGTTATTTGATGGCATCTCGGGGCGCCCATTCTGCGCTATAGGTTCGCCTCTCCCGAGAAAAGTCTATAAAAAAAAAAAAACAAAAAAAACAAAAAAAAAAAAAATTATAGAATCTTGCTTTGTCGCTTCAACAATCTTTCTAGCAGACACTTTTTCAGACCCTATTGCACTTGTTATATTAGCTTCCAACTTTTTAGGACTCGTCGAGGGGTCTCTTTCTTGGGTATCGCAACATATAATATTGTCTTCTGCATCACCTTCTAGATTGCAATACCAATACTGAAGTAATGGTCAGTGGACAACACTTCACTTATCACAGCTTTCTATCACGAGTTTGGTTTGAGGTTCTATTTTCCTTAGCGAGTGGAGCTTGTTTTTCAGGTTTCTTTTGTTTCCTTGGCCCTCTGGGAATATTTGTAGCCATTTTAGTAATATCTGTAATTTCTTCTGGTTTTTCTACGTCCGGTTCCCTTTCTTCTATGTTTCTGCTCATTACAGATTTTATGTGTTTGGTTTTCTTCCATGCAGTAGCATCTTTTACAGCTAGATGATCAAAAAGAAAACAAGATTCTACTAAGCTCATTAATAATATTCGCTTTATGAAGTTATACGAAGAACTGTAGGGTGTATATCGGCGTAGGGGAGTACTGAAAGAATAATAGCAGGAGACTATGATTTTAAGAAGTCATTCGGGTTTCAACGCGCCGAGTTAGTGTGTGTTTCGTTAATCAACTAATGAATGGTAGCATTAACTGCACGGCACTTCATCAATCTTTCTCTCTTAACTTTAACTCTCGTAATCGACATCCAGCTGACTATGGGCTGAATGAATGTCTCCTGACTATAGCGTAATTGTGATGAGAATATTCAGTTTCCATCACTCCCAAACCTCAATAGGAATAATCCTCTTATCGCATTCTAACGTGACTAATATAACACAGCCACTATAAAGATGCAACCACTTAGGCACTCCACTGTTAAACTAGGAATTAATTGTACAACAGATGTAAAGCTAAAAGTAGGATAGTTGCAATTTGGTAAAGCTTCAACTACGCTACTATAAGTAAATATTTATTCTAATCGACCAGAACTAAACACATCAACATATCACATTCGTTCGTGCTGATAGAGCGTAGCTCTCAGACTATACGTTTGTTTGCTTCCAATTATTAAAACAACAACTATTAATAAATTAGATTTACTCTAGCAATTAATATTTTTGATTATATAAAAGACCTTAGCTTAACTGTAGATCAATTTTTAAATATCTTTCTGTCTTCTTCTCTTCTCTGGAATTAAACATTTTTGCATTACGTTGAAAACTTATGAAAAACGTGACGATCTACAATAATAACATTTAAGCAAAGATTATTATTAAATGACGTTGACAGTATTAATGCGTTGGCGTCCCTTACCATATAAATTGATTGACACATCCAATGTCACTCTAATGATCGTGTGATCATATTTGGTATTAATTTATTCCTTAGCCGAGATAAATACCTTAATTATAAAACGCAATTCCCCGCAATGAACCTAGAACTTTATATATTTGTTTGAGGAAAAAGAACTCCATTATATTCACGTTTATTTCAAGATTTCATTTAACGTAGATCGGATTTGACTTTGGGAATAATATGTACCGTTTGTAATTTGCTATCGTTTAAAAGATTAATCCATAGTACCTCTATGATAGAATTCTTGATAGCTATAAGTTAAAAATCCGACTAAACAATTTTCTCTTGACACAAATTTCTTATCACTAAAGAAGTTTCGTAATGAAAGAAAATATGAACTTAACAACTAAACTCAGAAGAAAAAATAAAATATATGATTACAGCGGGAGCAGGTGGACCTCAGGGGACACACATAAGGGTCAGGGGCAAGATATTTGAAAAAGTCAAATATTTTAAATATCTGGCAACAATATTAACGGCCAGTAACGAAATGTCGAAGGAAATTAACAAAAGACTGCATTCCGAGCTCGCTAGTTGGCACGCAGTCAGTAAGCTTGTGAGGGTTGTAGAAGTATTATGCCTATCATGGGCACAGATTCACTTTCTTCCCCACGACGTCACTGGATAAATAATATCAAACATCCCAAACACAAAGTAAAGAACAGGAGAAAATACAAGGCACTGATTTTGATTGAATTTTTTTGTTATTTTTATTTTATACTAAGTTTATATCTAATTATACACTTGTAACTTTGTGTAGTTCACCAACATACAATTCTTCAGCCGAGAATATTTTTCTCGTTGCTCTATAAGCAACGAATTGAAATAGCAAATTTCGCGTTTCGATTTAGCTAGTGCACTATGAAGTTCTTGATTATTAAGTATTAACTCATGATTGATTTCGCGATTCGCGGCGGCGTGACCTCCTGCGGTAATGGTCGGATAGCGACTGGTTGAAAAAGGGATGAAGATGGGTACTTTACTTTATGGCACCGGACAAGCAATAGAGATCATACTTCTGCTCTCTCATCAACACGCCCGTCGATGTGTGGTGAATACATCGGTTAATTCGATAGTCAACGAACATGGAAGAATGAGAGAACAGAAACACCATGTACTGTGATCCCGGGGTGGGTTTGGTTGTGTGTGCATGAATCAATGTAACTTTGAGGATAGCCCATTGAGATAATTCGGTGAATATGGTGGTCTCAGAGTACATTGAGCTGTAGGAAGACAGAACTGTGAAGGAGAGGAAATGTGGCTGGTGCTATTCACCTGCGAAAAGAGATCATTGATCCCAAGCGAATGGATGATCTGCGGAAAAGCCGAAGTGATGCCAAATTGGCTAGGGTAATTTATCATGAGAACCAAACTCGAATAATTTGGAATTACCCCGGCCGTTGTATGGTTATGCAACCGCGTCGTTTGATTTGACTTGTTGTTGCTAACCGACATGATGTGATTTCCGATGGCAATCTCATGGGCTAGCAAAATGGAGTTGCCGTATGGCAAAAAGGTAGCTGAATTCAATTATGCATTATCTGCATAGAAGAATGAATTCAGCTATGCGTCCATTTGGAAAACATGATGTTTCAGGTGAATAGTATGAACGATGGAAAAGAGGTTGATGTGACGCGGTCGAAATTAGGTTGGGATTGTGGGCTGGTTCTCCCTGTGATATAGAGAACCCCCACAGTACGGGGTGCCATGTGCGGGATGGAGAAGAACAGACTCTAGGGTCGGCTTTTTTCGTCCATACGTAAGTATGGAGAGGTGCTTGCCGCCCTTGGTAGACGTGTGGTTTTGTGGTCGCTGGCGTTGACGTACAGTCTTGGCCATGCGAATTTGTGTTGGAGTCGTAGTCACGGGGGATTACTTGTTTTGCCCCGACTCACCCTGTCTTCGCATTTGTTCCGTGTGTGACCTCTACGGCCATACAACTCGCGGCAACTCCGAATGCTATACACTCGGGGGTTTGATGTTGCTGGAGACGGGGAGGTAGAGGGTTAGTGTGGTCCCGGATGTGTTCTATTCTGGGACTCCCTCTGCTGACGTGGTGACCTGTTCTGTGGTAGTGTGGTGTATCGCGCACGGCATTCTACAATGTCATGGCCATATTGCCAGCACTCCCGGCAGAAAGGTGTGTTACGCCTTTTCAGGCACTCATCATACAGGTGGCCTAGTTTATGGCAAAATCTGCACGTGATGCGTGCAGTTAACTGGTACAAGCGACGTGTGTCGTGGTCCCTCGTGGTTTAATCCACTGGTGTGGTATTTTGAGGGGGCGAAGGGCGACCTACCCGTTGGGTATGCGCGTTTCGATGGACGCTTCTTACCTTCGCGCGGATTTGGTTTAAATCGGGGCGGAGTGAGGCCTGCAACGCTAGAAGGTCGGATACGGTGACGGACGCAGGGGAACTGTCTGAGGAAAACTCGCTGAACCTGCGGTCGTGGGTTCGCTGGTGGAAACAGGTTGAAGTATAAGGAGTGGGCCTTCTGGGGGGCGGGGGTGACTGAGAAGATGACGCTGCTGGAGCAGTCCTGGGTGCTGCTGCCGGGGGTGATGTGTGCCGTGTAGGTGGTGCGACGTGTCGGTTAATAGCTGCGTCTTGATACGCTGAGAGCTCAGACTGCGATTCTGAGCTTTCCATTTTTGCGTCAGCAACTTTTGCTAAATAGCCCAAACTCTGATTGGATTGGGCTATTAATCCCGAACGGGCATGTTGCGGGAGGCACTTTAGGAAGTGTGGCCTAATTAGATCAACCGAGATCCTGGTCACCGCTATTGAGCGTAAATGGGTCAAGGAAAGGGATGGTCTAATACACGAAAAGTTGGTTGTGGCCGCCAAGCGTTGTTGCCTGATGCTGGTGGGTTCGTCCAAAGCGTTGGGGAGCATCTCCTGCATGTTGCTGTAACCTGTAGGCCTGACGACCTAATCACATGCGCAACATGCGTCCGCTGTGTGCGATCCAGCACCCGCATCAGTTCAACAGCACGGAGTTGTTCATCGTGCATGTTGGCGGCCCAGAACCATAGCTCTGCATCCTGCTGAAACTGCTGAAATCCAAACTGCTATCACGTAATATAAACATCCATGTTTATAGAACCATAATCATGCCGATTGTTCTATAGGGATGCGAGACATGGGCTTTCACAAAACGGGAGGAAAACTAATTCCGCGTATTCGAGAATAAAGTTGTAAGGGGTATCTATGGCGGTAAATGTGACGAAGAGGCAGAACGATGAGGGAAGCTCCACAACCACGAATTGGAAGATCTTTACCGCAAACCTACAATAGTGAGAATAATCAGGTCGCGAAGATTAAGATTGGCCGGATATGTAGTGAGAATGGGAAACGATAGGACCGTGCAGAGAATTCTTGACGATAGACCAACGGGAAAGAGACCGACACGAAGGTCAAGATGGAGGTGGGAGGACAATGTCGGGTTTGACCATGAGGGAATCGGATCGGACGGTCGAACGTCGAAGGAGAGTGCACAGGACAGGGAACGATGGCGAACCGAATCCGTGAAGTCGTGAACTTCCGGGTTCCTATAGGCCAATAAATAGTAATAGTACCAGCAGTATAGTATACAACTAAACTCCTGTTGTTGTCCTGATGGAACACAACACCTCAATAATTGGACAATTTGGGTCGCTTTTACTCAGTCGCTAACTTCAATCAGTCCAATTTGAGACAGTCGATTTTGGGCCGCATGGAAGCTGCCGATAATAAGTCAGTTAATCAGTGAGCTTTTCCGCTTATTCTCCTAGGGAATGGTATTGAATAATCCCTGCCTGGAGCAGAGGATTCGCTGAGCCGACTTCTCTGCTCGGTCAGCCGAAGAAAATCGCCCGTTTAATGTCCCGCAGTATCTTTACCAATCCACCTTGCTTCAAAATATTTGCCAACCGTTCCTTACCACTGGTGAAGGGAAACGATTCGCCTTGCCTATAATAAAAACTTAAAAGATAAGGCCCGTTTGAGTCGCCCCTTACCCCGATTAAGGAGCAGCAACCCGCTGTACTTGAAAAGTACAAAATCAAAATTTGGCAACTCGATGAATACATATATATATATATATATATATATATATATATATATATATATATATATATATATATATATATATATATATATATATATATGTATGTATATATATATATATATATATATGTATATATATATATATATATATATATATATATATATATATATATATATATATATATATATATATATATATATATCGGGTTTTCCCATAGAGACTTGGCAACTTTGAATTTAATTTGTGAAAGCACCCGATCACTAATCATCGAACTGTTATTCACTAAACTTAACATTTTCATCATGGTTAAGTACCCGAACGAACAATGTCTGCAAATTATAAAAATTTGCTACCGAAAAAAAGTTGTCAAGTCCCTATTGGAAAACTCATTATATATATAATTCTCGGTTCGTTTTATTACGGTGCGATCTCTAGTCATAAATCGAATTGCCATCTAGCATCATCGTGTCTGATGCTGAACACAGATAATGGCAGGCCATTGTTATGTGGTTGGTGATGCTCGATGGTGCTATGCAGCGGTTATCGATATTTATGATGTGACTGCTTGACTGACTCATGAGGTATGGTTATAGGTGCAGTATTCATCGTGAGAGGGGGTGTAGGAGCGAACATGCAGGGCTGCTTTCAACCCGGCGAAGGCCAGGACGATCCTTGTCCTTGTTCAATACAAGTTGAGATGCAGTCTCCACGTAACACTTCGCGATAGCTACTTTAACTAACGAAACACACTAGAACACGGTTTTTATTGTTAATTGTTGTTTATTGGTGGTGATTTAACGTTTACATATTGTTCTATTTTTACGTAAAAATATTAAGTTAACTTTAGTCTGGTTTGATTATTGATTAAATGCTCTATTCTATTGTTTCGGGTTTCGTTTGATACGCCTCGAGGCTAGTTACCTGTGATCCTCCTTAGCTTTTCCACGGCAGTTCTTTGTTTCCGAATCTTTGTTTTTGAATATCTTCGTTTTCCTTCACCCTGGGTGAAATTTTGCTCCGTCTCTTCTATCACAATCGATTCCAGCCCGTTGGATTTTGTGATGATGTTCTTCATGACCTTTTTCGTATCCCTTCTGTAATTTCCATATTTGTCCATTGTGAACTATTGGTAGGACAGTTGCTCAGTACCAAATTAACCACTATCCGTAGACGTGTCAACAATCGACAAACGATAGTTGCTGAACCGTTCAACGGAACGGCCTTAAAAGTGAAGTGTATATAAAATTATTAATAAATTATTGTTAAATTATTATTATTAAATTAAACTGCGTTGCATATCTTAAATGAGTACGAGTTCGCTGAGAACTTCTCTGCACCCAAAATAATTAAAAAACAATTAGTACCGATACGCGACATACGAAGTATTCCTGTTTGTGTATGTGCACAGTATAATAAATAAACTCTTGAACGCGATTTTCTATTTGTCACTTGCACAATAAAAGAAAACAATAAAAAAAAGTGAGAACACGTGGTCTATAATATGGACGTAAATCAAATAGTTGCCAAAACGGTGCTTCAGAGAAGGCAAAATACTGACCTAAATCTGAAGGCTAAGCGTCATAAAGCAAATAAAAACAAGGATACAGACACGTTGGGTGACAACAGTGACGACGAAGATAACGCCCATGGTGCTTAGTACTCAGGGGCTGGAAACCAATTCCAAGAACTAGCTGTCACCGAAACAAATGTAGACGCCAGAAATCAGATCGAGGTCCTCAACAGACTCATTTATGAGATTGGTCTTGAAAAACAAGAACTGGACACACAAATGGAAGAAGTTCTTAAACTAAGAAACATTTTGAGCCACAATGAGCGGAAAACAAAGGTACAACAAGGTACAACAACAACAGCAGGAACAAAGAACAGCAACCCACGAAGGCAAAGAAAACACGACAAGCTAAGGAATCACATCAACAACAACAGCAGGAACCACATCAGAGGCAGGAACAAAATCAGAGACAGGTACCAAATCAGAGGCAGAAACCATCTCAGCAGGTGCCAGCCACAAAAAAGGAAAAAGTACCTCCTATCTACATCAGTTACATGGAGGCAAAAGATCTCATAAAATTGGGTGAGTTGAGACGCAAAACTTTTAAAACAAAACGGATAAATAATTTTAAAATAAATTTAACATGCGATGAATTAGAAGGCTATAGCATAATTAAATCGGCATTGGGGAAATCGAAAATCGAGCACTACACGTACACCCCTAAATCAGAGAAAACTGTGTCAATGCTCCTCAAAGGAGTTGATCCTTCCTTTACTCCCAAAAAGGTGCTCGAAGAACTAAAAAACTTCCAAAACGATACCTTGAAATTTACAGATGTGAAACCATTTTCTATAGCAAATTCTAGAAATCGCAACCCTATGTTGCCTTTCTTCATTGTGTCTCTAAGTCCCAATAGTAAAATTAATGGACTTAGATATATTAAATACAATAGTTACCAAAGAATAAGTTGGGAGAGAATAAAGAAGTCCGACCGCGCATTGCAATGTATGCGCTGTCAACGCTTCGACCATGTGGCAGCGAATTGCAATATGCATTTCAGATGCGTCAAATGCCTAAATAAGCATATCATTGGGGAATGGGCATTGACCAAAGAACAGCTCCTGGATAGAAATAAACTATCCTGTTAGCTTTAGAGGTTGCCCTAAGTAGCAACAACCAAAATCAAAGTTGGAAGCCAGAAAGAAACAAGTTGAAGAAGAGAAACGGATGAAAACTCGGTCTTACAAAAACATACGCCCAAATGGCAGGTGGAGTAAAAAATGCACCAATCTTAGAACAATCACGCAATATCATTAAAATACCTACTCCAGAGGCACAAACTGAAATAACAGCTATATTACTGTCCATACAAGGACAGTTAGTTTCGTTTGATAAAAAATTCGAAATGATCGAGAAAAAACTGACGGAACACGTTGCTCGAACTGACATTATCTATTTGACCATGTTTCCAGATGAACCCGCACTTTAATGATAACGTTCACTGCGGCTGAATTAACTCTAAAAATTATTGCTGTGAATGTTAATTCACTAATCCGCATGGAAAGAAGGGATAATCTCAGCAATCTGCTGGAAGCTGAACGCCCAGATGTGCTTTTGGCTAGCGAAACTAAGCTAAATCAAAGGCACAAATTTGGCTATACAAATTATAAAGTAATTAGACGAGATCGTCCAAATTCCATTCGCTGTCTTAGTTAAAAATGGTCTACAACACAAAGTCGTCTACAGTAGAGATGTATACAAGTTCCAGCTACTAGAAGCCAGCGTTAAAGATATTCCTTTGAAAAGTCAAAGACATCTAATGGGTGGTTAAATTTTGAGGGCCGATGTTGATTTTGAATAAAACACAAATTATTTAGGAAATTATTATCATTTCTTTTTATTATGATAATATTGGTATGGTTTAATTATATATGGAACAAAATTTCGGCCAAATAGCCGCCGCGACCTCGGCGGCACACCTCCATCCGATGGTCCAAATTTTCGATGACGCTGAAGCATAATTGAGGTTCTATGCCGTCAATGTGCCGAATTATCTCATACTTTAGCTCTTGAATTGTTGCTAGCTTATCGACGTACACCTTTTCTTTCAAATAACCCCAAAGAAAGAAGTCCAACGGTGTCAAATCACATGATCTTGGCGGCCAATTGACATCGCCACCACGTGAGATAACATGGCCATTGAATTTGTAGCGCAAAAGAGCCATTGTTTCGTTAGCTGTGTGGCAAGTGGCACCGTCCTGTTGAAACCACATATCGTCCGCATCCATATCTTCCAATTCGGGCCATAAAAAGTTCGTTATCATCTCACGATAGCGAACACCATTCACAATAAGTGCCTGACCGGCCTCATTTTGGAAAAAATACGGCCCGATGATGCTGCCAGCCCATAAACCACACCAAACAGTCACTCTTTGTGGGTGCATTGGTTTTTCGACAATCACTCTTGGATTATCATTCGCCCAAATGCGGCAATTCTGCTTATTGACGAATCCACTGAGGTGAAAATGTGCCTCATCACTGAAAATGATTTTCTTCGAAAATTGATCATCCGCTGTTGCCATTTCTTGCCACCATTCTGACCATTGACGACGGTTGAAATGGTCAAGAGGCTTTAGTTCTTGAGTCTGTTACATCTCCAGCGCCGTGCTTCCTCTTTATATCGAGGGAAGAGCGTGGAGGTTTTGATATAAGCATATATCTCCTCTTCTTTGGTTTAGTTTAAAATAATTTTATTTCATTTTCATTTTAAATTCTTTTATTCTTTTGATTTAATTTCTCATAAACGAATTGATTTCTCTATTAATTTACAACTTAACTGATAACTCAAAACTGAACTTGAACTTAAGCTGTATATTCAACTCTATCCTTCAATTGTTTAGAACTGAATACTAAACTGAAATAACTGAAACTCAATCTCCAACTGCCAAAACTAAACTTGAACTTTGAAAACTTCAAAACTAAAGTGACTCCAAACTCAACTCAAACTAAACTGATTCTACAATTAAAATGTCTCTCTTCTTATGCTACTTATTGTTCTAATTGGTTGTAAAGTATAATTTGAACAAAACTAATTTTATCAAAGTATTCCTTTAGTCTTTATGTCTTTTAAATTTTGAATAAACTTAAACGAAAATCAGAGTGGTATGTTTTGAATGAAAAAAGGTGCATGTTATGAAAAGGGGCATGTTATTAAATGTGCTGTCACAGGCTTGATATAGAATATTGTGAATGTTTATGAATGGTATGTATTAAGTGAGAATGTAAGATATATAAAGAGGAAGTTTTAAGGATTTGTTAGAAAAGTAATGAGATTCAGTGTTAAAGCTAATAAGGGTAGTATTCTGGAATACAACAAGTCAATTGCACCTTGTAAGCGTGTAAATGCAAGCTTTATGCATAATGTTCATCAACGACGAGCGTGAGAGGTGCATTGTTGGGCACGACGACGAGTTGAGGTGGACGGCTCTTCAGCCACACTATCGCGAACAGCAGCATTTTTTTTTCTGCAGTACGAGCTGTACGAGCATGCACTGGTGCTTTCACATCGCCTACAGACCCGGTTTGCTCAAATTTTTGCACGATTTTTCCGATTGTACGCACATTTGGACGATTAAATTGACCGAAAAAATCACAAGGTCCACGATATGCATTTTGATTTGAACGCCCATTTTCATAATAAGCCTGAATAACTTTAACGCGTTGCTCGATTGTGTATCTTTCCATAGTTCTGAAATTGAGAAATGTCAAATGAAATGCAGAAAAAAACTTGACGTTTAGGTGTGGTTCACATTCAACATCGGCCCTTAAAATTTAACTACCCTTTATATGCGGTCTTTGCTTATGCTCCCGATGCTCCACGAAGCTACCCTTTTATCCGACCACCTTATCCCTCACAACCCCACCACTCACACCAACATCTACCCACCATATCCATTATATTATTACTTAACATTTTTTTTTTTTTCTCTTTTTTATTTATACATTTTACACATTAGTGTTACGATATATGTTTGTCTTTTTTCCCGGATGTACAAAGCTATATATATGTGGGCTTCGTCCTCATTAAATTTAAATTTAAATTTATAATGGAAGAACAATGACCCCCGTCAATTATTGCTTCCAGATATGTGGACCTGGACAATAACGATATTTAATGCAAGAGATAATGCGATAGAGAGAAAAAAGAGCGTGATTAAATCATCAATCATAAATCCATTTTTGTATAGGGGGGGGGGCCATAAATTTGTGCAAATGGCAACACTTGATTTTCGTTAAAGGGAGGGGAGCGCGAGTGGCGGGGGCTATGTCATTTTTATAAAATTAATTTCAATAAACGTTTATTACGTTAAATAAATGATCAACAAAATAACATTTATAGTTTTATTTCTATTCATGTTTCAAATGTGCAAAAATGTATGGCCCACCCTATACAAGTGATTTAAAGTTGTTTTGTGATCAATCTGTAGCTCCTGGTCCTATAGCTTGTCTACTTCGAACCTTTCCATGATTTTGTCGAAATTTTCAACAACAGGCCCCTGAATGAAGAGGATGTTATTATATGCAGACGGCTTGTGTATGTAGGGTGAGCACGAGGGTTTTCCCGGTTCAACCCACGACGAGCAAAACGAAAAAACAGATGTTAGACGTTTTCAAACCTGTGAGACCGGGCCTGACTGTCGTACTCTAGAAGGGGGCAGACAAAAGCTATCAAGAGTGATCGCGAAACGTAGGGATTAGAGAATTCTTTCGACCAGCGTTTCACGAATCCAAGAGCGGAATTGGCCTTAAAGATAATGTCATCGATATGTGGGGTGAAGTTAAACCCCCTACCACATAAGATACCAAGGTCGCGAATCGAGGGTACAGATTATATCTGTTGGATGAGTAAGAAATAAGAACGAGCCGGGGAAGGAGGACGTTTGTGGGAGAAGGTAATAGAGTGACATTTGACAACGTTAAGTTTGAGGCAGTTGTTAAGGCACCAAATTGAGAAACTGTCGAGATCCAATCGAAGAATTGAGGAGTCGAGAGAAGAACGTATCGTTTTGTAGAGTTTAGTGCCGTCAGCGTAGAGAGAGATAGATGAGTACTTGGTCTTAGAATGAATGTCATCACCTGGTATGAGGAGAAAAGGGTGTGAAGGGGAGGATCTGAATCTGACGCGATAGGTTCGAGCTTTGAAATAGGACGATACCCACTTAATCAAATGGGGTTCGAACCCAAGGCAGGATAGCTTAAAGGGGATAAGATTATGAGAGATTTTGTTGAAGGGTTTACTGAAGTTGGTTGTGATTACTTCGACGTCCCTGCCATTCTCTAAGTCAAGGAGAGTGCGGGATGAGAACTCAACCAGATTGGTGGTGGTTGACCTTCCTGAAAAGAAGCCATATTGATTGGGTGAGATAATGGATTTACACTGAAAAGTTGTAAAGAAAACCTCTGAACAGTTTTAGGATATGAGACAGTTTGGCGATGGAACCGTAGTTATTAATATCATTTTTGGAGCCCCTTTATGTATAGGGGTTACAAAGGACGATTTCCAAATGTTAGGGAAAACGGAGTAGCCTGGGGGGACACCTGTTCTTAGGAAAACGTTCCGCAAGTTATTCCTCTTGTTACGAAGAGTGCGCAGTGTGCGGTTGTACCATGGGGGCGATGAAACCGTAGACGCTGGCAGTAGCTGCTTCTACCTCCACATGATCAACGCGAAATGCGATTTTGCTAAGATGCTCATACAGAAGGCTCGGCGGAAGTTGTAGGAAAAGCTCTTATGAGTTGGAGAGGGTTGGGCGACGTGATCACGATGTAAGGATAAGAGAAGCGGGAGGTGGAAATTGTCAATGGTTGATAGGGCGTGTGGACTAGAGGCAACTGAAGGAGTATAGGGGTGGGTCCGTTGTAACACGAGGTCCAATTGCCTACCCATATGATTTAGGACATTGCTTATTTGACGGAGGCTAGGGTCGGTGAGACCGTCAATAAAAAGACGTTCCTTGGTATATGTGGGGTTAGAGAAGTAGAGGGATTGATCGTCTGCCAGTGGGCCTTGGAGATGGGGAAGGTTAAATTCGCCAAGAACAACGATATCGTCTAGACAGGAGCTTAACTCCGTTAGGTGATCAATCGCTTCTATTGCGAGTTCGTATGATATGATAGGGCATGAAGGGGGTACATAGAAGCCAATAACATATAAAGCGTTTGGGCGCTGGTCGATTTTTATTGAGACATAGTCAAGGTTGGGAGAGTGAAAGATAGCAATTAGAAATGATGCGAGTCTGCCATGAATGGCAAGCAGCACGCCACGGCTTGCATGAGGAATCGGGACATTGACGATGAACAATAGTTCTAGACTGTTTATATCCGGGATAAGGTTGGTCTCGGTCAAAGCGTATATACCGAACGGTATGTTATGTGCCTTACGTAGAGTCGGATGCGTTTTGGAGGGAAGACCTCTGACATTCTGACAGTAGATGGTCAGGGGGAGAGTATTGAGACTCATGAAATGGTGTGGGGAGGTTGACTGTTTAGGGTCAAAAAGACTTGTCATTATTGGGAGAGGTCATTTTTTTATCAATATATTGGCGATAAGCCAATAGACCTTTTGACACTATGTCTAGGAGCATATTGACGGTTATATAGAATTTTATAAATAGGTTGGAAAAGCTAGTAAGCTCGGTAGGAAGACCTTCCTGCTGAATGGAAACCATGAAGGTGGATTTCGTTTTACCATCAAAGCAGACAGAGTCGGATTTGTCAATGTGGTAAGAAAGATAGAAGCGGACATTTTTGTAGGTCATTTTGTCTCTAAGTTTGGATAAGGCGTACCGATTATCATATGGATTGATGGTTTGCTGTCTGAGTTTGTTGGTTTGGGGTAAGAAGGGGCCAATGTTTGGTCTGTTGAGCTTTTTGTGATTTCGGCAGGAGTGAGATGTGGATGTCGGGTGGGGGCGACGAAGTTCGGCCCAGAGTTCGGTTCAGTGGTCCGGTGGTACGTTTCTTGATGGGGGGTAAATGGGACTGAGAGTGTGTGATCTGTGGAAGTTTGGTTTTGAGGTCGAAAAGGGGAAAGGGCTTAGAACTAGGGAGTGGGAGTTGTAAGGGGCGGACAGTTTTGTTATGATTAGGGGGGATTTTTTTGCGGCCCGATAAGGAGGGGGTTAGCGTTACGGGTATCACGTACTACGCGTGTAAAAGAGAGAGCCAGGTGTATGGTAGATTGGTCCAGGTTCTTGCTTAATATTGTCAGCCTGCCGCTCCTGAGGTAGCCAGTTTTGGTCGGGTGGAAAATCTATTCGTATTTGGAGGGAAGAATTACACGGAAAATGGTTCTGTTTTTGGAGACGGGGGTGCATGGCATTCTATTAAGAGAAGCCTGTAGTTTTTGAGAAAGAATTCCGAAATCCAATTAGAGTTCGCGGTTTTGGTGGGCTCCTTCAGCAGGTATGAGGTAATTGGTTTGTTGGAAAGACGTACAAGACGTCTCGAGGCGAGGAGTGGGGTGGGAGTAGATTACTTTTGATTGCGTGGATGAGACAGAACCGTCAAGCTGGCTTAGGAGGGATCGGGAAGCCGCGGTTTCGCAAACGACAGTATCGAGTTTGTGAAGTACTAGCTCGAGTAGAGGTCAGGTTCGGTTGGGGTGTGATAATGTTGTGTGGAGGAGCGCGATAAGGCTAACTCATCCACAAGCCAGTTCAGCCTGTAGAGAATATGCTCTAAAATGGGGTTGTCAGGCTGAACGGGCAATTGTTTAGAGAGCGATTACAGCCATTTGTCGACATATGTGCGGAAGGAGTTGGCTAACTCTTGTGTGATTGAATTGAGGGATTCGTTAATAGAAAGTGTGACCTCGTTACCGACCGACTATCTTTTTAATATCTCTAATGAGGGATTTAATGTTGGAAAGAGACATTTGGTAGAGGGATCCTGAATCGTCGATGCATTTAAGACTACTTTCATTCTGTGAAATGTTATCCGTTATAAGCTTCAGGTTGGTGTTGTGTGAAATTGACTGTGACAGTATTGGGAACACTAACACCGTTCATAGTTCAGCGATCCGGCAAGCATTTTTTTACTTACTAAGACGAATTCGAAAAACACGATATACCAAATTCTCTGTTGTTTGACTTTCAAATTTTACAACCTATACCTGACAACGGAATCAAAAAAAATGTCAGGGATTTTTTTTTTTTTTTTTTGGTATGGAATGTCACCTCTCCAATTAGCAGAAGCCTAAACTTATTTGACTAATACTTTAATACAATACAATGGATCCCGTTTTACCCAAACTGTTATATACATTTACTAGTATTTACTTATCCATGTAGTTATATATGTATACAACTGAAACCAAATGTACCTCACTGTGATTTTTTGTTTGTTTGTCAAATTTCAGAATTGACTCCTGCCCCAGATACGCAACCAACAACACCATCGCCGGTTCACGCTGCAAAAGTCGGAAGCGCATCGAGCGTTCAAAAGGTCCAGACACATTCAAATCCCTCCATAAAGGAGCCAGTACAAGAAAAAGAAGAAATGTACTGCGACTGTCCCAGTAGTGCAGAACAAACTGTAAAAATGAACACCGAGAAAATCGGCACTCTAGAGGACTCTATCCTGCAGTTACAAAACAAGATTAGTAGTTTATCGGAAATCGTGGGGGAATTAGTTTCAAACATGAATATCGGAACGAGTTTATTGCTAACAGGAAGTCTTCCGATACGTACTAATCCTACTGAAGATGTGCGTCAATTGATTGTCGATAAACTTGGGCTTCCTGATCTGAGTACTAGTATCGTACAAGCGGAATATAAAAAGAATGGAATCGAATTCGAGGTATCGTCATCTATCGACAAGTTGCGGATTCTTAAAAAAGCCAAAGAAGTTTTAGCAAAAGCACCGTATCAAATTATAAACGCCGACAATCCACCTTTTGACATTCGTATGGCAAAATAAAGTGATTCTTATAAACAGAGTGACAATTTGACTTTCATTTACGTTCCTCACAGGCAAGGCTTTAGATGTTTGTTTTGATACCAGGACCGTTGGCAACTTATGACAGTAAGCCGGTTAAGACTTGTGCAAGAGTAGTATTGCTACCCATACCATCGTGTCCTGACTATGAGCTACATCTAAACTGCGAGTCTTCCAAATAACAATATTTTACGTTAATATTCTCATTATGCCAAGCAGCAGGTTGGTGCATCGGATGCAAAACAAACCCGAACTTAAGCCCCCGAAGGAATGAGAAGAAACGAGGGAATGCGGTTCTGTGTTGCATCCTATTGTGTGAGCACATCAGGAGCCAAAGGACCACTTAGATATGATAGTAATATTTTTGCAGTTGAAACAAAGCATTGCATTAAGGGCTGGAGAATAAAGTACACAGCTCTTATTTCATTGGGATGTCGGATTGTGTGTGCGACAATTGTTCCCAGTGGGACCAAAATGAGAAGGAGGTCGGGGACCACAGCTATCCACATCTATACCTCCCTTTAGCCACCTTCTTGTCCTCTGATTCAATAGACGTACATATTTATATATAAATTTATATGTGTTTCTATCTCTATACTTATTCGTATCCACAAGTGCCCTCTGCGGTGCTGTACGAGTTTATTATTTGATATTGTATTTTATACATTTGCTACTACCAGAGTTGGGGATGGCGTTCCCATTGTTTGCAGGATAAATGAAACGATTCCTATTGTTGTATAGCCAACAGTTGAGTCATCGTCCTTTATGTTTTAACATTATATTATGTGTGTTTCGTGGGTGAACGTGCATTCAACGGGTTGAGGGTTATGATCCTCCTCCGGAACATAATGACTTTCAATGAATTGTGACGGGAGAAGCAAATAACGTACAACTGGTAGGATTCTGTATCCGATTGACAACTGACTACACATCTGCATGCAGTTAGACCTGTGTGGCTAGATTAGTTTTTTATTCATACTGTCGGAGATTTATGACGAATGCAGCGTAAAATTGTGTCAAGCAAGGAAAACTTTTTGATTTCATTTTGATGTGCTATCTAAATGGTACAAGGACAAACAAGGTTTCTCCTTGGGATATCTGTGATTCTGCAATGTTTTATGATAAGTACTAGACAAGTTTGTTTGACATCGGAGTACTTTTTGGTTAATTTTAAAATGAAGGCGATTTCAGAAATTCTGTTGAGATTGACATGCAAATGAAAGGGTTGTATCTAATGTTTACAATATGTAAGCATGTAACAATACTCCAACAAATGTTAAATTCGAATTATCCTTTAATCCAATAATGTTCGTCTTTTTTTTGTATAATGAAAGGGATTAATAATGTGTTACAAAGTAATCCCCTAACGCATTTAATCTGCTGAGAAAACAACTAAAATGAAATTACAAAAATATTACACATATATATATATATACATATATATATATATTACACATATATACATATACACAAACAGAAGTATACCAGAACTACTTTTCTTCGTGGCATGTGAAAGTGGAGCAATGTAAGTTTTCCAAAAATAAAAAGGATTGAATATACTAAATACTTATTATTTTCCGAACCTTAGATCGCTCCACTTTCACACACCACGAAGAAAAGTAGCATGGATCAATACCTGAGGACGGCCGCATTCGTGTTCAACACCAGCCTACACGAATGTACCAATGGTTTCACCCCGGAAGTACCATCCAGTATAAAACAACCATGAGAGCTACTATAAGCTATTGAAGTAAAACCTTCAGCAAACGTACGAAATACCAAAGCGTACTTTACTAATCTCTACACAGAGATCAAAAAGTTACGATGAATGTACACTATGTCCTTTCACATTCATGTGGGCGTGAAAGTTATGTTACGGAATGAAAGTAAAAAAGAAAAGTTGGCTTGTGGGGGGTAAAGTCGGTGTGCCGACACGGGCACGGGTTCACTTATCACCCACCGAATACCGCAGCAAAACGATCACCAAACAAGAACGAATGAAACACACAGTGTTATTGTTTTGTATAAAAGTTGTTTATTTTAATAGATGCTTTGAGGAAACACTAATTTTAACAGTCAGTAACAAACGTTTTATTTTGGGGAAAGTTAAGAAAATTGTACAACATGGACATTCAACGGAGCAATCACAATTGTAGAAATTTTGTTCTTATCTTAACCACACACACGTTAAATTAATACCGGTTTACATTATATTAATGTTCACTTAATTACAACATTCGTATTTATTTGTATTTAAAAATCTACTCGTTTCGGGAGCGTATTAACTCCGACTCCGTGGTGCACTCCGGAGTGCACTCCCGTGCGCACCCGCTGATGGTTAAAACTCGACTTGGGTTTAGGAACCCGTAAAACGAAAAGGGGTGTACGCACTACCGTGCGCACTCTGCTGTGGCTGGATTTCGACTCTCAATACTCAAGCGTTAACCTCGAGGGACTAAAACTTCAAATCAAAGCATAAATTACAACTGATTAACTGATAAACACGAAATACTACGAAATAAAGAAATCAAAACAAAAATAACATAATAACATAGACAAATAATCGCATTTTGACATATTACAGTTGAGAACGCAAGCAGGAAAATACAGTTTTCCTGACTAACATGCGATCCTACCTATATGGTAAAAACCAAGGCCAACGAACTCGCCTTTCACCCTCCCCATTGGTTTCTCAAGAGAGCAAATGCGATTAAAAACATAGAATAAGGTTGCAGTCCGGAGAATCTACACAGGTGGTGTAGTTAATGACTTTCTAAATCCGGAGGTGTTGATTGCATACTAACGACTATTGACGGACTCAGTATTAACATAGGTTTATAAGTTGTTTGTGAATTCAAAAGAATTACCAAGCATAAAGACTGAAATAAGATAACACTACTTTTCTTCGTGGCGTGTGAAAGTGGAGCGTCCATGGTTTCCCAAAAATAAAAAGTATTGAATATACTGAATACTTTTTTTCTGCATGTTCTCTACACCTCCGATCCTGTGAGGAACCGTTTTATTTCTTTATATATATAAACATATATATATATATATATAAATATATATATATATATATATATATATATATATATATATATATATATATATATATATATATATATTTCTCTCAGGAAAGGCGAACCTGTAGCACCTACACGGCGCCCCAAGATGCCACCAAATAACCATTGCGGAATAGATTTAGCATCCTAGAGAATAAAAGTAATGAGGAAGAGGAAACCGATAATGTGGATACTGAATGACCATTTAGAAAGATATGATGAAGTTAACGCAGAAAAATAGATGATAATCCGAAAAAAAAACAACGAGAATCTTTATACGGAAGAAAACGCTAAAGGGAGCAGAATCGAATCGTAAAGTTTTTTAGAAAATTCCAGAGCAAAGAAATCCTAGTAATGTGTGCCGTCATAAATTCGATTAGATAGGAGGGAGAACCAAAATAATTCGAGACGTTGATGACTGGCTGGTCACAGAAACAAATAATATCATGACCACGTGGAAGCAGCTATTTGAAAACGTGCTTAAAGTGCGCACCAATCGACCACAAATAAATGTACCAGACGCCAGATCCCAGATCCTTCCTTCGATAAAGTTGTTGACGCACGAAATCGATTGAAAAACAACAATGCTCCCGGAGACGAGATGCATACCGGCATAACTTATGAAGCATGGAGGGTGGTCCATCAATTAATCAACACAATACGAGATAAGTAAGTTATTCCTATTTTCAAAAAGGACACTAGATCTGATTGCGAAAACTACAGGGGGACAGCATTGCTCCCAACGACATACAAAATACTAACAAATGTCATACTGGCGAGAATCGCGCAATATACAAAAGAAATACTGGGAGACTACCAGCGCGGATTCCGTATTAAGCGATCAACAAGCGTTCAAATGTACACACTAAGGCAATTGTTGGTTCTGCCATTTAGAGGATATTTTCGTTCCAAGAGACGCCTCAGAACCGGCTGTGGCTTTTGCTGTGAGAGAACAGCACACAAGGAATAATACTGTTGCAACACGCGGCACCCATCCGCTCATTACCAGGTTCAGATATGACTGAAGAATCACTAGTAGCTATGTTGTGCGGCTTACTCCCCGAACACATCGAAATGATGCTCGTCACGCAGTAAGGCTTAAATTTGGATGAGTTCGCAAAACAGGCAGATGCGGTAATGACCGTGTGGCGTCTCTAACAGATACCCACACAATACACGCAAGCAAAAATAGTGAAGAACACTGAACGAAAATCGAATAAGATAAAGCATCAGGGCCGTATACCATAGCGATAAAATAACAATTCACATCAGTGGAGTATACTTGCGTTTAAAAATCGAATTCAAAACACGGCCAGTAGCCTGATGTGTTACGCTTACGTTCAATTTTTTGTGATTCTAACTGTCATAGCGTCAGTTCGAATCACACGTTCTTCACTATCATTTCAAACGCAATAATTGGTGACTACGACGTGATCTGTACACACAGCACACACTTTCCCGTAGTAAACAGAACTTCACACACGATCATGACTTCCGCATAGAGCACCGGCACACTCACCTGCTCCGACAATCTCTCGCTCCGTCGTTCGCACACGAAATTGATCGTAATGAAGTTACTGAGGAGGGAGTAGTGTGGCGTCTCTAACAGATACACACACAAGCAAATAGTGAAGAACACCGAACGAAAATCGAATAAGATAATGCATCAGAGCCGTATACCATAGCGATGAAATAACAATTCACATCAGTGAAATATACTTGCGTTTAAAAATCGGATTCAAAACACGCCCAGTAGCCTGATGTGTTACGCTTAGGTTCAATTTTTGGTGATTCTAACTGTCATAGCGTCAGTTCGAATCGCACGTTCTTCACTATCATTTCAAACGCTATAACCGCACATCGTTAACGAGCAGACTTGCAACCATTGTAGACTTCAGCGGTTAGCAAATGCAAATGCAACAACAGCCGACTCAACAACTTCACGTACACAATACTCGAACCAATAAAGGACTATGCAACAGCTGCTGGCCTAATAACCCTAAAGTAAATACCCAGAAAAGCATCCCCCAGCGCAGCTCATCGAAGCGAAGACTTTACGAGAATGTGTTTGAGAAGCCAAGCAGGTGGAACACAGATCAGCAGCCTCAGACTCGGAAATTCGTGATGGGCAGCTCAAGGTTGGCAAAGACGCCGGAAGAGGTCACTTGGAAATTGCGGCACTGGCACAGCAAATCGCAAACGCCTGCCGACACCAACTCCCCTGGCACGTGTTACTTCTATAACACCTTCCGGGCGGATGCTAGGAAATCCAGGCAACTATGGGATTTGACCACGATCACACTCGGTGCATCCCAGTTCTTTAAACTGGACTGTCGACAGTCAATCAATCCCAAACCGCCGGCACCCTCCAAATAAGCTGCTTGTCGATCCATAATATGAGTTCAAATGTGGACTCTACGATCGATGCAGGTTCGGGCATCTCTTTCTTCTCTCATTTATACGGGCCTGCCAATCGACTACCCAATAGCGACGCACGAGCGGAAATTGCTCAACCCTTTCTTAGGTCTTCGGCGATCCATCCGATGGCACTTCGCCGTCACCGATGTGAGTGAGCCCTTAATAGTTTCAGACCTTTTAAAAGATTACAATTTTTTAATCGAGAGCAGGTTGTTAGACCCGATCAATCACGTTAGGGTCACCAATTATAGCATTTGCGACGATAGGGAAGAGAGTACGATTCGAGGCGACGCTATGACAGTTATAATCACCAAAAGGTAGAACCAATGCCTAACAGATCACGCCACTGCGCGGGTACGAATTCGATCGCTAATCTCAAGTACACTCAATTGATGCGGAATTGCTATGGTGTACGGTTCTAACTGATATGTTTTGACTTTTTTTTCTCCACTATTTGTTTGTGTAGTTCGTTCTCAACCACCGAAGTGAACAGACCGCGTGAACCAAACAAATCCGTGTACGATTCCGGAAAGTGAAAAGTAAACAAACGATAAGTGGAACCATTTTCCGGGAAACGTTCTATACGAACAAAAGGTCCATATGTGCACCAACTGTGTAAAATTGGGTGATGTGTAGTGGAAATTAAAACACAATTCCTCAGAATCTGAGACTAATCCCAAAAACACGAGTACCAACAGCAGTGCACCAAGCTCAATTAATGAACACATGCTGATGCAGCAAAATAATGCGCTATTTAATGAAAATCACAGCCGCAGTCAAAACGAACAGCAGCTGTATAGTCAGTGGCATTATGCAGTCCACAAATGGAAAAATTCACAGAGTGAAAATGTACACCTAAAATCCATGATAATGGAATTACAGAAACAAGTGGAGGAGCTGAAAAAGCATCCGCCAAGGAGACAAATGGGCACACCTCTACAAGTCGCAGCAAACCCAACGATTCAAATAGCAGACCCCAGTCCACCAACGCCAGTACCGGAACAACAGATTTAATACTGGACTGATGAAGAACAATTAGCCAGGGACACCGAAGAATAGGTTCTGGGAAGCCCAAAAATAACAAAAAACGTAAGGCGAATACAACCCCTTCACCCAAAAACAAAACAAAAACACTGGGAAAAGCAACAACCACCAACTCACAACAAACAACAACCTGCAGCATCAACCATCAGCCCACAAGAAACCAAAAAGGAACGACCTCCACCTCCGATTGTGCTCAATGGAATTAACTCATACGAATACCTGTATGGCCTAATTGTACAAAAGGTGAATGAGGATTCCTTCCAAATAAAACTGATCGGAGAAACAACAGCGAAAATTAATTGTAATGATCCGAACACCTATAGAATCATTACAAAACTATTCAGGGAATCGAATCTGGACTTTCATATCATAAATAAGCAAACGAGGCCAATCAGGGTAATGGCCAAAAATTTGCACTCATCATACAACCCGGACAGCATCAAGAACTACCTCATAAAGAAGGAACTTAAGATCCCGTCGGCTTTCAACAAATTCTCATGGAAGGACAAAAAGCCACAAAATATGTTTGTCTTAACCTTCAGTAATGAAGAAAATATAGAAAACATTAGACAAACAACACACATACTTGGGTGTAAGGCGGACATCGAAGCAATGAAATTAAATAAATTAATACCTCAATGTAAAAAATGCCAAGCCTATGGACATACACAAAATTATTGCAACAAAAATGCAAGATGTGTAAAATGTGCTGGCAACCACCAAACAGTAAACTGCACAAAACCGCCCAGCCAAAACCCAAAATGCGTCAACTGTGGAGACGCACACCCAGCCAACTACAGAGGATGTCTCGTCGCCAAAGAGATACGAGACCTCAAAAATAAAAGACTTGCAAAATCCAAGCAAAAAAACCCCACGCCTAAAGAAGACAGAAAGGAAGACCCAACCACAACTAAGAGTGTGAACACCCAAAATAAGCTAAGGTATGCCTCCATTGCTGCATCCACCTCAGGCAAAAAAGGCATCCACTACAGCCAAAAAGCAAGAGGATAATATAAACCAAGCCCTACAACTTATCCTCAACAAGATAACCAACTTGGAAAGCTCATTCTCTAAACTAAACGAGAGGGTGACTCAACTTGAGACCAGTACCAAAAAAACTGCTCCAAAACCCAAAAGAAAGTAAAATGACTAACACACTAAAAATTATGTCATGGAACGCAAACGGACTGCTAAGGCATCAACAAGAGCTACAAGCAGTCCTGGATATAAACAAAATAGATGTGTGTCTGATATCAGAAACACACCTTACCAAACAGTCCTTTGTCAAATTCAGAAGATACAAAACATACCATGCAGTACACCCCGGAAATGCAGCAAGGGGAGGAAGTGCGGTGATAATCAAAGAGCACATCTCTCAATACGAAGAAGCAAAATTCGAAGCAGAAGATATACAGGCAACTGCAATGAGTGTTAACACACAACACCTTAACATCACATTAGCTAGCTTATATAGCCCCCCGAAACACAACATCAAATCCGACAGATACAAAGAACTCTTCAAAGCCATAGGAAACCGATTCATCATAGGTGGTGATTACAATGCAAAACACACGCATTGGGGCTCCAGACTGATCACAACAAAAGGAAAAGAGCTATTAAAAGCAATTCAAACCTATCGATGTGAAGCCATATCTACTGGTAAGCCTACCTACTGGCCCACAGACCCAGATAAGATACCAGACTTGATAGACTTCTTCATCATCAAAAATGTGTCAACCAACTATATGTGCATCGAAGATAACCTGGAACTAAACGATCATTCGCCGTTCGTCCTGACACTAAGTGAACACATCATGTCAAAACCGACCAAGCCATGTCTCGCCAATAAAAGAACAGACTGGGAAAGTTTTCGAACCAGCCTGGAAAACAAGATAACACTAGCAGCCCCTCTACAAACAGAAGAGCACCTGGACGCTGAGGTGGAGAAATTAATTATGGACATACAACACTCGGCGTGGTAAAACACACCCGCAATTAAAACAAAACTTAAGGGTAACAACTACCCTAAAGAAATACTGGAATTAATTGCAGAAAAAAGAAAGGCGAGGAAGAAATGGCAGCAGTCCAGGGCCCGACAGGACAAAACAAGGCTGAACAACCTAACATCACAACTGAAAAGTGAGATCAAACAGCTAAAGAATAACAGCACTAGCGAATACTTACGAAATCTGACACACGACTCCAGTACAGAATACTCACTATGGAAAACTACGAAAAACCTAAAAAGGCCAATTATGCAAACACCTCCAATCAAAACAACGGTAGGCAGCTGGGCTAGAAACAACACACAAAAAGCAATAACGTTCGCAGAACACTTACAAAATGTGTTCCAACCCAACCCGGAAGGTAGTACTGAGCCACTGCCTAATGACTACGAACAAGAAACAGTCGAAATGCCACCCGTCACCCCAGCAGAAGTTGAAAAAGAAATTAAAACGAATATCAACCCCAAGAAAACTCCTGGCTTTGACCTCATCACCGGACAGATACTGAAGGAGCTACCGAGAAAGGCAACCACTAAAATAACGAACCTAATAAATGCTTCATTCAGGCTACAATATGTACCACAACTGTGGAAAGTAGCTGAAGTAATAATGATTCCGAAGCCCAGAAAGCCGCCCCACGAAACAACATCATATCGACCGATCTCACTGCTACCGGTCATATCGAAACTGTTCGAGAAACTACTATTGATCAGGTACACAGAATCACTGATGCAATTGAAACGGCGCTAGAAGAAAAGAAAGTGTGCTCAGCAGTATTTCTAGATGTTGCGCAAGCTTTCGACAAAGTCTGGCATGAGGGGCTGATACACAAACCTAAGATGCTTCTGCCTGTCCCATATTCGAAAATCCTGGAATCATACATCTCGGAACGCTACTTCAGGATCAAACAAGAAGATGTTGTGGGGCTTTTCAGGGCCCGAAGAGCCATGCATCGCTCGATCCCCACCATTTCCAGCAATGCGACTTACCTTGAAGTCGAATCTTCAGCAAGATTATACAACCTTGCTACGGCCTTAACCGCCAACCAATTCGCTGGAATTAATTCGGTTATCCCAAAGGATAACCGACTTATATACCTTATAGGCAGCTTACCTTTCTTTGGGGGGTTTTTCCAAACCCCTTCTCCACGATCATTCCTGAAAACATTAAGTCCACGGCAAGGATTACCACCTAGCCGTGGCATCAAAAATTTCACCCTCGAGCATGCATTGCACCCAGTGCATCACGCCCCTATTACCTTATGCTACCCACGTCATGCCATGAAAACAAAATCAACACAGAGTTCCTAATGTGCTTGTTTTGTTTGTCCATGTCACCTCTAAGCGTGCGGCTACCATGTCTCACCAGTTTGCCACCGTCGACAAGGTTTCGGCCGACGCAAAGCAAATATTTCCCGCATTTTCAGCAATAGCTGGTTTTTCATTATCGGTTTCCACCGATCATGGACCGCAAACAAGCAACGAATTGGATGTGGCCATCAAGTGTTTACTTTTAACAACTGGCAACGGCTGCACCCTATATTCGTTTGCAATACCTAAACGTCGCATCCATATCTTCCGGATTGTTTATGGTACATCGGAATTTTCTATTAACGGCCGCCAACCGTCCGCGGACCTGGAAAACTGCATGTCCATCAACCGAATGTTGATTTATGGCCTCTCCTCGGGCGAGCAGATCTTCGGTATGTTTTTCACACCAGAAGGGTCTGCTGCCGGCAAGCATTACACAATCGATTGTGTACACAACCGCAGACCCATGCAATGTTGGCAAACGCAAACAATGCATATCCATTACCCGATCATGGAAATAGCGTCTCTGTTGACATAAGATCGCAGAGACCTATTCCTTCGCTTAATGATCATTACGGTGAGATGCAATAACGACACCCGCATCTATCTATGTTCACCGGACGATCGTATGTGACGCATACACATACATGCGAAATGTACGCCATATTTCCCAATCCAATCACGATTGACTACCTCGAGTTGATCGTGTAGCTCCTCCCCTTTTAAGGCTTTTCTTTGCGATATCATTCTGATGGTGGCGAATGGAGGCCAGTCAGATTTTATCATCAGGAGTATGGAGTCAAAAGTGGGTCGTGAGGTCGCGTACGCTCCGAATTTGCACAACGTAATCAATCCGTTCAAAAACTTTTCCTGCGCACCGTAAATATGATCTTTCGTTATTGAAGTGTGTGCCAAAATCTAAATATGATCTTTCGTTATTGAAGTGTGTGCCAAAATCTAAATATGATCTTTCGTTATTGAAGTGTGTGCCAAAATCATTGAGTTTGCACAAGTATCTCGATACTTTTTATTATGTTGTAAATAGCCGTAGAACGAGGTTAGATTTAATAACAGGCACCTGTTTTGTAAAATAACGGTGCTTCACTTTTAGTAACTTTAAACGAAACAATAAATTTCCACTCAGGAACATTTGTGTGAACAGACTCAGTGCATGTAAAAACCTACAATAAAATGAACCACAAATAAAAAAAAACATTTACATCCAATCAACTCTCTGTGTGTTTTATTTTTCCCTTCCGTGGTGGAGCAGTGACATTTTCATCAGTGTGCGTTGTGACTTTTCTCCTCATCGTTGGAATTTTAGTGAATCAGTGCCGTACGTCGGTACACTCAACGTAATTCCCCCAACAATGTCTATTCCGGACTGAAAAAAATCCAAGCGAGAGTGCCACAGGGAAGTGTACTGGGACCAATCCTATACCTTCTATACACCAGCGACCTGCCCACATTCAACGAAAATATTGTTGCCACATTCGCCGATGATACTGCCATTTTGGCCGTCGTAGAAAACAACGCCAGCTCAACACAAACACTACAAACAGCCATAGACGCAGTACAACTCTGGACACTAAAATGGCACATCAAGCTGAATGAAAGCAAATCAGTGCACGTTGATTTTACAAACAAACGAATCGAGCGCAAGCCAGTATACATCAGTCACCAAGTGATCACCTACGCCAACACAGCGAAGTACCTTGGAATGACTCTTGACGCTAAACTCAGATGGAAAGTACACGTCAAGAAGAAACAAGAAGAACTCACACTAAAGTTTAGAAAAATGTACTGGCTACTGGGCAGACATTCTGCCTTGACAACGTACAACAAGTTACTCCTGTATCAACAAGTCCTGAAACCAATATGGACCTACGGCATTCAACTCTGGGCCTGTACCAAACAAAGCAACAGAATGATCATCCAACGATTCCAAAATAAAGTACTTCGGAGTATTGTTAATGCTCCTTGATATATACGGAATGACGACCTGCACAAGGATTTGGGTGTGGAAAACGTCGAGAATGTCATCAAGCAGTACGCTCGTAAACACAAACAACGGCTTCAGCAGCACACCAACATCGAGGCCCTCCAGCTCCTGGATAACGATGGCCTGGCGAGAAGACTAAAACGGCAAAGCCACTCGACCTAGCGTAAATTAAGTACCTACATTTATACATATTTAAAAACAAAATTATTAAAAATATGTACACAAATAATGTAAAACAAACTAGAATAAAAGCTACTGTCGTAGGACAAGTACCCTAAAAGACTATATACCCGTAGCAAGTTAAGTTAGACATAAATAGTTTATTAGTAATATGTTACTAGATTGCTATATAAAAAATTCACCATATGGTGTTATTTAATAAAAAAACATAAAATGTTTGTGTGTTGTGTGTGTGTATCTATTAGGAATGCCACAAGGTTGTAGTAAAAAAAAACCGTCAATTAAAAAAATAAAAACGTCCCAGGTTTTGAACGACGAAGAGGGTCTTATCATCATCCTCATCAGCACTACAACCGGGATCCGGTTTTGACCTTATTTAGCAAGTCTCTCCACCGGTCCCGATTTCGAGCCGATGTCATCCAGTTTGGCATTCCCAGGCTCTGGACGTCCTGGTCTACGCCATCCCTCCATCGCAGACGAACTCTCCCGCCCTGTCTCCTTCCATACATCCTGCCACAAAGGACTTTCCGGACAGGCTCCTCTTCCTTCATTCGAGCTATTTTTTTACAACATTAGCTTCATGGTAGATCTCGTACAACTCATGGTTGTAGCGCCTCCGGAATCGTCCTCCCCCACAGACGGGGTCAACAATTCTCCTTAAGACCTTCCTCTTGAACGCGGCCAAGAGTTCAGAGTGCCTTTTAGTGAGCACCCAGGTCTCGGATCCATATATGAGTACTGGTAGGAGAATGGTCTTGTACAGTAGTAGCTTGGATGTTCTGAATAAATTTCGGGATTGAAAGATCCTTGATAGACCATAGTAGGCGTTGTTGAATTTGATCAGCCGTTCGCGTATTTCTTCTTCCATATTGTTATCGGCTGATACTATTGACCTAAGGTAGTTAAAGGATTGCACTACTTCAAATTCGTGCTCCACTATCCTGATAGTTTGACCAACGTCTTCGAAGAAGTTGCCACCATGTACTTAGTTTTTCCCTCATTAATGTGCAGTCCCAGTTTTTATACCGCATGCTCGATCTGGGTGAAGGATTCCTGTACAGCCGATTAGGTGGGTAGGTAAGTATCTGGCTGGACTTGGTGACAATAGTCCCTCCTGTTGTAACGCCAGAGTCACCGATTGCTTTCTCCAATGCCAGGTTAAAGAGGAGGCCTGCCAGGCCATCCCCTTGTCGGAGTCCATTAAAAATGTTTATTGGTTTGGACAGCATACCCGCTAGTTTTACTTGACTAGTTACGTTGGTCATGGTCAACCTAAAAAGTCGTATCAATTTGTTTGGAATGCCGAACTCTCTTATAGCATTATATAGTTCTACCCTGGCTATGCTGTCGTAGGCGGCCTTAAAGTCTATAAATAGATGATATAATGGAATCTCATTTTTCCATCGCCTGTCTAAGGGTGAATATCTGATCAATCGCTGATTTGCCTGGGATGAAGCCACGCTGAAATTGACCAATGATGGCTTTAGCGTATGGGGATATCCGATCTATGATAGAGGAGAGTATCTTATAGGTGGTACTCAGCAATGTAATACCCCCATAGTTGTTGCACGCTGTGATATCTCCCTTGTTATGTATGGGCCAAATTATTCCACGACGCCAATCTCCGCTTGCTCCCATACGTGCACCACGATCTCATGAATTGCGTGATGTAACGCTTTCCCTCCTTATTTGATCAGCTCAGCTGGTATGCTATCAGCTCCGGGGCTTTATTTGATTTGAGCTGTGTTATGGCTTTTACTGTTTCCTCAGTGCTTGGTGACGGCAGCGCCTCCAATTCTCCTGCGAGCTGTCCATTTAGCAATTCATTGAAGTGCACTTCCCATCGCTCCAGAATGCCTTCAGGATCGGTGATCAGATTACCCTCTTCATCCTTGCAGTAAGTGCAGCGTTGTGTGTACCGCGTCATACTGCAGATTATTTGTTATAACTTTCGCGCCTGGTGCGGACCTCGCTCTATACTTTTCTCTATTTCACAGACAAAGTTTTTGTCCCAGGCACTTTCGTTTTGTCTGGGAAGACTTTTTTCTGATCTTCTGAGCTCTTTGTATTTCTCCTAGCATACCCGCGTCCTATGAGACTGCTTCATTGCCCGATATGCAGCATTCTTGCGTTCAGTCGCTAGTTTGCACTCATCATAAAACCAGTCGCTCCGATCTCTACGACTACGGCCTAAGATGGAGTTGGCAGTGCTAATGATAGTATTCTTAAGGAGTGTTAATTTCTTTTCTACGCCTAGCATTCTAGTCCCAGGACTTACTCTCTCTTCATCGATCTCTTCGAGGGAGGGCGAGTCTTAACGCATGACCAAAGGTGTTGCTGACGTTTTCAATGCGCAAGGCAGCCGCGTTGATTCGAACCTGATCAGCGAATGCAATATGTTTCCGTAAGAGAATCCACATACGGACAACCAACATGGTAATGGTCCGAGTCGACGTTGGCACCTCAGTGCGTTCGTACCATCATCTGGCTCGAGGAGTGGCGGCGATCTATAAACACGTGGTTAATTTGGTTGCGAGTGGCCCTGTGGCGGGGAAGTATGTGCCACCATGGGTACTTGGTTCACTTCCTCCGCCAACATCCTCCTACAGTCGCACTACTTCACTGAATGTTCCGCCGATTAATAAGTTGCAAATTATTAAAGGGACAACCCAAGAGTCACTGAGGTGATTGTATGATTTGTATTTTCAATTAAACAGAAAAAAAAACATGTATTTCAATTCTAGACTTCAACTTTTAAGCCAATGTAAATTCCTCATGCTTAATCCGCACTGTTAATTCAATTTACTAGGACACGACACAAACGATTATTCTCCATTATCGCTTCCCTGTGCGCACCAGGGTAGCGATGGAGCCGCGACCCGCTCGAAGGATGGAATTTGACTCAGCGATCGTCATCTCATGCAGAGATGATTTCGCTAAGGAAAAAAAAAAGGAAGAGAGAGAAAAACTTTTCTCTTAAGAAACCACTAAGAAAATGCGATCTTTTTGGTGCAGTGGTATATGTTCGCGATCGAACAGATTCAATGTAATTGCACGTGTTCGAAAGCAGTGGAACGACGAAACAGGCAGGCGGCAAAAACAAAAGGGAAAAAAAGACCAAATGCGCCGTTAGTAATACGGGTCATTGTTTACGCGATGCCTCGTCGCTATTTTCGACGTTGGGAGAAAAAGGTGCTAAAAGGCAAATTAGATGTTTATGGCATCTCTGGCTGCAGTAGAAACCGGGTTCATGTTTGTATTAGGAAATGCTGGAGAATTTGGTTTCAGCGTCTATTGCGCTAATTATATGCCGCTGCTTGGGTTGTTTGTTGATAAGACAAACAAAAAAGGTTTCCAGGCAATGTGTATGAAAAGATACATGACGCGGCTGGGGAAATAGACGACGCAATGTTTATGGTCCCTGTCATGACGGTTACAATGAATGCAATCCGAATTATTTTGTTTACAGGAATTTGTCTAAGGAAATTTGACTGGCGACATAGTTGCCGAAATTGATTGGAAATTCCTCGTAAGTTAATAAAGAAATCTTAAGGAGCAATGGTATGCGAAGAGAATGCATGAAGGTAAGTTTTCTTTACAGGGACTTAAAGATCATAGATTTGATCTCTTAAATGCGTGCAGCATTTTTAGATACTAATACTGTTGCATTAGCAAACTAAGGGGAGTTGGGTAGTAGCTATGGGGATTTTTCAGGTAAGTAGACGGTAGGGTTTGGCGGAACCGCTACAGCCCTGTGGTGATGGGTTACTCGTACGCCTTCACGGGCGTGGGTTCAGCAACACACCCACAATTTGTCAAGAGAAAAAACAAAACGAATAGAGCACACAGGTTTCTTTATTTAAAATGTCTTTGTTGCTTAATTTTCTACTAAGTTAGTTTTAGCAAGACACTTGGTTACACTATTACAATAACACATTAGATTCCACGTCTATAGTTTCCTTAGCTTAACGTACACTCTCAATTTGTCTTCAACTGGTTGCTATATTTAATTAAACACACTCACTTCCGCCGTAGCGGGGCGTCCCTCATTCCGGCATACTGCACACTTTAAAAGGGTTTTGTCTTCCACCCTTTCTTTACCCAAAGGACACTCCACTGCAGTATGATCCGGATCGCATTTCACGCAACGCTGCTGCATTTCACAATTAGCTGCTGAATGCCCAAACCTTTGGCAGCAGACGCATTGAAGAATGTTTCTGCTTTTTTTTAGTTTGTCCGTAACATAGGATTGGCTGTGGTGGTCCAGGACTGTTATTTTCCCTAGCCTACCAATTTTACTATTTGGAGTTAACTATACCAGGAAGAAAGGCAGTTTCCGGTTATCCCTTTTAGACTCGGATGTGATGAAGGGTTTGACCATACTAAATTCAAGGTCATCGTGCTTTAGCTCTCGCAGCATTTTTAAAAGAGCCTGTGGTTCAGTTTCAGGGTCGACGTCATTTAAGAGAACTGTAATATTTTTAAGTTCTTTCGATGTGTAAGAAAAGAATTCCGCGGTGGCTCTTTTCAGAATATTTTTAATTACAATATTTTTAAATTTAATATAACGTCATATATTTGAATGACATGCCAATTGCCTCCCAGTCTTTTAATCACAAAATTATTACTTCCCACGGCTAACTTACACAGCTCTCTACAATCGACGTCTACCGTGTTGATTGGTGGCATTTTAGTTTTTTTGCTGGTTTCGTGCTATTGTCCTTTTGGCTGATGTGCTACCTTTTGTTCATCTGGTCTTGGTTCTGAGCTTCATTTTTGTTACTGATGTTGGCCTCCGTTCGGCTTCGGCTTTTCTTGTTTAGTTTTTGTTGTTCCAGCGCTTCCATTTTTGTGTCTCTTCTTCTTTCCCATTGTCGCACTTTTGCTATAGCTAGTTTCGCTTCTAGCTCATTTATTTCTTCTTCTTCGTCCTCAGAATCAGAAGAAGCCAGACAAGCGAATGTGTTGTTCGAAAAATTCCCGCCATAGTTGGTGGTAGAGGTGAACTAGTTTGGTTCCATTTGTTGTTGTTCTAACAGGAGTTCTGCAGCTTTGCGAGTTTTTATTATGTTGCTTTTTTCGTTCTCTTTGATTTTGTTTGCCGCTTTTAATTTCAGTTAGGTCCACGAAGAGCGTTTTAATAGGCTTGTGGGTAAAGGTTTAGTAGGTGCCAAGTATGACACGGGTTCACTTAACCTTCCACTGTATTCTCCCGAAACTCGTTCACAAATATCCAATATACACGAATGAAGTTACAAGAAATAAAACGCTGGAGTTGTTGGTTATTGTGGTAAATCGTTCTTTATTGTTTATTGTTTTCACTTAAGGCGCAACACGATGCTGTATAATTGTTTATTCCAAATTTCAAGAACTCTTTTGATAACTTGACAGGAGCCACAGCTTTACAAATTATTAATCTTTTAAAATATCAAATCGTTGCACAACACGTTACTGAATAATTGTTTATTCCAAATTACAAGAACTCTTTTGATAACTTGACAGGATCCACAGCTTTAGAAATTATTAATCTTTAAAATATCAAATCGTTGCACAACGAGAAGAAAACAAACACAAAGAGTCACACAAAGATATGCCAGACACCGCCGTAACACCAATTTCACAAGAACGGGTAACAAACGAGGTTTTCTACAGACACGGTTATTTCAATACCGACATAGACTCACGACTCTGACGAAGCAATCACATGAGCACGTGTGTGTGGTTGAGCGATAAAAATCGGACTCGCCGATGCAATCTACGTTCGTCAGATTCAACGGTGGTGGATTACATCGGTGTGGGAGGAGCGAGTAGGCTCAACTTGGCGACGGCCAATGGGTGATCGCAAAAGGATCGAATGAAAGGGTTTCCGTATGACCGTACGGTCAAGTATGGTGCCCCTTTCGCTCGAAGCATCGACCACGAACGATACTGCACCTGAATCAACAAAGGGACTGCAGGCATTACTAAGATGAGCGATAGCGAAGTTCCCGGAGGGAGAAATAGGTTTCCGTGTCTTAAATAAACAGAAACGATATTTCGAGGACCATAAATCCTTGATGACCTGCGCCTGAGAACGAAATAGGTTTTTGCTTTAAGATACACAAAAACACGATTTCAAGGGTCACGATGATATGCACATCATGTTTACTCAGGCGTTCGCGATAATGCCGTTGTAGGCTATACATTCTGGTGACGATAGGTCAACCGAAAATTTGGGACTTGTTTACCTGGCGGTGCCGATACATGAGTATAATGGTGGAGGAATTAGCCTTGCAGGTGTACGAGCGTACAACTCGCCCAGGGTGGCCATGGACCAGCGGTTGGTTAAGAGGATAGACACAGTGATGCTACTGTGTGTTTGTTTGTTTAACAGGCCGGAGCATCGTTAGGCATGATCTAGGATATGATTGTCTAACGTCAATCATATTAGTGCCCAAATCCCATGATCGGTAGATAGCCGATAAAGGAATTTGGTCGCAACTGTAGCGAACCTTGGGATTGGAGCAATATTCACTCATGAACCGTAGCAAGAATATCGGCTACAGCTGTGTCAACAATTTCGCTGGCCAGCGAGTGTTTATCGTTTATAATTGCTGACAAGCCGAGGCGATTGTCTGGCACGGTTCATGTAATATGAATGAAATAATTTGTTTGATTTGCATGCTTGCTGGGGTTTTACTTTCAGGTGAAAGTTATTTGAAAGAAAGCTTACACTGCTCGAATGCAGGTAAGTATAGTGGTTTATGGAGTGAGGAAAAGTAGGTTGTTTTAGGGAAATGGATTGTTCTTTAGGAAGGCTTTAAAGAACCGCCACGGGCTTATTTTGCCTTTTAATATCCTATTCTTTGTTTTTATTCCCTCTTCACTGCTCATGTCTGGGCCCTCGGTAAACACATGTTAACCCAACAAGCGCAAACACGACCGTTCTTATTTCACTTAGTTTTTTTTTTCTTTTAATAACATCCTTTTTTGTATATGAACAGTATTATTTTAACAATTTAATTTAAAACTATATTTCACTTATTGCGTGCAATTTTTTTTTCTTCGACACTCCCTCGAATGTTCGCACACACAATTTCGTTTTTTATGTTCACTGCTATGGTCACTTTCCACGAAGCAAAACTCGGCACGCAAATCGAATCTACTGTCTTGTTCAGGATTTTTGTCTATCTGACTTCACTTTTAAGTCCGTTCCGTTGAGAGATTTGTTAACTATCGTTTGTCGATTGTCGACACGTCTTTACCTGATGGTACTGTCAAGTACACTCAATTGATGTGAAATTGCTATGGTGTACGGTTCTAACGGGTATACTTTGATTTTTTTTTCTTCACTATTTGTGTGTGTGTTGTGTGTGTGCCTATTAGGAATGCCACAAGATTATATTTAAAAAAAAAAACCGCCAATCAAAAAAATAAAAACGACCCAGCTCTCGAACGGCCAGGATGGTCTTATACGGAACCATTTATTTCTGCGGCGATCCTGGGTCATTTAGGAAAAGATCAGTTGAAAAATACCCACTTCTAACGGTGGACGTGTGGGGAGGAAGTAATGTACCAGCATGGGTACTCCGTTCTACTTCCCCCTCCATCAAGAATTGTTCGCCGCGCAAATCACCGAATCGAAAGAACGAAACGACGCCGGAAACAAGTTCGAAATACCGAGCGGACACAGCGCAGAAACAATAAAACAAACACTCCCAGGAACGGCAGCACAGCAAATCAAAACACTGGATTTATGTTATTAAAACTGGTTTTTATTGTGGATTATTTAAATTTATTTGAATTTATTTAATAGTTGTAAGGAGACACTCTTACTGCACTTAATTATTTATTTAATTTTATTGAAGACAGATTCTTTTATTAATGACAAATAAACTGACGCACCAAAATATTATACTAGATACCACGCGAATATTAAACATGACTGTGTATGTTTACGCTTCTCCGCCGTTGTGACGGAGAACGGGAGATCGGCGACCAGCGTGGTCAGCGGATGTAAAAGGACCCCTAGAGAACCCACCGTACCGGCGCCCGTACGGTGGATGGCGAGCGACCCGACCACTTTGAAGATTGAATTACGACTCTTAGATAACCCACCGTACCGGCGCCGGTGCGGTGGATGGCAGGCGACCCGACCGCCTTGCTGGTTGAATTACGACTAAACGATATCTTGCTCATTCAGAGCTCACTCGCTCATCGTGATCATGGTGGTATGTGTGCCTAGATCAAAGAAAGACATAAAGTGCATTCCTAGGATATGATTTCGGTAAAGCAAATAAAACCGAAATCGTCGGATGCCAATGGAATCTTTGTTGGAACATGTGCGGCTAAACAAAGAGACGAAGATCCGATGTGAAAATGTGCTAATTGGTTTTAGCTAGGTTACTGGGAAATGGTGTTTATGGCATCGCTAGTAAGGGTACGTATTGAATACCTATTTGCATTGTTTATGCTTGGATTTCAATTGATGCCAAGAGACGCGGAATGCATATTTGCTTTGGGTTGCACATTGTGCGAGGCAGGGAATTTTATTGCTGAGAGAAAAACGTCGCCAGCCAATGTATGCATAAAGAAATTTATCGTATACATGAATGGAGGTGGGAATAGGCGACGCCATGATAATTATCTCTGGCTGGAATGGTTACATGATATGTGAACCGGGGTTTTTCTTTTCAGGATAATTTATGATAAAGAAAGTAAGAGCTATTACAGGGGATTTGTAAGCGAAGGAATGCTTGAAAAGGAAAGAATTCTCTTGCAGAAACGTTACGACTAAAGCTTTGCTCCAATTAATGCGTGTAGCATTTTCAGGTGCCTAATGCGATGATTGCGTTGGCGAAATTATATGGGAAGATGGGTGTTATGGGGGTTTTTAAGGAAAGCGTATCGTGGGGTTTGCGGGAACCGCCACAGACGCACTACTTCTACAAAACGCTTGGCGTAGAGGGGAACTACAAACAGTGTACCCAGGACCAAACGGGAAGATCAGAATTGACGATGTTGCCAAATCATGGTGAAGAGCTTGTGGCGTTTCCAGCATATTAGTCACGCACAACAATAGTGAATAACACAGCGCCGAAAAAGAGTCGAAATAAATACATCAGAGCGCTAACATAGCAGTCCACAGTTTAAGTAGAGAGTTGAATCATCCTGGTGTATATGCAATCACGGTCTGATGCGTCAGTATTTGGCTTGTATTGCAAATCATTATTGTCATTGCTAATATTGCGTTGCAAGTCAGTTCCGCATTCAAACATATCGAATAAAAATCATTCGGCGACAAATATGCAAATAACCATTAGTAAAAATTGCAATGTATTTTGAAATACATTAAGAAGTCATACATTTCCAGATATCTGCCGGTGGATGGAAAACGCAGGAGAAGGAAAACACACATGCCACGTTTCGAAATACGTTTGTGGCCGTCTCAATTGGACGACTGTAAGACGTCAGCCGCCATAACAATAATATTTTTGCCCTATTTTCCGACAATGAAAAAAGTTTACGTAATCAGTGTTTTTACTTGCAGTAAATCCTTGCCTTCTTAAATTCTGTAATCTACGATTTATATATTCGGAATCTAGGGGTTTTTACACTAATAGTACTCGAAATCGAATCGCATTTTCGACCGTGGTTTATTGCTTTTTATTCTGTGGACAGTGACGAACGTTAACGGCATTATGGTGACCATAAACAAGTGCTATACGTATTTCAGCCCGGGAATTGATGACTCCAAGAAATGTACAAAGATTGACATCGAATTTATTCGACCAGGGAGAGTACATAGGAATTCTTTTGAGCGTAATCTTACGCAATCAATCGTTTATCGAATCAACCTCTCAATGTGATTTGTTTCCTCCTCTTTTTTATTTATTCAATAAAAGCAATAAACTACTTTATTGTATGAATGCGCCATAATTCTTCTTGGCTACATCCTTTTTCTGGGTTGAAATGCTATATATTTTTTTTTTTTTTTTTTTTTTTTTTATGTAGGTCATAAACAACAAACGCCATTCATTCCGCCAAGTAATCCCATATGTAAATAACATGTTCTCATATTATAAGTACTGATAATGAAGAACTGGTTCAGCAATCCGATGGCAACATCAAATACAATGTCAGTTCTGGAGGTGGACTCGATCTCGCCAGGTTTGCTTATCGATTATTGCAGATGCAGTTCAATTTGTTGTTATTTATGTTCACTGAATGTTTACACTGCGGTGAAATGGTAGCCAGGATAAGTAACACAGGAACATCGATACAAGAGGGATAATACATATGCCCTTGCAGGACCAGTGCCACATTATTTCCTTTATACCTTTGGAATATAATATTAATTTGAGCCGTTAACGCAGTATATAATGATTTTGTACTTGACGTTTACTACGTTAGTACAATTTCAACATAAAGCGCTGAACAATCGATGGCATAAGAATGCAACCGCCGGATATTTCGGTGAGAAATTAACTGAATTTTCTGATTCTGAGAATTGAAGTGTTTTCATGCTTGATTACGTTCGCATGTAATTGCCGAAGCTTTTATCGTTCCCACAACAACTTTGGATAGTCTTTCATAGCCGACGTCGCTAAAGGGCATATTATAGTACTCCGCTGGGAATTTACCACGCAAAGCGGATATCCACAGCAGCAAGATTAATCGATTGGTTTAAATTAAATTTTTAACACTAAAAGAGTTTCATCGCATAAAAGAGTTTCAACGTAAGTGCTCCGGCTTACGGTTTTTTTTCATTCCAACCACTCGTCTTTCACTCTATTGGTGGGAAAAAAGATTTAATCATAACAGATTGAAAATATTTTTATTTTTGGTTTCATCTATTTGTTTTAATCCCTCTCTTCTGTGGGTATCAGCATGTGTGCATATGTGTTTGTATGTAGATGTCGCTGTTCGCGATAATCGTATTCGGCAAAGGATTTTAATTAAATTCCATTGCAAAGTTGATGGAGCCCGCCTTTGGCAATTTGCTATGCTTTGTGGCAGCATTATTACCTCCGTGAAAAAAAGAGACGAAAAAAAGAGCTGTGGTCATCGAACCTCAAATACTAACAAAAACTTGTGCCAATATTTTTAAGCAGCGCTTAATGGATTCTGATGTTGGGAAATTTAGTTTCCTTGCTTACCGTAATTTCATTATATACACAACATTGATTCGAGTGTAGCTATCTGAGTATAAAGCCTAAGTTAAAGGCATTTGATGAATGAAAATATCTGTTCCTTTATTTCTAAACAGTCATCCTAAATAATTGCAGTTGATAAGCGGCGGATGCGTAAAGCTACTTAACTTAGACTCAAGTATTTGCTTACATTTTTGGCGTCTTGCCTTGTTCGCCTAAAGTACACCAATACGTGTGTTCATCTTCTGGGTTCCTTGATTATCGGATTTTCAAGTTGCACATTGTCTTAGCACCCGGTTGTGGGAAGATATTTGGGCCGTGGTTGGGTTTCACTTCAGCGCAACTAAACCAAATTATAAGATTTATCCTGTCAGAGTACAACTTACTAATTAGTGCATACGAAGCAAGTTCCTACCGTAGTGCTATTATTAACGAAGGCACAAGCTGTAACCATGGCAGTATTTTCCGCATAAATGTGAAGTTAAAGATGGCTCTACATGAGAATAGCAGTGAGTCGAATACATAATTGATTCAAATAGGGAGTTTAAAAACTTCAAAACACTATATCGTGGTTTTCTAACGCAAATGTGCTGTACAACTACATACTGCATCAAGGCTTACTGTTCCATCGTTCGCTGAAAAGGATTTTGTACCCTGAACTGACGTAATTTCACAGCCATGAAGTTTTATCTATTTATGATGTTTTAGAGTATTCTGAAAAGGTCTTTTTATCGAATTAAGTACATAATTTTATTGTAATTTCCTTACGTATTTATTAAATAGCGATTATTGGCTTTAAGGCAATAGACGAAAGGCCGTGCACTCTTCGCGTGCGAGGCAAGTTTAAGAACATACGCCTCATAAACGTTCACGGAACTACAGAGGAGTCCCCCGCTGACGAAAAAGAAAAACATCAGACGGACCCACAAGGAGGTTTTTTTTTTTTTTTAGACTTCTCTCGGAGAGGCAAACCTATAGCGCCGAGCGGGCGCCCCGAGATGCCATCAAATAACTGTTGCAGTTCTTTTTGAACAGTTGCAGGTTGTAACGCTCCGGGAACACTTGCGTGGGAAGGGAGTTCCACAGCTTCCCCGCTCTGTAACGGAACCAGTTCTGATGCAGGGATGTTCGCACCGTCGGGAGATGAACCACAAACGGGTGCAATCCGGCGGATTGTCTTGTGGAGCGCGTATAAGCCAGATTGCGTGGAACAATACCAAGAATCTCCGAAGAACAGTACCCGTGATAATATCTGTAAAACAGACAGAGGACGGCTTCGCGCCTTCGATGTGATAGCGACTGTAGTCCCGACGTCAGCGCCGAGTCCCCGATAAGGCGGATCGCTCGTCTCTGTATGCTCTCAAGTAGGTCGAGGGTATGTTTAGGAGCCGAGCTCCAAACATGAGAGCAATATTCGAGCGCAGATCTAATTTGGGATTTATATAGGAGAAGAAGTTAGGCCGGAGTAAAATATTTCTTGGCTCTAAAAAGATAACTCAGTTTTCCTGAGGCTGACTTGGCGATACTCGACGCGTGTTTATACCATGATACATTCCCACAGACCGTGACGCCGAGCAATTTCAAACTTTCTCCAGCTTCGAGGGCGGCCACTCATCATCAGCTGTGGAACTGATGATCCACTTTTCTTTGTGAATGTTGTATATTGTGTCTTCGCTGCATTGTAGTCGACGAAATTGGCCCTTCCCCACTGCAAGACCCGATCTAGATCCTGATTTAGAGAGTCAATCTGTCTACATCTCAGCTGATGCGACGCAGATGCACCAATCGGCCGAACACTCGAAAAGGAGAAAACAAGCGTACTATCATCCGCAAAACTGAACACTTTGTTATCCGCTGTCTCCAACAAATCATTTATGTGAAGCAAGAACAAGGTTGGAGCCAAAATAGAACCTTGGGGCACCCCCGAATTAACAGGATACAGATCCGAACACTCGCCGTCCCCAACAACCAGGATCGATCGATTCTCGAGGAAGCTCCTCGTCCAGTCGCAAAGCTGTTGGGAAAGTCCATATGAACGAAGTTTGCTCAGCAATGCCCCATGCTAGACGCGGTCAAAAGCCTTGGAGATACCCAATGCGACCGCCCTTGATGTCCATATATCGGTTATAAGTATCAAAAGGTCTCCTGTGGACCGCCTGCCACGGAATCCGCATTGACGATCATTCAGAAGTCCGTTACACTCCAAATACTTAACCAGCTCTGTATTGATGACTTTTTCCATTACCTTAGATAAAATACACAGTAATGCTATTGGACGGTAATTTTGTGGGAGACACTTTTTTCCCGTCTTTGGGTTTGGCTGAACTCGGGCGATTTTCCAGCAGGCGGGAAAGGTCCTCCGTGCATAAGATAAGCGAAGAATCTGCCTAGAACCGGCGGTAGTTCTGGAGCACAGTTCTTAAGGACTATTGTTGGTATTCCGTCCGAGCCGGTTGCCTTCTTACAATCCAGTTCACGTAGAATGCGTTGAATAGTGCGCGGACAAAATCTCACATCCCGCATGGAAGACTGTACCGGCGAGATCACAGGTGGCTCCAAGATACGATGTGAAAACCGTCCTTGGTGATTTGAATGCGAAAATAGGTTAAGAGCCGGTTTTCAGGTATTACGCAGGTTCCCATATTTTGCATGAAAACAGTAATGACAATGAACTACGAGTCATTGAACTGGCAGCATCAAACAACTTGGTCGTTGCGAATACCAGGTTTCCGCGTAAGATATCCACAAAGCGACCTGGGTACACCCGATGGAGCCACTCGCAACCAAATTGACCGCGTGTTTATAGATCACCACCACTCCTCGAGCCTGATGATGGTACGAACGTACAGTACGACTCGGATCACTACCTTGTTGGTATAGACTTCCGAGCGTGGATTCCCTACGGAAACGTATTTCATCGGGGGATCAGCTTCAAATCAACACGGCTGCCTTACGCAATGAGGAAACCAGTAACACATTTAGTCACGCGTTAAGACTCGCCCTCCAATAGCTCGATGGAGGGAGAGTAAGTCCTGGGGCCAGAATGCCGGGCGTAGAAGAGAAATGGACACGTCTTAAGTATACTGTTTGATGATGAGTGCAAGCTAGCGCCTGAACCTGGGAATGCTGCATACCGGGCAATGCAGCAGTCTCATAGGACGCGGGTTTGCGAGAAGAAATACAAAGAGCTCAGAAGATCTGAAAAAAGGCATCACAGACAAAAGAAAACTGCCCGGGAAAAAAATCTACTCTATGAAATAGAGGAACGTAGAGAGCGAGCTACGCACCATGCGTGGAAGTTCTGTGGGGGTTTCTCTAAACTACACGGAGAACCACCCACCATTTCCGGCTAATCCCATCCAATTTCGACCGCCTCTCAGCGCGTCAAACCAACCCCATTCCCCCCTACTTACCTGTTCACCTACAAAGCATGTTACCTCCAAGGGCGGATAGCTAAAGTCATTGTCCCATGCAGACAATGCATAAAAGAGTTTAGCTTCCCTTCTTTGCCATACGGCAACTCTTGTTCATATCAATTAGCAACAACCAAATCCAGCCGGACGAAGTTGTCGCATCATTGCAGAACCGCTTGGGAAAATTATCAAAACATTCGATTGAATCACACGATAATATTTCCCTAGCGTTAGTTGGCCTTTTCCCAGTTCCTCCGTTCGCTGGGGATCAAACATCTCTTTACCCAGGTGAATAGCGTAAAACACATTTTCCTCTCCTCCGCATTCCTTCCTTTCTATAGCCACGCGCCTCCGGGATAATCACCACACCACACTACCCCCAGTGTGGAACACCTCGGAGGCCACATTACCACACGCACACTAAGTTATTGCGCTCCTCGCTTTGTGTTTTTCGTCCACTCTGGGCACATTGGCGTGCAACGAATGCGCCAGCGCTTGTTCACCCCGGTGCGCATGGGGAAACGAAGAGCGCACAAAAGAGAGCGCAATCCCATCGGCTGGCTAGTGCGCACCAGCAATAAATTTCCCTTTTTGACTTCTCGTCACCTTTGTAAACCAGAGTCCAGTCAGTCGCAATCCAACCACCGCCGCGTGCACTTATGCCAGGATCGGTCCGTACACAGTCAGATTTTATTCGCCCAACGAGCAGGAGCCGAGAGCCGTCGTAAGCGCGCCGTGAACTCTTTAATTTAACTAATTAATAAATAAGTGTGCACCACTAATTAACGTACATCAACCGGTGACCAAGCTTTTTAATCTGCTTTTCAACTTACATCAATCGGTGCTTGAACTCTTTAATTTAACTAATAAATAAATTTATGGAACTTTTAATTTTTCAAAATAAAGTAGTATCACAAGTGAACCCAGTTTTTTATTCATAAAGTAAGAGTCGTTGACACTAGGCGAGTAATAACAGTCAGCTGGGGTGAGCGTTCCGCTAAAATAGCGCTCGAGTAATTTAGTGAATCTGTGTCCTTGTGCCGCCTTACTAAAAGGCTCGAACACACAACCAAGAGCGCTTAGGAACTAACCCCACAGTTCTACCGAATAATCCGCAGTATGACGCGGTGCACACCACGCTGCACTTATTGCAAGGATAAAGAGCGTAATCTGATCACCCATCCTGAAGGCATTCTGAAGCTATGGGAAGTGCTCTTCAACGAATTACTGAATGACCAGCTCACAGAAGAATTGGAGGCTCCACCAATGCAAGATCAAGACCAAATACTGCCGTCACAAAGCAATGAGGAAACAGTAAAAGCCACAAGACAGTGTGACGGTTCTACGAACCGCACATACCGCTATAGGTCGAGATGTTTTCGTTCCACCAAGGAACATACTCACCTATAACCAAACGTCACGTGCGCACAGACACGTGTCCCCGAAGTCCACCTGCTCACCTGACGAAAGATGACATTCATCCTGGAGTCAACAACCCCACGTATCCACAGATACGTGGGCCACAAGTCCCGAACAATTTGCCTACGCCTGCACGGCGATCGAAGGACATGACCCAGCACAAAAATTGTGTATCGATCCATCAACTGGATATACACAAACGGTTGGCACAGCTGTGCCAGATGTCGACAAACATCACATCCCCGGCGATAAGTGAATTACCGGAAAACCAATCCGTCGACAAAACCTTTGTCCCTGTCGCAATGCACTTCGCCTAAACAAAAGCCATTGCGGAGCAACAGCAATAAACGAAAACGCTGTTCCTAAGGGCAAAGTAAACACGATCCCAGGATCGACTAATGTAACCCGCACATTCGATTGTTTGCATAATCAATGCAACAGAACCTCCGCGTCTGTATGTCCGCCCTGGTGGAGAGATTCTCGATTGAGAGAAAGTCACCACCAGCGAAAGGGAAAAGAAAACTATGGGGTGAATAGAATCATCCCCAGAGCAAAATAACGACAGTCGAAATTGAGAATCCATGACGGTTGGTGTTAAGACGTGTTCAAGTGCATTAAATCCTCGAGTTCTTTTTACAACAAAACAAATGATAACTATTTTAAAAATCGAATGTGTACGTAAAAACTAAGTCTTAGAATATACCTAACTATATAAAGGAAAACAGAAATAAAACGAAACTGAAAAATAAAGCAAAATTACAGAGTTTTATTTGTGACATCATTCGCTCCGTGTTCCAGTATGTTTCTTTTCTTATTTGCGAACAGTGTTCAGCGGAACACATCAGCCGTCGAAATTCGACCAAAGGCAACATCCGCCAATACAGCTCAAATCAAGTAAAGCCCCCGGAGCTGATGACATAACAGCTGAGCTGTTCAAATAAGGAGGAACAACGTTACATCACGCAATTCATGAGATCGTGGTGCACGTATGGGAGCAAGACGAGTTGCCGGAATATTGGTGTCGTAGAATAATTTGCCCCATACATAAGAAGGAAGATATCACACTGTGCAGCAACTATAGGGGTACAACATTGCTGTATACCCGCTATAAGATACTCTCCTCTATCCTACAAGATCAGATAACCCCATACGCATCATCATTGGTCAAGTCATCTTTGGTCAATATCAGTGTGACTTTATCCCAGGCAAATCAGCAATTGATGAAATATTCTTCCTTAGGCGGACGATGAAAAATTGACTGCAATTTAAGATTCCATTATATCAACTATTCGTAGATTTTAAGGCCACCTACGGCAGCACAGCCAGGGTAGAACTATATAACGCCATGAGAGAGTTCAGCATTCCAATCAAATTAATACGACTTTGTGGGTTGACCATGACCAACGTAACTAGTCAAGTAAAAATAGCGGGATTGCTGTTCAAACCAATAAACATCTTTAATGGACTCCGACAAGGGGGCCGTCTGGCCTGCCTCCTCTTCAATTGGGTGTTGGAGCAAACAATCCGCGATTCTGGCGTTATAACTAGAGAGACTCTTGTCACCAAGTCCGGCTGGGTGACAAGAGTCTCTGGTCAACCATGAATTGTACGCGATCTATCTTGAAGCTAATGTTGTCAGAAAAACCAAGCTCGGTAGACTCTGGTGGGCGTAATACCTAGCTCGAATGAACGAAGAGGAGCCTGCCCGAAAAGTTCTTTGTGGCGAGATGTATGGAAGGCAACAGCGTGGCAGACCTTGTCTGCGATGGAGGGATGTTGTGGACCAGGACGCCCGGAGCCTGGGAGTGCCAAACTGGATGACGTCGCGTCGGCTTGAAATCGGGACCGGTGGAGAGACTTACTAAATAGGGGCAGCTGTAAAGGCGATGATGATGATGATTTATTAAATTAAAAAATGCACAATTGAAATTGTACAATTCTATATAAAATACTAAATCGAATTCTTTTTTTTAAGTCTAATCTCTGGTTCCACGAAGGCACTCAAAAGGACTGGGAGCAGCTCACTTGGGTTGGCGCAATTGACGTTGACGTTGGTCGCCATTGTTGGGGAAACTGATGCAAGCGCGTACTGAGCCTCGAGTAGCTTCGTCTGTTCATCGAGGTATACTTCCTTGGCCTCGGAGATAAAATCTTCCGCGAAGTACTTGTGTTGTTGATACTCAGGGGCCGCCATGTGGGTGATTTCGTTGTGCCGCCTGAGGATAGCATCCCGTTCGATGTGCGAGGTCGCGTTTGGTGGTCGGGGTTGGTTGCCCGTTGTCCTGCAGGTTGAAGAAGTTGTGAGATGGTGTCCTGTGGGCGAACTGAGCAGCGATGAGCTCATCAGTCGTCTTTTGTTCACTGGTGGGAGGCTTCAATTCATTGCCCTCGTCTGGGTCTTGCTTTGGTTGATATTCTTCATTTGTCAACACACCCGAATCACAAGCCACACTTTTTTATTTTCCTCAATATTTAGGTTTGCTTTGGCCGATGCCAACACCTTTTCGGATAATTTCGGCCCAATTTAGCGTTGATTCTCTGTTCACTAATTCGTGTTTTCACCCATTGGTCAGCTTCTTCTTTGGTGTGTTTCCTTTCCTCTGTGGTCACATTCTTTGGTAAACCATCTGGTAGAAGTAACTCGTCTTTGTCTGCGCCGTATAAGGCTTGATCATATAAGTCATCCCCGAGTTCGTAGTGTAGTAGATCATCATTCAAGTCAGACGTCTTGATATCACTTGCTGTTTGGACGGGAGGACTCGCTCTTTCGTGTTGTTGATCAATGCGTCGCTGGAAGTCGGATATGCACTGTTTCACACGTCGCTGGATCCGGCTCGAAGAACCAGAAAATGTTTGTAATTGTGGTCGCCGTCCCCTTGGTTGGGGTCCCTTGTAACCGTACGACGCACAGCCATTCATATTGTTACCGTACATTATGGTGAGAGTAGATCCTTGGAAATAACTGCTGAAGGGGGAGTTTGTGGTAAATCTGGTACCAATGTCGAAGAAAAATTCATTTGTAACAAGCGCAATAGCGGGTCTTCATCACTCGCTGATAGCCAAACAAGAAAATTAAACTCCGTCTTACAGTCACAGGATTTTCTTAATTGTCAGTATATAATAAATAAAACATAACCGGAACTAAAAAAATATCACTTCTTAATAAAAACTTTGTTTTAGGAAATTAACGTTAATTAAAAAAAGTACTCTATACACTTTTATTTTAGTAATAAACTGCATGCAACTTTGAAGATACTTTCAGGAAATTCAATCTGAAGTAGACTTAACATTAATTGAAACTGTAGTCTGTACACTTTATTTTAGTAATAACTAAATGAAACTTTTGAAGATACTTTCAGGAAATTCAGGCGGAAAATGCCGACGACCGGCACACTCACTCTAATGATATCTGTTTTCTGACTCGACTGTTTAAGTTATTAAACGTGGAGGCCCGACTTGCTTCCACGGAATCCGTAACGCGATTGACTATATCAACCGAAGCGACAGAACACCAAAATGTTCATCCATCGCCCCGATGACCATATAAGGGATGATCCTCTTTACATCAGCACGTAGGGTGCGAAACAAACACGATGTTTGCCTCTGTTGCTCATGGTGTGTGTGTCCACAAGTATGCGGACCGTGGATCATCAAATCCATAAGGGTAACACCATGAGCAATGATCTGCAGCTGGGCAAGTCATCCTGAAAGGGCATCTGCATGTTTACATTAAGTACACACCGCACACGATGATTGTGTCGTCGTACCGATGCTCGTGGCCTATTCAGGATTCTTGTGTACATGTTTTAATGCCACTGAATTTTCTTCCGACGTCTGGTCGCGAGATAGTAGAGCAAGTTTGATTGGTTGGATAACTTGCTGTGTCTTGGGATGAATACGATGATCTTCGCGCACATGAGTAGCAGGGTAAGTATATTTGAGTGGCGTCGAATGGTTTTCCTTTGTGTATGCTCCGTTTATAATTTCTTAGGAAATCTGATGATGCAACATACAACCGACGAATTGCTTTCTAGGCATATGTTGTGCTTCATGCAATCATGCTCTTGGGGAAAATGTCTCTTGCTGCTCGTGCTAATAATTAGCGAGACTATGGCTTACGTGGCTAGGAGATATTTTAAGCAGATAACTGGGAGGTGCGTAAATGCTTTCCAGGATCTATGCGCTTTAGGTGGAAGTTGTATGCTTAATTGCCAGGTAAGTAATAGCGCTCAGCTGTATTTGCCAAAATGCCTGTATTATAGGTTTTTGTAAGCTTCGGGGGTGTTTTCGCATCATAGGCGAGAAGATAAGCAGTGGCGTTCGAAGGAACCGCCACAAGTTGTTTTGTAGGCAAGAGCGAAAAAGGTTCCTGCGAATTGTTGGCGACTTGACTTTATTCGCACAAATGTGTATGGTACATATTACTTCGAATAACCAAACTCAATAATTAAAGGCTGAAACATAGCACGAGTACTGTTAATAATAATGGAGGCAACCCCTAACGTTGATTTGACCGGCTGTACGGCCGCGATAAAGAGGTGGCAAAGACTGGTGAGCAAGCGATGTGTTCGCGGTGAAAGGCTGACAAAGACTGATTAAAATACCGTTGCACACATTTGAATAGGTGTCAGTCGGATGGCGTCCCTTGGTGATGACGCATTGTCAGCTGGCGGCTGACAGGCATGTGGTGAATATGCTGGGTGGTGAGTGTATTAGACGGTGAACGTACTACATTCTCTCCGCTATATTTATTTACGAATCCGCAACAGTGTTAAATATGAATATTATGTAAGGCCTTATGCCACTGTAGAGACCCGAAAACCGACTATTTCTTTGTATTTTTTTGGCGCGAAAAAAATGTATTATTAATAAATCGAGGTTTACCACATGTTTATAGATTTATTAAGGTAAACATTTTTAAATTTTAATTAAGAAAAATTACAAAGTGGCGTTGTGAAACAATCATGTTTTTAAAAAGTGCTTGAAGTTTTGATACTCCAAAAAAAATTTTTCCTGAAACTACATGCAAATGTCTGGAGAATGTCATACGGAATTTTGACAATACTAATTTTTGAAAAAAAGCAAGCTTTTGAGAACATTTTATTTTTAATGACCGGGTTTTTTTTTAACTACATTTCTAATTTTTAATATTTAGCAAAACCCGCACAACATTCTCTGCGGAATGTAAAAAATGTTCGCCATAGATAAAGTGCTGGTTGCAAAACCGCACCGCTTCCAACATCTCCGACCCCACTAAAGGAGCCCCACACTTCCATGGCGATAAGCAGAGCAAATAGGACTATAGATACAGCAGTTCCAAACTCTGAAACACTGGAAGTTGTTCTGAGTGAACCAAATGAAATACTAAGACGTTCACAAAATGTAATTTTGTTACCAACTGAAATCCGAGAGGAAGTTATCTGTTAGCCCAAAGAAGTGCAATCAGGAATACACCTATTCAAATTGCATATTAAGTCCCGATCTACAAGATATCGTCTGAAATTCAGGACTATTGGAACAGATGACTAGTGATCCGTAAATTAATTTTGTAGTCACTATTGAGCAGTACGCCATGATCGCTTATTACCAATTTGAATCGCTACCTCCAGTAGCAGATTCTATTTTGATTACAACAGCTTTTCGACCGCCATTTTCTAATCATGATGAATATTGATATTTATTTGATGGAAATTGTCTCTAATATAAGCATTGCCAATAGAAACGTTTTCAATATTAGAGTTGTACATGTTGTTTTCGAAGATGGATACATTTACACTCAATTAAACGACAACATCGAGGTTTCGAAACGTTAAACCCCTCTTGTTGTTTTTATTTTTCCTGTTATAAGTTTGCTTCAAGCCAAATATAGAAAACATCCATTAGCACATTTAGATGTCTACTGTTAACAGGGTTGCATTAAATCATGTCCATTAAAAGGAAACCAAGCAAGTCATAATGACCTTGGGATTAAGTAAATCCTTTCTCCCACGCATTGTGTAGTTGGACTAATTGCGCTTCTGTCTGTTGAAATCCTTTTACCCAGCACCCAAATTGATGTTCAATGAACCAAATACTACAACAACCAATCAAATCATGTTACCGCTGCTGCACCTATTTCACAGAGAAAAACACAGTAGTGCACTCAGCATTCGAATAAAAATTTAACATGTGAAAAAACAAATTTTATTTGCACCATATTGGACCTGCGGATGTTTCTCCAACCACGAATTAACCTTTTTCAAGGCTTTATTTTAATTTATTTTGTAGTGCTCTGCGGAAAAACCTCATTAATACGAAAGCACCTTATTATCTCGAAGGGATTTCATCCGTGTGTGTGTGCCATGAATTTTGAGAGCAGTGCCGTTGGGGATGCGGTGCAGCAATCCTTCGGGGAACCGACGAATAGATCCTTTTATTCGGCTTCTTTTCCCTTCGTTCAGTATTTTATTTCCGTCTCATTTTTCCTTTCCTCATTTTCTTGAGTATTTTGTTTTGTTCTTACTTTATTCATTTCCTCTTTTTGTAATGTTGAAATCAAACAAATCAGTTAAACCAACCGAAGATTGTAATGAACTGTCATTTGGGCGCAGACTGGAAGCTGGACCAAACCGTGGCGTACAATAATGACTGCCGCCAAAGAGGATTTGGGCCTGGGTAAAAGGTACTGCATGTTTTATTCATTAATATCCGACCGACCGGTGGAACTAGCATTTATCAAATGGTTTGTCAGGTGAAATCCGTCGTCCTTTCATCTTTCTTTCGCTCTGGATACACTGGTACCTTGGTCATGCACCTTTTTCCCACCCGCCCATTTAACGAGTTTTGAATTCTGGATTCCTGGGAAAAATTAACAACCGCTCATAAATGCAAATTAATTTAAAAATGCTTTTAATTTCTCCTCGGATATTATTTTTAATTCAATTTATGCTCAAGTGGTGCTAGGCTTGAAAGACAGGCAGCCAGGCGGACAGTTGGACGATCAGTCGGATGGTCAGCCAATGTTCTGACCGCTGTTAGTGTTACGTAGGATATCGTATGCCCTGCTTTAGGTTGCATCCGTTGATGGTACACTGCCAAGCTGCGTGGAAGATAAAACAAACTAGTTTTGTCTGAAATTGTTTTGTTGTTGTGTTACATGATGTGTTTGTTTTTTTCATATTTCCCCTCGACTGCCACCATTTTTGTTGTTTAATTGCCCACTTAATTGCAGCGAACAAGTGGAAGGTAAATTCATAATTTATTTCATAAGAGTTTTCCATGAATGTTTAAGTTGGGTTTTATGAAAATGCCCACTTTTCAATTGATTGAATGTATGAAGTATGATTATCTGTCTGTAGCATGCGTTTAAACATAACCGCCAGGATGTTTGGTAGAAAAACCGTCACCTCACCGCAAGAGATCAACCCAACTTGAGAGCAAATTGTTAACTATAATCGTGTAGGTTAGGCATACTTCACCATGGTGACTGAATAAATTAATTTATAATATCCGCGTTTCTAGACTTACGGTCTAAAAAAAGAATGGTTGAAAATTTGTTTATAGGAAATCCAGTGCAGAAATTGTGGTTGGAAGCATTCAATGGTAATTTGAAATTGCGAATGTGAATGAATTAATTAAGTTTTTATGAATCTACGAGTTAAAGATGCCGTTCGTTGAATGGTACGAACTGAAATGTTTACGATCCCGCTTAGCAATTTTAAATGCAACATAAATCCTGCTCGTCCTGAGTGCTTCACTTTGTACACATAAAACTCACATCAAAACTAAGGCGAATATGCGTCAGTTATGAAAATGACTATATTTATTCCTCTTCGATACGATAGAGAGTATAAAATAAGTGTTGAGTAAGTTCAACTGATATTTGCACGATTCAGCGATTATGGATAAATTTATTACTTATTCTAGCACTATTGCCAACCATTGTGAAAACAAAATATTAGAAAACAAACAAACAGACATTACCTTCAGTTTGCCTAAGCTGTGCTGTTTTAAAATAAGTTTATCGTCCAATAGCATTAAACTTCAGTGTCATTCAAATCTCGACATATCAAAATGTCCGCTTCTGTTTCTTAGAATCAGTATTTCGATTGTTCTTCCAATACGAGCTACTATAGAGTGCAGCATTATAAGTAAACAAAATTTAAAAAAATTGAAGAAAATAAAGAAACGATCAACAAAATAAAACAAAATTCAACAAATTAAAGCAAAATTAACATCAATAGAGAATACACAACTAAACAAAATATAATAATTTAAAACAAGAATCAACAAAATTAAACTACATTTTAAAAAATAAATAAAGTTAAGGGACTACTAAGAACGAATGGCTAATAACCTTGCCCAGAAAAACAAATCATTATGGAAAATTTAACAAGCCGCATACTTGTTAAATAAGGCCAAGACCGGATCCCGGTTGTAATGCCGATTATGATGATGATGAAGAATTAGAAACATAAAAAGCTACAATTTTCCATTCTTCCCTCTTGTTCAGTATGCAACTAACACTGTTGGTGCTCACGTACTATTAAGTAATGTTGTGGAATGGCCCTAAGCTGCGTACTCTATGCGATTGTAGCGCCGGACCGAGCGTTGCGAGCGATAGGAGAACGAACGCACGAGTACTTCTGACAGAAGAAAAGAAGCAGCAACGTGGAACGCGCTTAAGATTGTCTTTACCAATTTATAACTACATTGTACAGTTTTCCTATTATAAATAAATAACCCATTTCAGGCGAGGAGCCGCCACTTTGTTTAACACACTGCTACAACAAGTAAAAGAAGCAATCGAAACCAACAATTGCTTCAGCACCTTTATTAGATAATACGAGGGTTGCCTTTTATGTTTCGGGATTTGGCAACCCTAGTGTTGCAATCCGGCAATTGACAGCTCTGTCGTAAAGTTGGACATTTTTGAGGTTATACGCACTCAGAACGTTTTGACATACGAGCGCTATTTGTGTTGTTTACAGTAACTTAAAAGATTCATCTCGACCCAAAAATGGAATTAAATCGTCAACATTTTCGTGCGATTATTTTTTACAACTTTCGGCGTGGATTAACTCACCAACAGTGCATGGATGAACTTAATTCAATTTTTGGCGATGAAGCTCCATCAAGGACCAGTGTTTATCGATGGTATGGTGAATTCAATCGTGGTCGTAGTTCACTCCAAGATGAATTTCGTGAAGGTCATCCAAAATCAGTTGTTGTTCCGAAAACCATTGATGCTGTGCGCGAACTGATATTGAAAGATCGTCATGTGACCTATCGTGAGATTGAGACAACCTTAGGCGTTAGTGGGACCAGCATACATTCAATATTGCATAAACATTTGACTGTCAAAAAAATTTGTTCGCGTTGGATCCCACTCAATTTGTCAATCGCCCAAAAAAAGGTTCGTGTCAATTGGTCGAAAGAAATGCTCAAAAAATACGGACGCGGTGCTTCGAAACACGTCTATGACATCGTGACAGGTGATGAATCGTGGATTTACGCGTATGAGCCCGAAAGTAAACAGGAGTAGACTGTCTGGGTGTTTCAAGATGAGCCAAATCCAACAAAAGTTGTTCGCGCACGAAGCACTTCCAAGCAAATGGTCGCCTGTTTTTTCGGAAAAACTGGACATGTCGCAACCGTACCACTAGAACAACGCAGAACAGTCAATTCTGAGTGGTACACAACCATTTGTTTGCCAGTTGTTTTCCAAGAAATCAGGAAAACCAACCGCCGAAGACGGATCACTCTTCACCACGACAATGCGAGCTCCCACACATCGGCTGCGACAACTGCATTTTTGAGCACCCAAAACATCGATTTGATGAGTCATCCGCCGTATAGTCCTGACTTGGCACCGAATGACTTCTTTTTATTCTCGTACGTAAAAAAAAAACTGAGAGGTCAACGTTTTTCGACACCTGAAGAAGCGGTTGCTGCATTCAGAATGCATGTGTTGGAGATACCTCAGTCAGAGTGGCAAAAGTGCTTCGACAATTGGTTCAAACGCATGCAAAAGTGTATAGATCTTCATGGGGAATATTTTGAAAAACAATAAAGTGATTTTCGATGATCAATATTTGTTTTTGTTCTCTAATCCCGAAATATAAAAGGCAACCCTCGTACATACGAAATGATATTTCTTATCAGCTTCTGCCACAATATGGGCTTTGCTGCGATCCAGAATTTAATTTCTCGTTGCTAAAACTTCACGTTCGTAGGCATATCATATGTAGGGGTGAAAGTTCGATGCCAACGTATGGCAAGTATTCACTTTATCCCCAACGTCACTGGATAAATAATTCCAAATTAAAAGCACCAAGGAAAGAGCAAAAATAACAAACACACTGTGGGTGTTGTCTAATTTAATAATTTTCTTATTTTTATTGTTTCTTAATTTTATAATTTGCCGTAGGCTTTTATAAATTATTTGCGATTGTCACATGGTTTACTATATTAGGGATAATCCCTGTACATTAAAATACACTGGTACTCGCGCGGAAACTTTTCTCTTTTCACTCAACTGTGGTAACGGGTGTGTGCGCGTCGCGGACAATTTATAACTCCTTGCCCACGGTGTGGTGGACGTTAAGCGACTCTGAATGCACCGTAACGTGTGTACGCTGCTGTGGTTGGATAGTGACTGATTGCACGGCGCTAGCGTTAATGTTTCTTAAGAGCACTCTTGATGCGCGTTTAACAGAATGTTTATGTGGAGTGGAGAATCGACATGTAGGGAATCCACCAGCACTGGATTAACGGGTTAGGGGGGGCTCGCGTAGATATTTTGTGGGCACGCACCATACCGTGCACACGCAAAAGGAGCCATTATTGGCTCTCAATAATGGGTCCCTTTGCGTAAAGCGGTGACGATATCTCATTCTGCAGAGCTTTTTATGCTCCCGGATGAGACGAAGAGTGAGGTCGTCAAGGGGAATCTCATAAGCCTTTTCAAGTTTATACTTCGGGACATGAGTCTCAGAAGTTTCAACTAGAATCTCGTGAAGTCGAGTTGCAGCGTTATTTATCTCAACCGTCGTTAGGTTCCTGTCAGTAGCGAGAGAGAGTTGGTGGAGTTTTTCGTTCAATGTAATATTGAAGTTGTCCCAATTTGTGCGCCCATAATCGGGTATGTATCTGACATGAGCCCGGGATGCTCGATAGCCGCGGATGAACATGGTCACAGCGTTGTGGTCAGATACACCCGGCGATACTTGGGGAGGAGTGATTGGAGGAAGTAAGTCTTTGGACACAATAAAGATGTCCAGGATGGAGTTACCTCGGGTACCACCCGTAGGTGCGACTATTTCGAAGTTGAGGGCATGACAGTTTTCGGTGTACCATTGGAACAACTTTGTGCCGTTTGGGCAAGAGACGGAGTTGTTCCAGTGGGGATGCCTGGAGTTGAAATCGCCGCCTATGATGAAGGGTGTATGCCCCGAGGAGGGTACTAATTGGCCGATATCTTCGGGATTAATGGGGCCATTATTGGTTTTATGTGAGTGGTAGACGGAGTACTCGTATATGTTCACTCTACCATTATTAGCTAGATGCAGTTCATCCCCGGAGACCTCTATGGACTCGAAATGTGGGAGGTCAATAGCTTCATGGCGAAGTTCGCTATTAACTAGAATACAGGTGTCACCTCCGTTCATGGTGGGGCGGCCAGTGAGGGTTCGATCTCTTCGAATCATTGAAAAGTTTGGGAAAGTGGGACGGTGACATGGATGCAACATAGTTTCGGTTACAAGAACCACGTCCGCCCGGTCATCCTTTATGAAGTCAGAGACTATCGCACGCTTTGATAGCGAAACAAGGGAGTTGACATTTATAAGGATAACTTTAATTTTGGGATCCATTTCGAAGCGTATGTCTTACATATGCCGTGAAAAGGAGTGCATCTCTCTCAGCCTCATTTGTTATTTTTTCATATCGGGGTCGAATATCCGCGATCACGCGAGAGAGACTAAGTAGTTTCTCCAGCATTGAGGGTTGCCCCTTTGGAGGCTTTTGTGCCGCCGCTTGGATTTGTGGCATTGTGTTGGCCTGTATAGCGGATCGCTTAGGAACTTGGATATGTTTTGGGGGGAGAGGTGATGCGGTTTTCATATTCTTTATTTGGTTCCCTTTAACCTTATCAGCGAATGTTAATCCATTTTGGATGAAATTTTGTGTGGCCTGTTTTCCGAAGTTTGAGTTGGCTACCTGTTTAGCTCGACTCTCCTTGGTTCTGTGGACTATCTCTTTATATTTGGGACAGTTCCTGTAGCTGGCCGGATGTCCTTTCTTACCGCAGTTGCAGCAAGTTGGCAACGTAATTTCATCCTGCACATTTGTTGTGGGATCGTATTTTGCTGACGGGAGTTCGCACTTGCCAACGTCGTGGGATTTTCCACAACGGACGCAACGGCGATCCATGTTGCAGATCCGGGAGACATGCCCGAAACGTTGGCAACGTCGGCATTGAGGTATTTCATTGTTATGAAATACTTCGAAGACAACTTGTTGATGGAGAGTTGGAAGCGACTTTGTCCGTATTATGGAGTCTATGTCGGTTCCTGGGGCAAGGTGAAGTTGCCATATGTTCACCTTGCTGTATTTTTGTGGTCTGATGTTCACAAACCGTTGTGGGGGAGAGAAGTTTTTAACGTCAATGAATTTGACGTGGGGGAATGTTGCTTCAAGGGCAGTTACGATGTCGTCCTTTTCCCAGCAGGCAGCGACTCGTTTTAAGAGGATGGTCCTCGACTTTTCGTCGGCCGGGGTGAATGTGTAATAATTCACCTCCTTGGCCTTCAGGGTATCGTTAACCTTGGAGAACGTTTGTCGATCGTAGGTTACGATTTTATTGAGACTTGGACTCAAGGTCTTTGCCTTAAAGTTGGATATTCCTTGTCGGTTCATATCACCGACGAACTCCTTTAGGTTGAGGTCTCGTGCAAAGACCCCAGCTTGCTGCTTCTTTTTTAAAGCAGGTACGTCTGCCCCGAACGATGTTTGGTTGGCCTTTTGAGTTGGAGTGGTCTTTGGTTTCGGGGTTGTGGAGCATGGCACCTTCGATGTGCACGATTTTTCCAGCGGAATGACTTTTTGTGCAGTGGGGTATACCGAGAGGTTTGTCACGATTTCATTAGCCGAAGCTGGGGATATTATTGGCGTACAGCCGGTGGCAACACGTTTACTGGAGGGAGCTCCCTCGCAGTTCAGCTTGGGTCGAGGAGTTTTCCGCTTTTCCGCGCGGAGAGAGGTGGGACATGGAGACCATTCTCGTCGACAGAGACATCAAAGTCGCTGTCGAGGCTTATCATTTCAGGTTCGATCTGTGAATGACGGGTTTCCAGGTTTTTGTTGGAGGGGGTCGGGGGTGGTGTAGTTTTCAATGCTGCGTTCTCCCTCTCGAGAGCAGCGATCCTGGCTACCGCGGTCGCGAGTTCGCTTCTCAATCTCTCAAGAAGAGTCATCAAATCCTGATTGGGTTGATGCCCTAAGCTCTGAGGAGAAGAGAGGTCCATTTTTGGAACGGATAAATGAAAGGAAAAAGATGGACACGGGCAATTACAGAGACCGAGAACCAGGCAGATAAGAAGAAGGTGAGTAAAAATAAGTAGGAGTGCTGGAAACAAGAAAAGAAAATAGGAACAAGAACCAGGAAAGTAAAAGATAAATCCAATGAGATCTAAATGAAAACCAAAATTTCAGCGCAAACCTGGAATATAGAAATGTGGTATGTAAATGAAAGTAGAAATGTTTGAGAAAGTGTGAAAAATTAAAATCGATTGTATGGTTTTTAAAACACTAGATGTGATCTTGGAAATTTAAAGGAAAGGGGAGAAAATTCAATGAGATTGAAATTGCGAATAGGATGAGGTCAAATAAAGAGAAAAGATAAATTGAATACAATTTAAATTATAATTGTAATAAGTAAAATACTTTAAATATGAATTATAATAAATAAATAATAAATAAAATAAAATAAGATACTTCCTGTGTATGAAGGAGCTCAATTCTGTCTTCTTTTTTTTTTTTTTTTTCACCACTGTACTTTAGCTTGCGTACGCAACAACGTTTCAAACAACGGGACTGATGACTGATGATTGATTTATCTCCAAAAAAAAAAAAAAAATCGTGGCGAGAAGGCCGAATTTAGCGAGACAAGGACATATGTGTCCTTCATCTTGTCTCTGACTTCTGGTCATCTTGCGATAACCAGAATCACCCACGTCCATGAGGATGTTGGGCTCGGTCTCGCGATCTCTGAAAAGAAAAGAGAAAAAGGGGGGGTATCCAAGGATAGTGTGGACAGTGTTAGCCCGGGTGTTCTCTAACTACTTTTATAGAGGGATGGTGGGAAAGAAATCGTACAAGACCGGTAGGTCTTGGGTGCGGTAGTGAACGCAGATCACGTCTTTGGCGTCTGACAATCTGCGCTTTGGTCGGTGTGTATGTTTGTGTTTGTGCCGTCTTGTACTGTGCGTTCGTGTGTGTGGTTTGTTAATAGTAGACCCTATGGGATTGGTCCAGGAATCCTCTATTATAGAGGGGAGTGTTGTTGGGAAGGGTGCTTTCTTCAGTTTTGTACTGAAGAAGAAATTGTGGGGGTTTGATCCGAAGAGATCGAGAGAGAGAAGGGTCAAGAACGCAGGAGTCCCGTACATGTAGGTTCTCGCTGTTCTGAATGTTTTCGAGGTACTTATATGCTAATTGAAGCAAGTACTCGTCGATAGGGGTAATGGAGGCGCCTTCGTATAGGTGAGAGTTGGGGTAATGACGACCGTCAGGCCTTCTAGAATGATTGGTGCATCTTCTGAGGAGTTTCCTTTCGAAAACCCGAAGTATTTCCATTTGGGCCGAAGATATGCAGGACCATATGGGAAAGGCGTACGATATTCCAGATCGGATTAGCTGCTTATAGCAGAGAAGCTTAACTTTGGTGTCAACTTTGTTGCTCCACTTCAAGATGTTGTGCAGTTGCTTGGACCGACCGAGGCCCCTTTGGAGAATGTGGGTCACATGTTTAATGAAATTCATTTTTGGGGTATAAATGACCCCAAGGTATTTCATCCTGTCCTGTGGTCTAATCGTAGTATCTCCCATTTTTATTCGAATATTCTGTGAATATCGAGAAGTAGGTTGGGAGTGTTTACTACTCAGAATTATAGCTACTGCTTTAGATGGGTTAAGTCGAATTTTCCACCGACTGTAATACTGATACAGTTCGTCCAGATGACGGTTGAGTCGGTTTGTTGCGAGTTTTGGGATTGATTTGTCTCCTAACGGAGCTTCCCTTTTTATATTAAATTTGTTATCTAAAAACCGAAACATACATCCATGGCTGTGGCTGTCCTTCAGACAGTAACTGTACACCAGTTGCAGCCGAAGGCCAAGCCCACGATGGAGAATCACAAATTCTGCAAGTCCGCAGATTCTGCACCATGAAAACATTTCGCTTCTCATAGCGGACGCGGTGCAGGTCTCATCATCCGTATGATGATGAGGTTTCATTCTCATACAGACGACGCGACCGCAGAACCTGCAGAACTGCGACCCCAATGCGGCCAGTGTATTCCACATATGCAAGATTTGCACTTTTTGTACGGGTTTGGAATGTTTCATATGCATACAATGTTGTATGCGAATGATGGCAATCATGGGTATTGGCTTTTGATGATTCAGGATATTTAATGTTTACTGGGTTTCGGGATTCCATTACCATTGGCAATTGTATTTGCAATGTATGCGCGAATGTTTTTAGGTTGGGATTTGGGGATTCTGTGTGTAGCATATTGTACGATACGTATATTTGTTTTAAGGTTGGGGATTTGGGGATTCTGTGTGTAGCATATTGTACGATACGTATATATGTTTAAGGTTGGTGGTTTGGGGATTTTGCGTGTAACAAGGGTGACAAATCATCCCTTTCTTCTTATCGACCCATAGCACTAACTTCTATTCTCTCCAAGGTAATGGAATCTCTTATCAACCATCAACTTTCGAAATATCTGGAATCAAATGACCCCCTCAATGACCGCCAATATAGCTTTCGTAGCAACAGGTCCACAGGAGATCTGATGGCGTACTGAATTATGTTTTCTTAAACTCCACTTGAGTGAAATGAAGGAAAACACTTTTAAATAAAATTTATATTTTATTCAATTTCGAATTTAATAAACGTCTGCTCTTCAGAGTGCCGTTTTGTAAACTAAACTTACTCTAACATAAAATCTTATATCTAGGTTTGTTTCTCTACGTTGCAATATAATATCTTTATCACAATGGATATTATATTGCAATTAATGTAATATTCATTTTCGTGTTTCCACGAATTCTTACTAATTATCTTTGAGTTTCTTCATCTGGATGAAATGTGCAATTAGGTAACATATGTTGTGATATACATTATATTCTAATTTGGTTATTCCATATTTTACGTTTCTTTGAATTTTTGTAGTTAGTAACCTTTTGAGTTTTGTTCTTAATAATATTTCTGTCTAGACAAAATGTGTAATTAGGTTACACATTTTGGTTGATGGGTTTTTGTGTCGTCAAGGATTCTTTGAAGTAAAACCTCCCCCTTTTAATTCGAAACTCTCCTGAGTTTTGTTTTTAATTCAATTATATAAAAAATAAGAACAGGTAGTAAAAATGCTTATGATTATTACAATTATAATTGTCCAATTATACCAAATATATTGTTTTTTTTTTTTTTTTTTATTAAATTTTAGTTCTTCTATGATAGTGTGGTATTATATTTATATATTTAATTCAAATTAGTCTTCATTACAAAATGTTGTACAAATTCTTTTTCTTTATCGGTATAAATTACAAACAAAATTTTTTTTTTTTTATTGAACACAAGTTCTTCATAATTTTCATTGGATAGAGTTGTTATAAATGAATATTTAGTTCTTATTATGTCTTTTGGGATTTTTGTGAATAATATTATTTTCTCTTTCTTGTATTCTGCGATACCGAGTCTGACATATATTTTTTTTTTTTTTTGAAAGTTAAGTTGAAATAATCTTTAATATCTATATTTTATTAAGTTGGTGATTATGCTTTGATTATTTTCGTCAATTATTCCTAAATGTTCCTGTCGTTGTGTGGATCAGTGTTGTTACTGTCATTATTGTAAGTATTAACGTCTAGTTGATCTAAAAATTTCATGGGTCGTTTTATACTTGTCGGGTGTATATTTTCTAGTTTAAGTTTTCTATATTTAGGTTGGTCTTTGTGTCTTAATGCTTTATAATTTCTTACGTAACCTTCATCTTGGTTTGGTCTATAGGTTTCTCGTTTTTCATTGCACTTGTTAATGGTTTTTTCTTTGTAGTCTTTTAAAAGTTTTTCTATTTGTTTTCTATCGATTTTCCCTTCTATTACGTCTATTGGCTTTGCTTTAATGACGGAGTGAATAGATTTATTATACCATTCTACACATTTGAAAAGTCTTTCTTGAATTGATAATTCGGATTTTTCGGTTTCCAAAACTCTAAGTTTTTCTCCTAATGTATTATGAAATCTTTCAATATCTGAATTACCTGTATGACTATTTGGTTTTGTGAAGTGTGTTTCTACTTCTTCTAACCTTAAAAATTCCTTGATGTTAATTGAATTGAATTGGTTGTCTAAAATGATTGATTTGGGTTTGCCTTTAATGGAAAAGTATAGTCGTATTTTTTCAATGATTGTAACGCTATTTCTGTCTTCTAAATTTAGTATTACTGCATGATTTGAGAATTTGTCGATAAATGATAAAAAGCTATGTCTCTTGTTTATATATACATCGAGGTGAACTATCTGATTTACGTTATTGGAGGTTTCAGTTATATGGAACTGTGGTTTTATTGGTTTCCTATCATCTTTTGCTTTATTGCAAGTATCGCAATTGCTAATGTACTTTTGGATATGTTTTTAAATTTTTGAAATATATAATTTTTCTTAGTCCTTCGTAATATTCGTTAAATCCTGTATGTCCTGTTTCGTTGCTATGATATTTTGCAATGTATCTATATGTTTCGTCTTCATTCGTCATATCTTTTGCATGGTAGGTGCATTTATAAAATTTCAACTTTGTATTGAATAGTTTGATTAATTTTTGTTGTACTTTGTTATATATATGGTCAAAAAGTTTTAAAAAAAATTCCCATTTTCCCTGATTTTATAAATCTGCGAAATATATCAGTCATGAAGTTGTTTTCAAAATCATTTGTACTTATGTAAATTTTTCGTTTGTTTTCTATAATTTCGATTTCTTTTGTTTTAGTATGTGTCAAAATAATTTGTGTGTAGAATCTATTAACAACTGTTTCTAAGTTTGGAAAGTGATCATTTTGTTCTTCTTCTTGTGAGTGTATTGTTGCAGCTGTGCTCATGTTATCATTTTGTTCTTCTAAATCGATGGCATTTATTTCTCCTGTATTTGCATTTATTCTGGATAGAAAGTCTGCAACTTTGTTTTCTGTGCCCTTAATGTAATTTATATTTATGCCGTATTCTCCAAGTTTAAGCAACCATCTTTGTAATCTAGGGTTTATATCTTTCCCTTTATGTTTACTTTGGAGCCATTTGAGAGGTTGATGATCCGTGAGTAGATAGAAAGTTCTACCATAAATATATGGGCGAAAGTAGTTAACGGCCCAAACGATACCAAGAAGTTCTTTTTCCGTTGTGGAGTATTTTTTCTCATGGTCGTTTAGAGTTCTACTTGCAAAGCTTAGTGGGTGGTTGTCCTGTGTAAGGACTGCGCCTAAAGCAAAATCGCTGGCGTCCGTTATTAACTTAAATCTTTTGTTAAAATCTGGATATTTTCAAATTGGTGCTTCCATGAGCAATCTTTTAAGCTTCTGAAATGAATCTGTATATTGGGGGTCTTTTTTATCAATTTTAGAATTTGTCTTCAAATACTGTATCATACTGTGGGCAACCTTTGCATAGTCTTTAATAAACTTGCGATAGTATCCGGTCATTCCCAGGAATGATTTTATTTGTTTTTGGGTTTCCGGTAATTTAAGCTTCTGTATATTTTCAATTTTATTCATATTAGGTTTAATACCTTCTGTTGTCAGAGTGTGACCTAAATATTCTGTAGTTCGACTAAAGAAATTACACTTATCAACTTGAATCTTCAGATTATGTTCTCTAAGTTTATTGAACAATTTTTCTATATTTGCAGTGTGTTCTTCTAAGGTCGTACTAAAAATAAGAATATCGTCCAGATAAACTACGCAAATTCGATTAATGTGCTCCTTAAAACTGCATTTATTAGTCTTTGGAAAGTTGAGGGGGAATTTTTGAGTCCAAACGGCATTCGTATAAACTCATAATGTCCAAGGGGCGTTGAAAATGCGGTTTTCTTTCTGTCATCTTCTTTGACTAATACTTGATGAAATCCTTTAGCAAGGTCCAAGGTAGTGAAGTAATGTGATCGCCCTAATTTTTTCCAATATAATTTCTATGTTATGGATTGGATATTTGTCTGATATAGAAACTTCGTTAAGTTTTCTATAATCGATCACTATTCTCCATTTCTTTTCACAAGAATTATCGATTTTCTTCGGAACAATCCATAATGGTGCAGTACCTGGCTGACTTTCAAACAGACAACTTGTCTCACAGTTTTGCTCGTGCTATTTATCTTAATCAACCGTTATTTTCACAATAATTTTCACAATTCAATTATCATTATCTTGTTTTCTTTGCCTCGTTTTCCGCATACAAAAATTTGAACAAGTGTTATAACCGTTAAGTTATGGCCCCTGGGCCACGTGTGTTAAATAAAATCAAGCGCAAACGGTTGCGTTACGACCCCGTTATTGGAGGCCAAACTCCTCCCGATAAACTTTCAAAAGTCAACAATAGAGTTCTAGAAAAATCTAAAATGTGTTCAAACACTAACTTTTTTCAACCACTTCAAAGTCTGATGGAAGACTCTCCTGAAATGGATCCGACCAATGACGAACAGTGCGCAGAACTTCCTAAAGAAACCGTTCCGCCAATTGTGGTATTAAAAACAACTAGTGCTCAAGTGTGTGATATTTTGAGCAACATTAAGATAGACAAATACTTAATCAAAAACAATTCGCTTGGGCAAAAAATATGTGCCCCAACAATGGACATATATAATAAAATCAGAATCGAACTCTAACGGTTAAAATGTGAGTTTTTCACCCACTCGCGTAAGGAAAATCGTCCATTAAAGGTAGTGTTATCCGAACTAGACTTAATTAGCAACGATGTAGTGAAAAATGAACTAATTGCACTCGGGATAAAGTGCCTAGATGTTAAAACCGTCACATTAAATCCGTCAACAAAAGCCCTGTACAAACACTACTTGTACATCGTCTATATTCAACGCGGTACTGTTAAATTAAACGAACTAAAACGGAACTACTCAACCTTGTTCAAAACCATCGTTCGCTGGGACTTTAAAAAACATAATCCAGGTAAGGTCACACAATGTCACAATTGCCAGCTTTACGGTCACGGCTCGATGCATTGTCATATAAATAGCTTCTGTGCAATATGTTCGGGAAACCATAAAACATCCGACTGCAAAACGAATGAGGCCATCAAGTGTGCAAATTGTAGTGGGCCACATAAATCCACCGATCCAGAATGCATAAGCCGAAAGCAGTACATAGACATTCGCCGCAAATTATCCCCACGCGGACGTGGTACAGGAAATACAACCTTCCTACAGCCTCCGAGTGACAAACAGCAGCCAGTGCCCGACCGATTATCCATTGATAATTTTCCTCCACTACTCCGATCTGTGCGTCAACCTTCACTTCCTTCATCCACCTGGGCTTCTGGCCTCCATCAAATCCAGCAACCTTCCAACAGTGATACGACACACACGAAGAAAAATTCGTCAGAAACATTAACTAATGATAACCTGTTCTCATTTAACGAGATAAACTCTCTTCTTAATGAAGTTGTAAGCGAGCTTAGTGCTTGTCAAACTAAAGCTGACCAATTTAACGTCATTACTTCATTAGCTATTAAGTACATATACTCGGAAAAAACATGTTAAGAAACTCTCTTAACATCATAATTTGGAATGCGAGAAGCATCAAAAACAAAAAGCATGCATTTTTTAAATTCTTGATAAATTTTAATATTGACATTCCACTTGTTTCAGAAACCTGGCTCAAACAAGACATTTCTTTCTCACATCAAAATTACAATGTTATCGCCTAGACAGGGTACATGCTAATGGTGGAGGTGTCGCCATTGTTGTGAAAAAATGTATAGAACATTCCTTGCGTCCTTCATTGCACCTTAAGTTAATTGAGGAAATTAGTATAGATATAACATTAAGTGACAACTCCAAGGTGAGTCTTTTTTCGGTCTATTTCCCTGGAGGAAATAGAAACATTGAGAAATCTACTTACTTTAAGCGGGATCTGCAAAAATTGTATAGAGTCAACACTCGAAACAAGGTAATTATTGGTGGTGATCTAAACTGCAGACATCAGTCGTGGAATTGTCTTAGGGCAAACAGCTGGGGTAACATTTTACTAGATGTTGCTGAATCCAGCCCAAGTTTTTCCATACTTTATCCACTTCTCCCCACCTATAACCCAGCGAGCGCTAACAAGAACCCCTCAACTCTTGATCTATATATCACTAATATTCCAAATTACTGCACAGTACCATTAACTCTAAATGCGTTAAGTTCAGACCACCTTCCGATCAGCCTCACAGTGAATCATACAGTAGTTGTAAATCGTACCAGTTTATACCACAACTATTCCGCCGCTAACTGGAATTGTTATAAATCATATATAAACACGAACTTGGTTGTAGGTGATACCAGCCTAAATTCTATAACCTGCAGCGAGCACATTGATATCCTATGCAACAATTTTGTTTCTGTTATCAATAGAGCGGTCGATCTTGTGATACCTAAATGTTCCACTGCTCCAGTTGATAAGGCACCGCTTCCTGAAAATATCTTACATCTGATTAGGCTACGAAACTCTGAAAGAAGAAAATGGCTGCGTTATAGAATCGATTGTTTTCTAGTTAATGTTAAAGTCTTAAATAATATCATTAAAAACGAAATCTCAACATATAGGAACAAGTGTTGGAATAAACACCTTTCTCGATAATATTAACAACAAATTAATCAAAGCACTTCCACCTGCTGCAAGTAACTATTTAACGTTCATTTTCAACGCTTGTCTTAAGAATTGTTATTTTCCGGACTGTTGGAAAACAGCAAAAGTAATACCTATCCCGAAACCCGGCAACCGAAGAACAGCCCCGAAAGCTACAGACCTATTAGTCTACTTAGCTGTCTAAGTAGTAAGCTCTTAGAAAAAATCATTAAGGAAAGGATTGATCGTTTTGTGGAAGACAATAACATCTTACCAAACTTTCAGTTCGGTTTCCGTGGTGGTCACAGCACAATCCACCAAGTCTTGCGCATTAAAAACCACATAGCTGGTAAATTCATCGACAAGGAGTCAACGGGACTAGTTCTTCTAGACATCGACAAAGCTTTTGATACGGTATGGCACGATGCCTTTATTTATAAGCTACTAAAACTTAAGCTGCCAATACCGCTTATCAAAATTATCCAGCGCTTTCTTCGTTCGAGAAAATATGTTGTGAGTTTAGGAACCGACATATCCTCTACTCACCAAATCCACCATGGTGTACCCCAAGGCTCGGTCCTTGGTCCCATATTATTCACATTGTTTGTCGCAGATTTACCATGTCTAGGTGAAAACATGCACGTAGCTATGTTTGCCGATGATACGGCCATTTTCTCTTCGGGTGCCTTATTCACTAATGTCTACAACTCTTTGCAAGCAGCTCTTGACAAACTAGCAGTATATTACAGGAAATGGAAAATAAAAATAAATGGTAATAAAACACAAGCTGTCTGGTTTTCGAGATGTAGGAAACACTGCTACCTACCAAATGGCACTAAACTCAGTATGTGTGCAGTTGATATTGATTGGTCCGAAGACTGTAGATACCTAGGTATTATTCTAGATAAAAAACGTATCTTTCAAAAACACAATTGACAAAATAAACAAAGTCGTAAGAGTTATGTATCCATTAGTGTGTAGAAAGTCAAAGGTTAGCATCGAAAATAAAATTATAATATATAAAACCATTTTTCAAGCGATACTCCTGTACGGGGCCCCTGTATGGTGTAATTGTGCTCGCACACACAAAATAAAATTGCAAAGGTGTCAAAATAAAATATTGAAAATGTTGCTGAATTTGCCATGGCATTATTCGACACATGAACTACATGAAAACGCCAACGTTAAACCGGTAGAGTTCCTTATTGACAAAATCAATCGAAACTTCTTCGTCAATTGTTCCTTTTCTGACAATGTTCTCGTTTCCGATCCTGCGTTATCCTAAATCACTACATATGTACTCTGTCTATGAAAATTATATCGAGGTCATTACTATATAAAATAACCGGAAGGTCGTGCAATATTAGTCTTAAGATTCAAATAAGGGTTTTTTCATGTAGTTTTCCCTTAATTTATTATTTGTTGTTCATTAAAATTGTGCTATTGTCGTTATATAGATTTAAGATTATAGTTGTAAAGGAATTGCTATCCTAAATCTCTCAAGTACTAGTTGTAAAATATACCATACATGTAATTATCTACTAAATAAAAATTGAATTGAATTGAAAAAATCCATAATGGTGAGTTGTATGGTGAATTACTTTCTTTGATAATACCTTGTAACAACATTTCTTTTATTTGTCTATTTATTTCTGTTTCATGTATTTGGGGATATCTGTATATTTTTGAGTATATAGGTTTTTCTACAGAGGTTATAATTTCATGTTGGATCTCGTGAGTATGTGAAAGTTTTTGTCCTTCTTGGTAAAAGAGATCTCTATTTTTGTTAATTAATTTTCGTAGTTCCCTTTTTTCTTCCCTATTCATGTCTTCGCGTTCTAATTTTTCTAGTTTTAGTTTAGGTTCTTCTAATGTATGTATTTCCTCGTATTTGAGTGGGCAAGAGTTAATGAATTTCGTTTTTGTGTTATTTATTTCTATGTATTCCTCTTCTAAGTTAATTATTGCTTGCAGAGGTTTGAGTAGGTTTTGACCTATAAGTCCATCGAATGGTTTATTATAAAAAGGAGTTAATTTCCAACGCATATAGCTCTTCTCATTGAACTCGTTTGGCAATGGTGTTATTATCTCAGTGTTTATTGAGATTTGTCCGTTAAGAGTGTTACAGGGGATTGTGTTTTCTAATTTTATTCTTTTGTAATATGGCAGTTTGTCTGAGTTTAGAAAAGTGGTTGTTGACCCTGTGTCTATTAGGCATTTTAATTTGTCATTACCTATTGTCAATTCGATTACTGGTAAAGTTCCTGTTAAACTGGTCACTTGAAAATGTTCATGGTCCAAGTTTTGATTTGTGTTGTAGATATGGTCCACTTGCATTGGTTCAACCGAATTGTTTCTTGCCTGGGTGTAATTTCTGCCTGTATAGTTTGTCTGATTTCGTCTTGTTTGATTAGAGTTATTGGGAAAACTTTGTTTCCGGTTTGTATTGTGATGGTATGTGTTGTTGGTATTGTAGTTATTGTTATTATGTTGTCTCATTTGGTTGGAATTGTTTCCGTATGTATTGTGATTATTTTGTGTAGTTTGTCTAGAATTGTTTTCGTATGTGTTATTGTATTGGTGTGTATTATTTCTATTGTAATAATGTGTTGGGTCGTTATTGTCGCTTTGTAGGTTTTCACTATAGTCATTATGTCTGGGGTATTGATTTCTATTAAAATTTTGGTTGTTAGGTCTATTTGTTCTATTTTCGTAATTATTTGGTTTGTTATAATGTCTAAGCATTCCTGTTTCTTCTAAAGTATAATATGCTTCTCTAAGTGTTTCTATGTTCCTACTGTAAATTATACTTGATAAATTGGGGTTAATTCCATTTAAAAATATTTTTAGTATAAGGGATTCATTCGACGTTGGGGAAAATTCGCTAGGTTTTTTCTCATCGAATTCGTATTTACCGTTTAATTTGTCTAATATTCTCCGGAGATCCCTATAGTATGAGCTTACGGATGAATTGTTACATGTCACTGCTTCATGGTGCAATTTGTGATATGTTTCCCTAATTCCGAAGTTTTTAATTAATTCTGTTTTTATCCCTTCCCACGTGGGATTGGGTCCTAATGTCCTTATGCAATGGAGAGCGGCTCCTTGAATTTTATTGCGGACATGTCGTTGATAAATGAAATTTTTCAACGCTTGGTTTTCATTAAAGAGTGGCAGAATAAGCTCTACGTCCCTTATAAAGGAGGACAAGTCATATCTTCCATCTCCGTGAAATTCTTTTATTTTCGCGGCTTCCCTTATTAATGCGACTGCCGGTATTTCGTCTGACATTTTTTTTTTTTTTTGTAAATAGGATTTCTATATCTTTAAGAAAAAAAAATTCTTTCTCGATAGCACTAATTAAAACCAAAAGACATGAAACTAACTTATTTTCTAAACAGTGTATGAATTTTTAAATGTACAGTGTATGAATTTATTAATATAAACGTACAATGTATGAATTTATGAATATAAATCTAATATTTAAAACAAGTGTTGCTCACTTTTACTTCCTCCTTTGTAGTGGTGTTCTTGGTGTTGTACGGCTTGCAATTAGAGATGAGGTGGGGTTCTTCTTACCCTTTTTGTTCACGAATTCTTTTTGTTGTTGTTGTTGTTGTTGGGGTGTTTGTCACCCTTTAATTGTCTTTCTTTTTTTTTTTTATTTACACCAAAACTTTATTTACTAATTTTCTAGAAACTGTTACTATTTCCAAAATTCCGTCACTTTTACTTAATAATTTAGTTAAATGTTACTGTTTATTTAATAATTTTCAATAATTGTTTTGTCTTTTGATTAGACACCAAAACTGTATTTAATAATTTTCTATAATTGTTTCTCTTTTGATTAAATACCACGCGAATTATGTTTTCTTCTTTATTTTATCTTTATAAGAATAAGACACCTTTAATTTTAACTTTAAGTCTTCTACTTTGAATATTGTTCATTTAATTCCTCACGGTACACTTTTTTTTTTATTTTAATGGTTAACCGGGAAAGTTGTGAATTTCGTTCGATTTGAAGCACTTTTAAATTTCAGCTAGTTTTTTTTTTGTTTTATATTTATTTAATAAAATAATTCACCGTACTTATCGCGTAAGTTATATGTTTGATTTATCATCTTCGGATGATAAGTTAACCGACTGCGCCAATTATATTTTCTTAAACTCCACGTGAGTGAAATGAAGGAAAACACTTTTAAATAAAATTTATATTTTATTCAATTTCGAATTTAACAAACGTCTGCTCTTCAGAGTGCCGTTTTGTAAACTAAACTTACTCTAACATAAAATCTTATATCTAGGTTTGTTTCTCTACGTTGCAATATAAATTCTTTATCACAATGGATATTATATTGCAATTAGTGTAATATTCATTTTCGAGTTTCCACGAGTTCTTACTAATTATCTTTGAGTTTGTTCATCTGGATGAAATGTGCAATTAGGTAACATATGTTGTGATATACATTATATTCTAATTTGGTTATTCCATATTTTACGTTTCTTTGAATTTTTGTAGTTAGTAACCTTTTGAGTTTTGTTCTTAATAATATTTCTGTCTAGACAAAATGTGTAATTAGGTTACACATTTTGATTGATGGGTTTTTGTGTCGTCAAGGATTCTTTGACGTAACACGCGTGACGCCAGTCGGATATACGATTAACTGGCTTACATGCGAAGTCGAATTGCTGGAATGAAGCTAAGGGGCTACTCACTAGGAAGTGGAAGTGGGCAGGAGTGAGAGGTTCAAGATTAATTGGATAGGAGGAGGACCTGGGTACTATGGGAAGGGAATTATTAAATATTGCTTTCAATTCGATAATATAAGTTACTAATTGCTCATAAGTAAGCAAGGGAGGCGCTCTTGGCGGAATAACGCGCCAATCAATTCCTTGGCCAATAAGAAAATTAACTACGGGTTTTTGATGCCCTTTGAGCAAAGTTCCATTATCATAGTGGATCTCGACTGACCTGTTCCGTCTGTTCTGAGTGGTACACAACCATTTGTTTGCCAGTTGTTTTCCAAGAAATCAGGAAAACCAACCGCCGAAGACGGATCACTCTTCACCACGACAATGCGAGCTCTCACACATCGGCTGCGACAACTGCATTTTTGAGCACCCAAAACATCGATTTGATGGGTCATCCGCCGTATAGTCCTGACTTGGCACCGAATGACTTCTTTTTATTCCCGTACGTAAAAAACAAACTGAGAAGTCAACGTTTTTCGACACCTGAAGAAGCGGTTGCTGCATTCAGAATGCATGTGTTGGAGTTACCTCAATCAGAGTGGCAAAGGTGCTTCGACAATTGGTTCAAACGCATGCAAAAGTGTATAGATCTTCATGGGGAATATTTTGAAAAACAATAAAGTGATTTTCGATGATCAATATTTGTTTTTGTTCTCTAATCCCGAAATATAAAAGGCAACCCTCGTATGTATAGTTGTGGCCCTTGTTTCAAGGCCACCGATATTATGAAATTACTTTCATCGAAATTTTCTTTGTATTGTGCCAATGCACGAGGCAAACTCCCTTTGGGAATATTTTGCAAATCCAAGCAATCTCGAAAAATCGTCCGTGCTGATGCACGTGCCGGAATATGAGAAGGTGCTTTCTGTTTTGGTGTTCCAGGCTCGAAGCTGATTTTACCTATGTCCTCTGAGGATGGCGATAAATTATCCGTCTTCAACTTCAGCTCGACATCGTCACCGCTGTTTGACGCTACAATTCCGATGGAATTTCCTGACTGATATTCGTATGCAGGTATTCCCACTAATGGAACGCAAGCTATTTCCGCTGCGGCCAACGGCATCTTTGGTGTAACACATTTGAATTGTAGATGCGAATTAATTTCGTCTGTGGTATTTGGAACTGTAATAACCACACTTTCTCCGCAATCCTTTTCAACAGCTATTTATTGCTGTTCCTCAAACCTAATGTCAGGGCCTTTAATGGTGTGAAGTGCGTAGTGTTCCTCACAATCTATTTCTTCGGCTGATCGAGTTTGTTTAATGGAAAGCTCCTCAGAGTCCCAGACGCGAGTTGTATTAACATTTGGAGTGTTGGACTGTGTGGTTAGGTGGCACGACACGTTCAATGCCAGGAAACTGGGATCCAAATCGCCCGCGACAATCCATCCTAGTTGCGTTTTTTGCAGTACGAGATTGGGGTGCTTCCCCAAAGATCTTTGCCCACTACAGAGCAATTTGTAAAATAATTTGACGCCGATTAACGCGTCAATTTTCGAAGCTCTAAAGAATTCAGGGTCTGCTAATGAGATATCCTTTGGTAGTTCGAAACTATTTGTATCAATTGTAGTCGAAGGCATTGGATGACCGATCTGAGGTAAGATTAAGAATTCAACAACCTTCTCATACTTTGTAAACCGGGACCGCAGGGTTGCTTGAGCTGAATGCCTAACCATTGTCGAGGTCTTGTCAATTCCGGCAACACAAATGTTGGCAGGTTTTTGGACGAGATTCAGTAACGCAGCTGTTTCCTGAGTCATGAAATGAACTTGTGAACCTCCGTCTAAGAATATGCGGCACAGCTTGCTCCTGCCTTGATTGTTGACAATATCAACTAAAGCATTGGCTAAAACCCCGTGGGAGGTAGTTTGAGCTTGCATGCTCGTAATGTTAGTCGCGAAGTGCGACGTAACCGAATTTAAACTATTTACCCTTTCGAAATTTAATAGGGTATCATGACGTTGTCTACACGTGGCACATGGTTGTGCCTTACAACTTGAAACTTGATGCCCTTTCCTTAAGCATTGAATGCACCAACGGCCAACCTTGCTTACCTCAAATCGAGCTTGAGGAGATAAGGACTCAAACTTGTCACATGAATACACTTGGTGACTCACGACGGGACACATACAATGTAACCATCGTAACAGGGATCATAAATATTGCATCGCCTATTTCCGGTCCTCACCATACATACACATTGGCTGGAGACCTACACCCAAGAGACCAAAACAAATATACGTATCTCGCGTCTTAAGGCATCAATTAAATCTTACAGCACAGGCAAATGCAAATAGGAATTGATTACCTACCCTTACCAGCGATGCCATAAACACCATTTCCCGGTAATCAACCTAAAACCAATTAGCGCATTTCCACATTGCATTGCCGCCTATTTATTTAGCCGCAATGCACATCTTAGACAAAGGCCGAAGCGTCCCTCTTGTCTTCACATATTTCGGGATCTGCTTCTCATCAGCAGCGGCATGAGCAAACAAAAACCATTAGCATCCAAGGAGATTCGGTTTGTTTGCTTTATCGAACTCACGTCTCATGGATACACCATATGCCCTTTTCGTCGTTTCAGGTTCGTTCTCATGGTTTGTCCCATGAAAGAACCTAAGTACACACATACATGTGTACTACCAACGATCTTCACGGCCCCTTTGTCCTTATCGCCTGTCTGCTTCGTTTATCCATCGCCTTCGCGCGTGTGTTGAATATTATGATCCTCACGATCACCCATGCACACATACTACCATGATCTCCATAACGAGATCTGGTTTTCTGTTCCACAAAGAGAGACTTTACGTCTCTCCTGTGGTAGGTAAAACGCATCCTTAGTGGAGAGGAACACTTTGTCTCTCGGGGAAACTCACCCCATTAGTGAGTCGGTTTTGCACGAGCCGTTTATTGCTGAGTCCAATTACATCCGCCGACCACCACGGTCGTACCGCTCCCGCTCCTCGTCGCGCGCCGAGGACGCGTATATACCGGAGTTGTCAAAATTGAGTCAGATTAAGTTGATAGCAAAAATACTCAATTAAAAGTAATTTCTCTAGTGACCGCGGTCCAAATACAATGGTGTAAAATGTGAAAAGAAACCAGCAATTAAAATAATAAAAAAAAAACGGTGATCACCAATAGACAGTGTGTTTAATTTTCCAGCAGCGGTTCCTGGGTGTTGTTTATTAAGGTGTTTTCCTTCCCGCCGGTGACGTGCAGTTTTCGTTCGGTGTTTTAGTGGCGAAAGTTTTATGATGGAGTAGGAAGGTGAACCGAGTGCCCATGCCTGGCACAATACACTTCCTCCCCACAATTGTACCCAATTGTGAAAGGCTCAGTTATAACGTTCACTTTATTTTTCTATTTAATAGACATAATAAAGTCGATAACTCAATCCCATATTAAGAAATGCGCTTATTTCTACTTTACAATGTGTGATCCTTGTTGCGGCAGAACACGACTTTACTTTGTCATCATCTAGCAGGCAAGACATTTTATTTTTTAATGAGAATTACCAGCAAGAAAACAAACTACTATTGTAGGCACATCATATTGCCATGATTAATCTTGATCACTAGATCAATGTCTGAAAATAAGATTTTCGAGGAAAAATTCTTATATCAGATAAAAAGTAGGTGGTGGGTGTACAAATTAAGTAAAACACACATAAAATCTAAATGAAAAAGAAAAGAATTGGCATGCACCAACGTACTTAGATTGAGATTACACTAGTGGGAGATGATACTATCTAGAGACTACTTTTGCACCTCGTCTTAAACATTTCTATTCAGGTTCGCAGAACAAATATTTTAAAACAAAATTTCCTTCCACTAACTGAGTTTAGACTTGCAATGATATTGCAAAATCGAATTGATGAAACATGGGAAACCAAGAAAATGTTCACAGTGTCAAAATCAAATAATTCAATCATCTCTGAATTACTGCCGTCAGTATAACATATTTTTGAATAGTCGTTTCTCATAACCTCCCAAACCCATACCAGCTATGCACAATGGTGCTAAGTGTGACCAGTCGTATACACGAGCATGTGCTCCCCACAGCCCTTCTAAGAACTATATTCCAGACTACTCCCACATCTAATTACACAATATTTAATCCATTTAAAAATTAAATTAAGCGTAAAGGATTAAAATAATATCACGACGAAATCTAATTAATACGTAACAAGGAAAACGTATCAATTCAAAAAATCTCACTGGTGCACAGATCCCTTTAGTTTACCAACTAGCCTATGCCAATAGCTCTCGCTGTAGGTACTCATTGGTGCGTTGTGGTAATCTACAAAACACTTAATTTCCATGGTGAACGCAATTAAATTAATAATAGCAGACTATGTAATCAAGGGATGGTTTTTCTGCATTAAGAATACCACCAGCGGTGCGGCACAGTGTGTGGTTATAATAAATTACGCTGCATCAACCTGGGCGCCGGTGTTGCATCGCCACAAATAGATTTATCGGCTGACGATTTTATTACCCCATCCGCCCTCAACAATGCATAGCAAATTAAATAAAACACTCCGAGTATTGTTTGTTGCACTAATGTTTACTTAATTGTATTTGATTTTCTTTGTCTCATTTCGTCGTGGTCGAAGGAGGCGCAGAAGTAAATATCCAGCAGCACATACCAACAATATGATACATAACAACATAATTACGCTATCTATTGAATGATAGGTGAACCAATTCATATGCACTGCTTTTGTACGTAAAAGCTCTGACGCTGTTGGGCTACTTAGTACATACTCGATCCACCACACTGAACTCGCTAGGGGTGAGCTTTCACGACTTTGAAAAGCTTTAGAAAGTTTCATGACATTTTCCTTGTACCTGTTCAATAAAATAAAAAATATCGAAATTAATATATTATATAAATACAGGTAACATTCCTTTTACACTACACTTGTACAAAAAAGAAAAATTTTAGAGAAGAAAAACATTTAAGTCCGTAACGGCAAACTGGCAAACTATAGGAGACACAAGGAAATAGTTGCGTCTCAGATACAAACGCTTTCTCTATTGACGTCAGTCGAACTCACATATTTCCATGTCCAAGTTACCACCTCTTCGCCCACTAGACGATTTATAAACGCACTTGCCCTCGTACAAGGTACCCCACCACGTACTATGTTTTTAGTTTAATTTAAAAGTGAATTAAATGATTACCATTAGTTTACAAATTCTACAACTTAGGATTAAATGCTAATTTTTATTATACAATTATGGTACTTATATGGTATCATCATCATCATCGGCACTACAACTGGGAACAGGTCTTGGCCTTATTTAGCAAGTCCTGAGGCTTGTTAAATTTTCCATAATGATTTATTTTGTCTGGGCAAGGTCATTAGTCTTGCGCCAACTTATATGGTATAGGGTGGGCCATAAATGTTTGCCAATGGCAACACTTGATTTCTTACAAACCGTTAGTGGAAGGGGCTCGGAGTGGCGGGGACGATTTCATTTAAAAAAAAATTTTTTAAAAACGTTTATTTCGTTAAATAAATTATCAACAAAGTAACATTTGTAGTTTTATTTCTATTCATGTTTCAAAAATGCAAAAATTTATGTCCCACCCTATATTACCGCCAACACCCCTAATATAAAACATTTTCTCTCTTATTCCTTTCGACGTACATTTTTTTTTCTGGTAATTAAAAAAAAAAAAAAAAGGTGGATCTTAACTATATTCGCGGTTAATCGCGTATATTTTGAAAAACACAAAAGCACGCAGGAACATAAGCGGTGTCATTAGACGCCCCAGTCTGTGGAATTTTTAATATTACGTTAACAATTATTTGTGACGATTTTGAGACCAATGTAAGGTGCCTTCTTCGGTTTACGAGGCATTAGTCAAGTACTAAGCGCAAGTCTATTCGTAAATGGATCACGACGTTTAGGTCAAGAGTAAAATAATGAAAAACGACTGCTCCATAGATGATAGATGAAATATTGGTTCTTCGAGCCGGATCCAGACCGTGGGCCTAGTCCATCGCCGCCCAGTTCGCGGCACAACCAGCCGGATCCAGACTGTGGATCCAGTCCATCGCAGCGCAACGACCGGGAGGATCGCTGGAGTCAAGCTGAAATCATTGCCGAGCAGCTCACCACCGCCCAGTTCGCCGCCCAGGAGCGGATGTCGTGCACATTCCTCAACCTTGAGAAGAGAGGTTCGCCAACGTTGATCGCCGTGGAAATGCGGCAGCACAACCGCCAGGTCGAATGGGAGGACATCCGAAAGCGGCATGAGGAAATCATACGCTTGGCCACTCCAGAGACAACCAGCGCCCATCGTTACTTCGTGGAGGGATTTTTTGGGTCGGCCGGGAAGACCTACATGGACGAGGCCACCAAGTTCGTCATATCACATCACCGCCGGTCTTCCCTCCACGTCCAGGGCTGCAGCAGACACAGGCAGACGACCGCACTCCCACAAACTGCCCCCAGTGCAGCTGCCAACATTCTCCGGCAGATAGTCGGACTGGCGACCATTCAAGGACCTGTTCCAGGCGGCATTGGCGGACCACCCAGAGCTCTCGGATGTGGAGAGGCTGTATTATCTGAAGTCCGGCCTCGGGGAGGAGGCCGCCAGAGCCATTAAAAACATTCCCGTCACGGAGGAAAATTATCACCGAGCTTGGGACAAACTGGTGGACCATTACGACAACACTCGCGCCTTGGTCCACTCTGCCCTGAGTGCCCTCTTCCACGCCCCCGCCATCACCAGGGAGTCAGCCACGGGACTGCGCACACCCCGTGACGCCGCCAAAGATGCTGTCTACACCCTGGGCGCCGTCGGCTGCCCCGTAGCCGCCTGGGGCGATATACTGGTCCACCTGACCACCCAGCGCCTAGACCCCCCCACGGGCCGTGGCTGGCAAACACTGCAAGGCAGTACCACGGAACCACCCACATACCAGCCTGGGCGCCGTCGGCTGCCCCGTAGCCGCCTGGGGCGATATACTGGTCTACCTCACCACCCAGCGCCTTGACCCCCGCACGGGCCGTGGCTGGAAAACACAGCAAGGCAGTACCACGGAACCACCCACATACCAGCCGCTAGACGCCTTGCTAAAAACGAGGATTGGTGCGTTGGAGTTCGTAGAGCTGCCCAGGATCACAAACGAACACTCTCAGCAGACTAGGAGCGATCATGGAGTCGGAAGCGCCCGCTGCCATGCGGCTAAGGCCGAATCATCAGTCGCTATAATGCCTCGCCACGACTGCTCGCAAAGCTGGGCGACCGACGCCGCCATCCTGCCCCACCTCTCGGGCTACGTACCACCCCACGACTCCTGCCCGGCGTCCTCGCCCTCGCGGCAGGCCTGGACCTCGCGGACCCCGACATCCCCTCGGCGGATAAGGTGGAACTGATAATCGGCGCCGATGTATACCCGGCCATCATCGCGGATGGACTAAGAAAGGACCAACGCTCCGGCTTCGTCGCGCAGGCCACTGAATTGGGATGGGTACTAACTGGAGCAGCACCCACCACGTCATCCAGCTTCGATGTGACAAGACCTGTCACCAGCCACCATATGGCCATTCCTCGTGGGTTAAGAATTTACAACTCCGACCCAGGGGAATTGCTCGAGCGTGCGACTGGGGGTCGCAACTCCCATGTGAAGACCAAAAGGAGGTCTCGTCGGCATCGTCCCCAGGGGCCACCAACGAGGCCTATGCCACCACCCACCACTGACCGCCTGCGTGACCCAACTATCAGATATGCCTCTCGCCCGATGAACCACCGCAAGGCCAAGAGGCAATTGAAGAGCCAAGAGCCTGCCCGCCCAAGGGTTTAAAGGCAGCACACCACACCCGGGACATCTGGTGGCCAAGCTCCTGCCAAGGGCCAGAATCACCGAGGCCGCTACCACACTCAGCCACCACAATACGGGTGGGAGCGCGCAATGCCCCACTTGGCGGGCAGCGCTCCCCAGTAACCAGCGATCGACCGAACCCCAACCGGACAGCAAGCCTCTCAGTGGACCAGCAGAGGCGGTACTCAACTGACCCCGGAAGGCTCCTGGTCCGCGCCCGTGACCACTGAAGAGGTGCTCTTGGCTCCAAGGGTTGTCAAAAAAAACAAGACCCCGGGACTGGATGGTGTCCCTAACGCTGTAGTGAAGACTGTTTTTAAAAAAAAACCGGAAGTCTTCAGCAGTCTCTTCACAACCTACCTTCAAACAGGACAATTTCCTAAACGATGGAAAAAACAGCGACTTGTGCTTATACTAAAAGGAATCAAGAATCTAGAGGCTCCGTCGTCTTATCGCCCGTTGTGCATGCTGGACACAACTGGAAAACTGCTTGAGCGAGTAATTGCCACTCGTCCGGAACAATTCACTGAGGGGGCATCAGGGCTCTCTGAATCGCAGTATGGATTCCGAAAAGGTAGATCAACCGGTAAGGCACTATCTGTGGTGTGCGACATCGCTCGCAATGCGATAGCTGGAGCACGATGGCTAGGTGTTACAAAAAAATATTGCGCGGTGGTGACGCTAGACATTAAAAATGCGTTTAACTCGGTGAATTGGAATCGGATTCAAGAAGCGTTGCGCGATCTACAAGTCTCACCCTACTTGGTGCGTATACTAGCAAACTATCTCTCGGATAGAAGACTGCTGTATGATACAGATGAAGGACCACAGGAATATAAAATAACAGCAGGTGTACCTCAGGGATCTGTATTAGCTGCGCTGTTATGGAATATTATATATGATGGTGTGCTCAGGGTCAATGTACCAAAAGGGGTTAGAACCATTGGGTACGCTGATGATTTAACAATAGTAGCCGTAGCTAACATACACATCTAGATGACCTGGAGAATATTTGCTCCCAAGCAAACCATAGCATTAAATGCGGGATGGATATAGCCTGGCTGAAACTAGCTGGACATAAGACGGAGGCAGTTTTAATAAGCAGTCGCAAGAAAGTGGAACACCTTGATTTGAAAATAGAGAGATAAATAATCAGATCCAGTCCCTATGTTAAATATCTCGGTGTTATGCTCGACAACAGGTTGACACCTGAGGAAAACGAGTGAAAAACGGCAAGAGCATGCAAAGTTTTGGCGAGACTGCTACCCAATGTTGGAGGGCCCCGGCCTCACATAAGGAAACTCATAACCAGTGGCAACAACTCCATTATAATGTATGCAGCTCACATATGGGCATGTTGTGGTTCTTCTCTCGGGAAGCGTGTCTCCTTGTCCTGAAAAGGATGAGGGATCTCTTTAGACTGCTTCTGGGGGACCCGTTGCGGTCGCCACCGTGCTTCCTTATACCTGAAGGAAGAGTAGCAACTGATCGTTAACTATGGCCCTGGGAATCGGCCAAGCCCAACTAAAAAGGCAAATATTTTGTTTTTTGGATTTTAATTTATTTGTTTTAATTTAATTTTAGTTTAGTTTAATTTACATTTGTTGGCGTCCTTACACCTAGGACGCCAAACGAGACTGATCCTCGAATACAAAATTCATCGCCCGTTTATACAAATCTTCATTGAGATTTTTAAAATGTACACATCTGGCTACAATCTAGATAGAGATGGTGCGGGGGCTTAAACTACAATGAATCACTCAGGCTATGCTGACGGAAGCATCCGCTTCCAGTAGGGCCGCCCATGTCAGACAGGCTAGCGAGGAGTAACACACAAAGATCTACCGCCCTTAATCCAGGGTGTTACGCGTCACCGTGCCCATTGGATGGTTTGCAGCCAGGGGTATACCGGCTGTATTATAACGGCGCCTCTCTGACACCGGGTCGAATCAGAGCAGTAAGCAGACCTTACCATATCAAAGAGGGGCTCTGATATGGCGGACCATTTGTAACCCCAGAGTGATCCAATGAAATGAATGATCAATACACAAAAACAATCTCACAAAAAACCCGGTAGGCGTTGGTGTGATGAGCCGACACTACCATAAGGGAACGAGTCATCAAGAAAATACCGACTCGGCAAAAAGAAGACGTAGGAAAAAACGGAAAAACCGGGATATACGCGTCGGTACGTGGAATGCTCGAACATTATATAAACCAGGCGCGATACAGACAGTCGTAGAAAACAGGAAACAATATAAAATGGACATCGTCGCGCTACAGGAAGTCCGACTCCCATATCAAGTAATCGAAACCAACGGATTTACACTGGTGTATGGAGGTATCGATACACATAACCTCGGAACCGGCTTCATCATAAGCATGAGGATTACGCCCCATGTAAAAGATGTGAAATTTATTAATGACCGAATGTCGGTGCTAAAAGTACAGGGACCATGGTACAATTATGTATTTATAAACGTACACGCCCCAACAGAATCTAATGACGAAGAAACGAAGGACACATTTTACGAGACCCTAGAGGAAGTATTTGATGGGATCTCATCATTCGATGTTAAAATCTTCCTCGGCGACCTCAATGCGAAAATTGGAAAGGAAGATATCTTCCAACCAACAATAGGCAAAGAAAGCCTACATGACGTTTCAAATGATAATGGTATTCGAATTATCACGTTCGCAGCGTCAAAAGATCTGGTAGTGAAAAGCACGATGTTCAAGCACAAGCAAATTCATAAAGCGACGGCGTAACGCGTAACCAAATAGACCACTTCCTCATAGACAAAAAACACCACTCGAATATCCTTGACATAAGATCATATAGAGGAGCAGATTGCGATTCCGATCATCTTCTAGTAATGGGCAAAATCAGGAGTCGGCTCGCAGCAAACCCGCATGGACAGTCACGGAAGACGAGCAAAAAGCTCGAGATTGATAAACTAAAAGACCTACGCAAAAGGGCTGAATATCAAGACGAACTTACGAATAGATTTAGCATCCTAGAGAATGACAGTAGTGAGGAAGAGGAAGCTAATAGTGTGGACACTAAATGGGCATCGAACAGAGACACAATCAAACAAACAGCCCAAGAGATATTAGGATTTAAGAAAACAATTAAGTCCAAACCTTGGTTTGACGATGAGTGCAGGGTAAAGATCGAACAACGTAAACGCCTCAGAATGATCCACTTAGACGCATATGATGAAGTCAACGCAGTAAGATACGCGACAATTCGGAAAGAGACAATGAGACTTTTCAAACGCAAAAAACGCGAATGGGAGAAGACTCGGATCGAGAAATTCATAGAAAATGCCAGAGCAAAGAACAGCAGAGGTATGAATGCCGATATAAATTCAATTAGAAATGGCTACCGAGGGAGAGCCAAAATAATCCGAGACACAAACGGCTGTCTGGTAACAGAAACAAAAAACATCGTGACAAGATACAGTACTTTGAAAACCTGCTCAATGTGCGCACCCATCATAAATAATAATAAATAATAATAACCATTAAAAAGATATTACAACAACTTCCTTTATATATATTTATTACAACTATATGGTTAGCTCCTCAATAGTATACTGGTTAGTATACCCGCCTGTCACGCGGGAGACCGGGGTTCGTTTCCTCGTCGGGGAGCCTCTGGCGCAAGACTAATGACCTTGCCCGGAAAAAAAAAAAAAAACAAATCATTATGGAAAATTTAACAAGCCTCAGGACTTGATAAATAAGGCCAAGACCAGTTCTAGGTTGTAGTGCCGATGATGATGATGATATGGTTCGAATCGTCGGAGAATGCGGTCACAATTAGAGCTCTCAAGCTTAAGAGATTGGCAACGAAGGTGGGATTCTTCCACAAAAGGAAGATGGTCCCATATACCTGATATGGAAACATGGGTGAAAAGAAAACAAGGCGAGCTGAACCACTGACTCAGCTAATATCAGGACATGGATGCTTTCGCCAATACTTGCACTAGCATAAGTATGTGAATCACCTATACTGCTTGTATTGCGAAGGCAAAATAGAAAATGCGAAACACCTCACAGAGTGCGTGAGATTCGAGACCACACGAACGATTTTGGAGAAATATATGAGACGGACAGTTACTCCGGCCGGAGTAATAGAATACATGTACAGTTCAAAACAGGTATGGTCCGTAACAAATGGTATTCTCTTTGATATTAAGCAGCAGTTGCGACGTGACGAGCGGAGTAACAGGTAAACTCCGTCCCGCCCCGCGATGGAATATCTAAAAGAAAGTTCCGCGGGGATCAACGGGAATATGTGCCTGGCGGGAGGAGATTTTAGTCGGTAAAAACCCGACATGCCTCTGGATCGGTCCAGAGGTATCTTTTGAAGATTTCCACCTTACTACTGAAACCAAAAAAAAAAAAAACCCTTAAATAAAAATAGCAATATAATTCACTTTCTGCTCAGATGATCTAATGGCGTAGCAACATTCTGAAATCTTTATAAATTCCTGATGTTTTTAAATTAAGTTTTCATCGCAGCCCGGTAATTTTGTTTGTTTACGACAATACCTCACATTTGACGGATGACAATTTGCTGAAGTAAAAGTTGATAACTATTTCTATTTCATAAGTAAGGTTAAAATAGCTGCTTTCCACTCATGAGGCAGTTATTCAAGCATTTTTTACAAAACAAAAAAAAAATGAACTCAAATGTGAACGAGCCATACAATTTGTGCACGACAAGGTGTGAATCTTCCGGAATTTAGAAAAAAAAACGCGACTAACACGAAAACTGCGCAACTTTTATTAGGGGCATGTTTTGTTTTTCTTATAGGTTATTAAGTCAGGAATCAATGATTCTAAAGAAATATAATATAGTTGAAATTGAATAAAACTAATATCAACCCAATTAAATTTGAATTGCCAAGTTAATTAGAGAACGTATTTGTACAATTGTATCTTGGTCTCTTTTTTCATAGTTTAGTGAAAATACAACCGCAATGTATATATATAAAAATGCTATCTATCTATTGTAGGACTTACCTGTGACGTAAGATCTCCTGGAAAACCTCAAATACACGTTTCTCTGATATGTCGTTATAAGGAAGAATTTTGCCAATTTTTCTGTTTTCTATAGCGTGCCCGTTTAAAAACTGATCTCCGTAAAATGGCGTCACTACAAGAGGCTTCCCACAATAGACAGCCTCTGTTACACCCAAATTTCCTCCGTGGCTCCAGAATATTCCCACGCGTGGATGACCTTGAACGTATTCAAATTATAAATCACTCGTTAATCAAGAATTTTGCTACTTACATAGAAGTGCCAATTGTGGAATCCATTTAACAAAGAGAAACTTGTCATCAATAAGAGGTACATTTTCATCACCCCACCGCCAAATTACACGCACATTAAGTCGTTTCAATGCTGCAACAATCACCGAAAATTTATTTTTGGGTAGAGTTGAACTCTTTAGTAACGACCCAAAGCTTATAAGTAACGTCGTTTCATTCGAACTATTTAGAAAATGTTGTACGTCCTAAAATCAAAGCTAGTGACCACTGCACTCAAAGGACGCATTTTGTCGTTACCTACATCACAAATCGTGTCTGGATTCAGTTCCTCTGGAGTGATATGAACACCACCAATTTCTTTCACTTGTGCAGTCAAAGGTCTGTTCCCGTTAAGAGAGAAATGCTGATTAACCAACAACAAACTTGTAGATGCAGCCACTTCTTCAACATCAACGTCAATATTAAGATATCTCTTGATAACCTGATTGTCCCTCCACTGAGTGAATCTGCCAAGAACAGGAAAGTAGAAGTTCAGATAATAGGCAAGACAATTTAATGTACATGACTCACCTATAGGCAATCTTATTTCCATTTACCGTGATGAAATTTTTAAGTCTCTCTAGCCAATTTAATTGTTCCGGAAACCCGATAAATTCCGATTGAATATACGATGGATTATCTGGTAAGGCCACTCTTGAATAGTGCCATGGCATTAATGCACAACTACTAATTCCAACGATAGGCACTTGCAAAAGGTGAGGAATACCAAGACAACAATCGGAATTGAAAAACTCCATGATAACCAAATCATAAGGCTTCTCGCTATGACGCTTGAATATAGTCTCCACATGTCCAGATTCGTAAAAAGCCTGACATGACTGTTGCCCTTCTACGTGTAGAATCCATGTTTCTTGGAACATTACCCCCAACGATCGAATGGCTTTATGGTCGTCTAGTGAGAAAATGTCAATTGATTGAGATCCATTCAGCAATAGTTCTTCATAATTCGGATGCACTTCATTGGTTTTGATGAAGGTCACTACTGTGACCTTATGCCCATTCTCCGCTAGACGGCGCAAAATTGGATAAAACACCCTGAAATGGCTGTATCCACGGTGTGGAAAGATGCTCAAAATGTTACTTTGCTCTGTTGCTTTCCAGTGCATAGCGTATAGTACAATACATAATCCCACTTTCCCCAATACCTTAAAGTCTGTCCACGACATGACGTACACTAACGAACTAACTACTTGTACCACACACCAACTACTATTAAATACGCTAGAACTATACGCTAGTTAGTGCACGACTGATACTGGCTAAGGTATTCAATCGATAGGACGTATGATTCTCCATCCAATGGAAAAAAAGAAATGGGTTTCATCAGGTTACTATCAGAAAACTATTTGGCGGACGTCGGTAGCCATCTGGTGGAATAAACTGGGCTACATATTGGAATCATGTATTAATCAATCAAGTAATACCCGATTCTACTATAGATATGGAAGTAATGACGTTCTACAATGACCATGAAGGGGGACACGAGAGTGAAAATCGTAAACGACAATTAAATCTGTTGAAGATTCAGTTGGTTTTTTTTACTAAACAGGTTTTAAGTAATTCTTGGTCCACACATAAGTGAAAGCTGATTGATAAATAGCGAGGAGATATGAGTATACGATCAGTAATTAGTATTTGTTTTCATTCTGTTAGAGAATGAAACAAAAATGTCGGTTAAATAAACTCTAAAGGGTAAAAAAGGGCTTGGTGAAATTAATGTAAATTAATTGTTACGGCGCGGGAGACCGGGGTTCGATTCCTCGTCGGGGAGCCTCTGGCGCAAGACTAATGTCCTTGCCCGGAAAAAACAAATCATTATGGAAAATAAATAAGGCCAAGACCGGTTCCCGGTTGTAGTGCCGATGATGATGATGATGATAAATTGTTACGGCAAATAGCAATTGGTTTGATCGAAACTGGTTTAAAATAAATTTAAACGTAAAAAGTTTAAACAAAACAATTAACTTAAATAGACGTGGTCATTATAAGGAATATGTAATAAAGTATTGTAGCGAGCTTAGGGTTCGCTGGATTAATTATTTTTGAATAAATAAGAGCCGTTAAATCGATTTTGAATTATTATTGTAGCGAGCTTAGGGTTCGCTGGATTAATTATTTTGAATAAATAAGAGCCGTTAAATCGATTTTCAATTAATATAACACTTTATTAGTCCGTTAATAACAACCGTTACTTTTACCGTACACAACGATTTCTTGACTTATCGCTTCCTTACTTATCGCGTCTTTTACTTCTTACTTATCGCTTGCTTCACTTTCTTACTTCTTACTCATCTCCATGATCTCTGTGTGCGACGTATTTATACCGTTTCTTAATTCTGATTCGGCGTTTCGTTTCCGTCCGTTCCATAGTTTTGAATGTTCTACTGTTCACGGTCTCCAGTTTTCCATTACTTTATAGTACTAATAACAGTACTCTGTTTCGGACTCTCTAGAATATTCTAGTACTGATTGTCATATGCGTCACACTACCCTCCGGCTAGATTAGTTCGTCCCGAACTAAGTTCATTGGTCTCCCGGGCCAACAAAGGCCGCCGGTCGGTCGCGATGCACCACTTTCATCTTGGTGTTCGGCGGTGGAAGTTCTTGACCTTCTTTCAAATTTTCTACTGCTCTCCTTTTCGCGTCAGCTCTAGCCTGCCGCCATTCTTCCTTTTCCTGAAGACGGAATTCCTCTTACATTTAAGGGATCTCATGCGAATAGTATAAGAGAAAAAGCATGTGCACACCCTTAAGCTCTTCTGGAGTTTGCACATCACGTAAGCGGTCTAGATCTTCATCTTTACTTACACGCATATCATCTGGTATTGGAGCATCTGTCGATTTCATAACCGTATCCAACTAGTAGTTCCGCATCTTTTCAAATAACTGGAGCAGTTTGTTCTTTGGAGCTGACAGTAAACACCAGCGTGCGTCGTAGTAATAGACTTTCCATAGATCTTCGCACGTTAATTCTGGTTTCACGTGTTCTTCTCTATAGAACGCAATGAACGGCACCTCTAGCTGCTGATTACGCCTACAATCTAGAGCTTCCTTGATCATTCCCCCCGTATGTGGTGGCTTACAATAGCGGTCCCGACCTCCAACATCCGTTGATCTCTCTTCGTCGGAAACAGTTGATTTACAAAACGCGCGTTTGAAAATCCATTCAGCTTCATCTTGTAGTTCATTGGATACCTCTGGAACAGGCGTAACCGGAGCTTCGCGCAATTGCATTCGCTCAGGAATATCCGTTTTACGGGTTTCATTGTCCAAATCCATAAAGTGACCATTTTCCAATTCACTAGGTTCGTATTCGGGTTCATATCCGTCCTCGTCATAATTAGTGAAATCCTCATAGTCGAAATCTACACCGAAACTGTCCTGACCTTCTTGCAATGACGCGTCAGTGACTAGAAGTCGTCTTTTCTTCTTCTTCTCAGCAATTGGCCTTCCTTCGTCGTCTACAATAAAATTGTCAGCATCAGACTCCGATTCCTCATCATCATTGAAATGTTTTGCCGCCTCAGTTTCCCTGTGACTACGTTCAGAGCGGCGTTCAACGTCGTCGAATAGCTGTTCGGCTATAGCCTCACGTGCTGAACATTCATCGACGTGCTGTTCCTCTCCATCACTTTCTTCGTCCTGTGTACGACGCAGACGCTTTGAACGCTTTCTGCATTCGACTTTCAAACCAAGATACTCTTCAATAAGGTCACAGTCGGTCGTCCGACTCGTCCTCATCATTGTAAATCCGTTTCGGGGAACGGCCTGAAGCATCAGTGTCTTCACCATCACTACCGTCCTCTTCAATCGGGTTATCATCGATGAGATCCTTCCGTTCTTCACGTAACACGTCATCTTCCTTATCTTCCTCACTGCTGTCGGGCATAGCTTTGCTCTTCCTGAGTTTCTTCCTTTCATGTGGCTCCAATTTCTCCTCATCCTCAGATTCTTCTGCTTCCGAGTCCCAGAATTCTTTCATACACTGCCTTTGGGCATCCAATTTTGCATTAACCATTGTAGCTCGCGCATCCAATTTTGCCTTAAACTCTGCAGCTCGCGCGTCCAATTTTGCAGCTCGCGCGTCCAGTTTTGCATTAACGTCTGCAGCCCACGCATCCAATTTTGCAGCTCGCGCGTCCAATTTTGCCATCATCATCCTGAACATCTCCGAAATGTCCAAAGGTGGCGAACTCTTCTCCATTACATTGGCACCATCTTGACTCGCTGTTTCTTCTCCAACCGGATAGTCTGGCCCACTCGTAAAAGCATCTGTGCCGACAACTGTGGCGGTTCCGCCAGATCCCACGGTACGCTTTCCTTAAACACCCCATAACACCCATCTTCCCATATAATTTCGCCAATGCAAATTGCATTAGGCACCTGAAAACGTGACACGCATTAATTGGAGCAAAGCTATAGTCGTAAAGCTTCTGCAAGAGAATTCTTACCTTTTCAAGCATTCCTTCGCTTACAAATCCCCTGTAAGAGTACTTACTTTCCTTATCATAAATTATCCTGAAAAGAAAAACCCCGGTTCACATATCATGTAACCATTCGCCTATTCTCAGCTTCATTCATGTATACGATAAATTTCTTTATGTATATAGCTGGCGACGTTTTTCTCCCAGCACAATGTGCAACCCAAAGCAAATACGCATTTCGCGTCCCTTGGCATCAATTGAAATCCAAGCATAATCAATGCAAATGGGTATTCAATACGTACCCTTTCTAGCGATGCCATAAACACCATTTCCCAGTAACTTCGCTAAAACCAATTAGCACATTTTCACATCGGATCATCGTCTCTTTGTTTAGCCGCACATGTTCCAACAAAGATTCCATTGGCATCCGACGATTTCGGTTTTATTTGCTTTACCGAAATCGTATCCTAGGAATGCACTTTATGGCTTTCTTTGTTCTAGGCACACATACCACCATGATCACGGTGAACGACTGAGCTCTGAACGAGCAAAACATCGTGGAGTTCGTTTCCATCTGCCGATCGCACTGGTCGGGCTACTTCCTGCAGCCCCGTGGCGTCGCGGGGGTGTATATATCTCGCATCAAATTTGTCGAGAGTTATCCCTTATTATTTGTCGAGAGTTATCCCTTGTTATTTGTCGAGAGTTATCCCTTATTATTAGAATTATTAATTACGTCCTGTATACCCGAACGGAAAGTGCGCGTTTAATTGGTGTACACTAAGAATATAAATAAACATCAATAAACTTTTTCATCATGTACCGGCAATCAGTGTTTCATTGACTCTTCTCCGGTGCTGCAGTTCCTGAGTGAGTTTCAAATAATTTCCTCAATGTGTGACCTTTGCTCTGGCGAAGAATTTTGCGCGGAAATTATCGGCGGCGTCTAAAGAACTTATGATGAAGGAGGAAGATAATCAACGCCGTTCCCCGGGCACTACGCTTACTCCCCACACATCAATATCCTCTTCTTCTATTGATGCTTGCAGACGCTGTCGAAGAATTGGATTCTCTCCTCGCTATCCAGGTTCCGGTCCTCCAAACGTCGATCTGACATCGTCACAATACACTTCCACAGACTTGTTTATTTCACCAATAATTAATCCCACTTCTGACACCAATTGTAGCGAGCTTAGGGTTCGCTGGATTAATTATTTTGAATAAATAAGAGCCGTTAAATCGATTTTCAATTAATATAACACTTTATTAGTCCGTTAATAACAACCGTTACTTATACCGTACACTTAACGATTACTTGACTTATCGCTTCCCCACTTATTACTTCTTACTTATTACTTATCGCTTGCTTCACTTTCTTACTTATTACTTTCTACTTCCGCACTTATCGCTTGCTTCACTTTGTACTTCTTACTCATAACTTATCGCTTGCTTCAATTTCTTACTTCTTCCTTATCTGTAGTATTCCAGAATACTACCCCTATTAGCTTTAACACTGAATCTCCTTACATATCTAACATCTCATTTAATACATACCATAAATAAACCTACACAATATTATATCAAGCCAGTTACAGTTACAGTACATTTCATAACATGCCCCGTTTTAATAACTTGCCCCTTTTTATTTCAAAATAGAGCACTTTGATTTTCGTTCAAATTTTATTCAATTTAAAAGTCACAGAAACTAAAGGAATACTTTGAGAAAATTTGTTTTGTTCATATTATAATTTACAGTAAATTAGAACACAATGTTCCATAAGTAGAGAGAAATTTTAATAGTGGAATCAGTTTGAGTTGTAAGTTTGGAGATTGAGGTTGAGTAGTTCAGTTTTAGGCTGAGATTTGAGTTTGAGAAGTAAATTTCGTGTTGAGTTAAAGTAAATATTTTCTGAGTATAAGGTTAATTGTAGAATGTTTTACAATTACATAAAAAGTACTATTATTATTTGTGAAAAGATACATAGATAAAATAATAAATAAAGAAGAAAGGTCACCGCTCTTCCCTCAACCGAGGAAGCACGGCGCCGGACGTTAACACTGGTGGCAGTGGTGGGATGCCCAGATAACGTGATCCCGATGATGATGATCACGATGATGAGGACTCCCAGATAATGATGATGACGAGATGAAGACAAGATTCTCGAAGACTGGTGGAATTTTCCAACCAAAGGATTCCATAAATAAAATAAAATAAAATAGAAAAAAAAACAAAAAAAAAAAAATGTTTTCAAGAGAAAAAAAAAAGACCAGGATACACTTGTGGGGCTTTTCAGGGCCCGGAGAGCCAAACATCATTCGATCCCCACTATTCCAGGCGAAGCGACTTACCTCTAAGTCGAACTTCAGCAAGGTTGCGTAACCTTGCTACGGCATTTACTGCCAGCCAAATCGCTGGAATTAATACAGTTACCCAATCGGATAACTGTCATGAATATCTGTTAGGCAGCTTACCTTTTCTGGGGGGTTTTTCCTTCCAAACCCCCTTTTCTCCATCACCATCCCTGAAAACATTAAGTCCACGGCAAAGCTTATCACTTAGATCACTTAGCCGTGGCATCGAAAATTCATCCTCGGGCAGGCATTAATATCTGAAAACATTAAGTCCACGGCAAAGATTATCACATAGCCGTGGCATTGGAAATCTCATCCTCGGGCATGCATTGCACCCAGGGTATCTCGTTTCCATAGCCTTATGCCATGGAAACAAAATCAACAAGGAGTTCATTGATTACTCGTTGTTTTTGTTTGTCCATGGCACCCCTAGCATGCGGCTATTAGGTCCCATCGGTTTGCCACCGCCGACAAGGTTTCGGCTGATGCAAACCAAACATTTCCCTAATTACCAGCAATAGCTGGTTTCCTATTATCGGTCTCCACCGATCAGGGACCGCAAACAAGCAGCGAATTGGATGCAGCCAGCAAGTGTTTACTTTTAACATCTGGCAATGGCTGCACCCTATATTCGTTGCAATATCTAAACATTGCATTTGCACCACAGATTGTTATGGTATATACAATTCCCTATTAACGGCCGCCAACCGTCGGCGGACCTAAGGAAATTCACACCCATCAACCTAAATGTTGATTTATGGCCTCTCCTAGGATGACCAGATCTTCGGCTCGTGTTGTTTTTACCCCAGATGTTCCTTGTTGCCGGCAAGTATAGCACAATCAATTTTGTACACAGCCGCAGGCCATGCTTTGTTGGTATTCGTAGGAGATGCAGTTGCGACGTTCGCAACCACCACCACCACCGGACGATTGTATGCGACGCATACACAGACATACGAAATGTATGCCGTATTCCCCGGTCCAATCACGATTAACTATCTCGAGTTAATCGTGCAGCTCCTCCCCTTTTGCGGTTTGCTTGGCGGTGTCCCTTTTCTTTCGTGGGCAGTGAATGTCGAGTCAGATGTCAATCTCCATAGCGGACGGTCGCGCCATCTTAACGTTAATTTTCATCTCTCGCCGCGTTACATGGAGTCAGTTTTGCCCACGGTCTGGATACTCGAGTTCAGAGTACAAGTTAGCGCCTAGTGCTTATAGTTATTGAGCCGATAAATCCTTTTAGTTTCTTTTTAAAGTGAATTTGGTACGATACTTTTGCGTACCTGAAGGAGTTGCCGGCGTTCATCACCAGGATTATGCGAATGTTGTTGTGAACAGTTCTGAGCTAGTGAACACTAGAATAAAGTAAGACTTTCGGGAGTTTTGTGGTGAATAATTTTGTTTTGAAACCGATCACCTTATATTGTAAACAGTGAACAATTTCTGATTCTATGCGCATGTGCCGATGCCATATTATAAGTAAAATAAAGAACACTTAATCAACTAACTTACGTGACTTTTCATTTGGCTGTTTGTTTGGAGTGCGTTTTATTGGTGGACAATTCTCCGAGTGAGTGAACGATCTGTGGTGTTGTGCTCAACCTGCGTCCGTGTTGACGCCCAGGCACAAACACCCACATTGGTGACCGCGAAAAGTGAACACGCGCCTTAACGCAACCGTGAGCGCCCAACTTCCGAACATTTCACTTAAAAACAGCGACTAGCGTGCAAAAAAAAAATTAAATCAAAAGACAGTACCAGTGACAGCAAACGGTGAAAGTGACCTGTGCGACGGAACCAGTAAGGAGTGCAGCAACCCCAACGCTGCAGTGTTTATCAACGTCACCTGTAGCATCGAACACCAGCCATGGAGACAGCACAGGACACCAGGTTTTTTTTACCTTGAATCAAATTTTTATGTTTTCCCTTTCTTGTGTTAGATTCAGTTTTGTTTTATTTTATTTTATTCTATACTTTTTATAACAAATTTTGTTTTTATTTCCTTCCTGGTAACAATTGTTTTTATGGTGTTTTTCCATTAGTTTACGACGTGTAATCCATTTTTTTTTTTCAAATCTAACAAGGTGCTTTTTACATACACATTCATTGTATTAAATTATCCCATATTTTACGTTTTAAACGATCGATTTGATTCCTGTTTCGTGTTTTCTCATAAGATAAAAATTCTAATTCTAAATATTTTCCTTTGCACGTGACTTTGATATTAAAAAAGAAGAAAGAAGTTGTTAGTATTTAAGGTAAAGGATTTTGGCGAGATTCAATGGCAAAACAAATTATTATATTATTGCGAAATATGTTTAGAAAGGAATGTGATAAATACGGGATTTTCTATTAATTTTTGTCCACACTAAAAGGAGTAACGTGTAATTCACACACTCTATACTATTATAATTATAACTAATTAAAGCACCCCTAATTTATGCGGTACGACAACTAGCTACCAATTGTAACTTATGTTCTCAAATACTTTTTTTTTTCTTTTTTTTTTTTTTTTTTGGTTGTGCTCTTAATCCCAGTCACACGTAGAACTTACCGCAAAAAGGAATTCCTATTTTTAAACTCACATAAATTACACAAACAACTTTATACTAAAAATGTTTGAAGTTTTTAAATACGAAATAAGAAAACCCAATAAATTTATGAAACTAAAATGCCTTTAAACACTTACATTATATATTAAGCGTAATCACTAAAAGTACTCACGACTTACTCTGGAGTACAAGTAATTTTGAACTTACTGAGTTACCCATCACACAAATATTAATAAAAGTTAAAAACCAAAACCGAAACAAACACCCTTTAAAATATTTACAAACCAGGTACAACTTAAAGCAGCGAATTTTCATTTATTTTAGACATCCCTATATTCCTTTTGTATTAGGATTAACCAAATTTTAGAATTATCGGAATAAAAATTACTTAAAGAAAACCGTGCATAAACACAAATTGTTAAGATAACTCACACCATTTAACTCATTATTACTTTTAACATATATTATTTTATATTTTACATTTACAAAAACATATAAAAACAGAGAAACACAAAAGTTCCGCGTGTTCATCGAAACCAACTAAGTTTGGATTTTTGAATTGCTTCCTTTCAACAGCAATCTTTTATTATTTTTATTATTATAACTTCCGAAGCACATTTTACTTTATTTACTGTTTACATGAGATTATTATACAAATAAATATAAATATTGGCATTAACCTAAGTGAGTAATAAACCATAGCACAAAAGAAAAAAAAAGATAAAAAATTCGACCGTAATTGTAAATTTTTTTTTTTTTTTTTTTTTTTTTTTTACTCACTTTTTCATGCTGGTACATGGTTGGATCGTTTAAGTAAAAATTTCCCTGTATAATTTACACAATTTTGTATGGAAAATTAAAATCTAGTAGCAAATCGAAATCGCCACGCACGCTATTAATGATTGTTCAATTTAAAAACCGCATTTAATTTGCCTGAATACGGAATCAGCGTAAAATTGAAAAAAGAAAGCCACCAAGATTTTAAACCTAAAAATAATCTAATCGTTTCCATACATTCGTAAACCCCTTCAGGGTACAAATTAAATACAATCTTTTTCACTAACATTCGCGACTCTAAGCTACACCACTCGACCATCCACGACGCCTTTTGACTCTTTTAGCCTCTTTTCCCACTCCTCGCGTCCTCTTGCGATATATTTCCAGGAACCACGACTCAACTCTGCTCTTTAGGCTTCAAAGATATAAATTAAGGTTAATTATCGCAGAATTAAGCGGTATATCAATACAGTCCTATCCGTTTATTCACGACCAATCAACCACTATCAACTTGCTGCGACTTCTTTTGACTCATCGGCCTCCCTTCACCTTTCTTCGCGTCCTCTTACGCTTTTGATCCCAGTTTCGCGTCATACAACCCATAATGGTCAACACGAGAAACACCATTGCCAAAAAGGCTCAGGAACAATCCGAGCCCCTTGAATTCCACGACGCCTCCAGCGTCGATTTCCCTGCTGAGCAAGTCGACGTTGACCAAGACTTGTCTGCCCAATCTACTCCCCATGGCACCACCGGTTGCCTCCAGTGTCGTTAATCGACCCCAACCTGTTTCCTCTGACGCACTCCCGACTTCCTCTAACGCCCCTAGTGCCGGCCAATTGGCGGATTCTGGCATTATAATGCCCACATATCGTGCCGGCACTTCACAACAAGAGCATAGGCAATCAGAGCCCCAAGAGTTCCACGATGCTTCCAGCCTCGGGAATGGGACTCGTCCTTCTAATATAGGGCTTCCCCCCTTCGATGAGGAGGACCCAGACCTTTGGTTTGCGGTGGCAGACCGCATCTTCCAGGCTTCAGCCTTGCACGACGAACAACTTCGTGCAGTCGAGCTGTTGAAAGTGCTTGACCGCACTCAGCGACCGCATGTTGCCCACATAATAAGGTCTGCCGGCCGCAACCCGTATAGCAACATGCGTGAAGCTCTGCTCGACGCTTTGGACGAGCCTGGAAGTGTGCGGCAACAACGTTTAGCCGCTGTAACCAACCTTTCTGGGATGCGACCATCTCTTTTCCTGACCCATTTACGCTCTATAGCGGGGACCAGGATTGGGGACGACCTGATAAGGCCTCACTTTTTGAGGTGTCTTCCCCAACATGCCCGTTCGGCACTTATAGCCCAACCCAATCAGAGTTTGGGCTATTTATCCAAAATTGCGGACGCAATTATGGAAAGCTCAGATCAGTATTCTGAGCCTCCTGCGTACCAGGTAGCGGCGGTTTCTCAACACGCCGCCCAGCCTACACGGCACCCTCGCCTGCTTTTCACAACCCCTCAATTGGCCCCAGTTCTCCATCCTCCTCAAAACCAATTACCACATAGAAGGCCCGCCTCAACCAATTTCCCTCAGGGGAATCCAGAGGCAGGCCCCAACGTATTTAACCAAAGAAGTTCGCCACCTCATTTAACTCCTGCTGACCTTCGGGCGCTCCAAACCTCACTCCTCCGCGAAATAAGCCAATTTCGCGCGGAGGTGAGGAACAATCCTCGAAGCGCCCATAATCGAGCCATGCCGAGCCGTCCCCTTAATCGGCAAAATTACTCTCAAAATGCCCCTCAGAGGGCCTACATCCCTGAAAATGCCCCACAGAGGGCCAATTCCTCTCAAAATGGCCCTCACCGGGCCAATTCTCAGCGAGCTCCGGCTCGACCTCCCCGTAACGGCAATACCAATAGGCAGAATATATCTGATAATGCCGTTACTCTGCCTTGGTGCGCCAATCACCAACGATATGGCGATCGCGCATTTAATTGCAAGGCGCCTTGTGGTTGGACACAACCAACCACCACCCAAAGGCGCCCTTTAAACTAATTTTGCCGACCGACCCCCTCGCGCAATCGGCCGGCACCCATACGATAAGTCGCTTAACCATCCGGGATTCTAAACTGAATATCGCTTTTACTGTCGATACCGGCGCCGATATTTCAGACCTCCCGCGATCGTTTGCTCCGCGTAACCGCGTGCCTGCCGCACTTAAATTGTCAGCTGCGAATAATACGCCGATACTCACGTACGGACGTAAAAAGCTGACGCTACAACTGGGTCTTCGACGTCCGATCACTTGGCGTTTCGTCATTGCGGACGTGAATGAACCCCTGATAGGTTCCGACCTATTAGGCGCACATAATCTGTTGGTCGATTCGACCCATAACAGACTAGTGGCCCCAACCGCACCCCCCTTGCCCATGACGGCATCTCCAGCGGCAACTTCAGGGGCCACAGAGTGCACAGACCCGTTTCAGGTCATGGTACAGGAATTTGTTAGTACAACAATTCCTCTACCTAACCAACGCCGACACAAAGCCACGGTGTTTCATCATATAGAAACACGTGGTCCCCCGGTGAGCCAGCGTCCACGTCGACTGGCTCCTGAAAAATTACGTGCGGCGCGCGCGGAGTTCGAGCACATGATCGAACTAGGTATCTGCCAACCGTCGGACAGTCCCTGGGCAAGCCCACTCCACTTAGTGAAGAAACGTTCTGGTGAGTGGCGCCCATGTGGCGATTACAGGCTGTTGAGCGCAGCAACTGTCCCGGACAGATACCCTATTGCACACCTCTACGATTTTTCGTACAAGTTACGAGGGTGCAATGTCTTCACTACCCTGGATCTCACCAGGGCATACCATCAAATCCCGGTGGCACCAGAAGACATCCCCAAGACCGCAGTCATTACACCTTTCGGACTCTTCGAGTTCAAAGTGATGACTTTCGGCCTCAGGAATGCCACACAGACATTCCAGCGTTATATCGACACGGCTTTACGTGGTCTTAATTGCTGCCATGCATATCTAGATGACATTCTCATCGCTTCCAAAGACCACGCCGAACATAAACGCCACTTACGTCAGGTCCTTGAGCGCCTCCGTGAATTCGGTCTTGTCATCAACCCAGATAAGTGTCAATACGCCAAGGAGCAAATCACCTATCTGGGTTATGTCGTTGACAACCAGGGCATTCGCCCACTACCAGACCGTGTGGAGGCCCTCATGAAGTATCCCCGGCCTACTAACGTGAGTGAGCTTCGTCGATTTCTGGGCATGCTTAACTTCTATCGTCCAACACTGAAGAACGCTGCCCATGTTCAAGCTCCCTTGAATGAATTTTTGAAAGGAGCTAAGCGCAATGATAAGCGCCCCATTAATTGGACAGAAGTCTCTGATAGAGCATTCCAACTGTCCAAGGAACAATTGGCAAATGCCACCTTACTCCGATACCCCCTCGAGGGAGCGGCACTTTCTATCCAATGCGACGCATCGGATACCGCAATCGGAGCCGTCCTTGAACAGGACATTGAAGGCCGACCGGAACCACTTGGTTTCTTTTCAAGGAAGCTGAGTCCCACTGAGCGACGTTACAGCGCCTACGACCGTGAATTACTCGCGATCTACAGCGCTGTTAAGTACTTCCGTCATATGATAGAAGGTCGCTCACTCTCCATCTTAACAGACCACAAGCCATTGGTCTATGCGTTCCGGAAGAAGTCGGGAAATGCCTCCCCCCGACAAGAGCGTCAGTTAGATCTCATTGGGCAATACACCACGGAGATCAAGCATATCTCCGGTAAACAGAACGTCACGGCGGACGCCCTTTCTCGAATCGATACGATTCATTTGCGTACCGCCTTGAATAACACTGACCTTGCCCTAGCTCAAGAGGAGGACGAACAGCTCAAGTCCCTCCTAACTGCCGATACGGCACTAGAGCTTAAGAAAATTACCCTTCGCGACCCTTTGGGCGAAATCTGGTGTGATGTCTCCACTGGAACCGCTAGACCTTACATTCCCGAGAAACTTCGTAAGGGCGTGTTCCAGGTTTACCACAACCCAGCCCACCCCAGCGGCCGAGCAACAGCCGCTGCTGTCCGTCGCAAATTCATTTGGCCCCGGATGAACAAAGATCTCACCGGTTGGGCCCGTGCTTGTCTCCAGTGCCAGCGCTGCAAAGTAGCGCGACATAATGTACTGGAGCCAGCGCAGTTCAAGCTTCCCACGGCACGCTTCGCCCATGTCCACATAGACATAGTGGGACCGCTTACTCCATCAAGAGGATTTTCTTATATCCTCACTATGATGGATCGCTGCACGCGATGGCCAGAGGCGACACCTCTCCGGGCAGTTACTGCCGAATCAGTCGCCAAGGCTTTTTATTCAACTTGGGTCACACGCTTCGGTGTACCAACCACCTTAACTTCGGACCGAGGTCCACAATTTGAGGCGACAATTTTTAGGCAGCTAACAAATCTCCTCGGCCGCCAAAGAAGTCGTACCACCGCCTACCACCCGCAATCAAATGGGATGATAGAGCGCTGGCACAGATCCCTAAAAGCCTCACTCATGTGTCATAATGACACAATGGTTTGACGCCCTACCAACCGTCCTCCTCGGCCTGAGGACAAGTATTAAGGAGGACCTGGGTGCTTCGGCAGCAGAGCTTACCTACGGTACCAACCTCCTTCTTCCAGGAGAACTTTTCCTGAATGGCGAAACACCGCGTGACCAACTTCGTGAATTGGGACATCTCCGTGACCTGCTACGTAAGGTTAGGGCAACCCCTGTAACCAGGCACGGCTCCAAAAAACTTTTCGTCCACCCTGAACTGCACAGCTGCACGCACGTCTTTGTCAGGGTGGATAAGGTCAAAAAACCCCTCGACCCACCTTATGATGGCCCATTCAAAGTCTTCCGCCGCATCAGTGACCGCGTCTTCGAGATCGACATTAGAGGCAAGCGATCCACGGTCAGCGTCGAAAGGCTTAAGCCCTGTTTTCTGGAAGCTTCTGCTCCGGAATCACCTCCTCCTACGAATTCCACTCCTACTCCACCGGCACAACCTCCCCGTACTCGCGCTCAAGCGTGCGCCCATGCCCAACTAACCTCCTCCTAATCTGCCTTACCTGTTTCGTGACTACGTCACTGGGGAGGGAGTGATGTGGGGCTTTTCAGGGCCCGAAGAGCCATACATCATTCGATCCCCACTATTCCAGGCGAAGCGACTTACCTCTAAGTCGAACTTCAGCAAGGTTGCGTAACCTTGCTACGGCATTTACTGCCAGCCAAATCGCTGGAATTAATACAGTTACCCAATCGGATAACTGTCATGAATATCTGTTAGGCAGCTTACCTTTTCTGTGGGGTTTTTCCTTCCAAACCCCTTTTTCTCCATCACCATCCCTGAAAACATTAAGTCCACGACAAAGCTTATCACTTAGATCACTTAGCCGTGGCATCGAAAATTCATCCTCGGGCAGGCATTAATATCTGAAAACATTAAGTCCACGGCAAAGATTATCACATAGCCGTGGCATTGGAAATCTCATCCTCGGGCATGCATTGCACCCAGGGTATCTCGTTTCCATAGCCTTATGCCATGGAAACAAATTCAACAAGAAGTTCATTGATTACTCGTTGTTTTTGTTTGTCCATGGCACCCCTAGCATGCGGCTATTAGGTCCCATCGGTTTGCCACCGCCGACAAGGTTTCGGCTGATGCAAACCAAACATTTCCCTAATTACCAGCAATAGCTGGTTTCCTATTATCGGTCTCCACCGATCAGGGACCGCAAACAAGCAGCAAAATGGATGCAGCCAGCAAGTGTTTAC